>JAOPTO010001957.1:153922-515889 GCA_033822845.1 Tetrapedia diversipes | reverse complement strand
TTAAATTTGAATGATAAACAAAATAAACAAAATTCATCAAACACAACAGACCCGTTGCTCGAGTTACTCTCAGTGGCATGCTTCGCGACAGAACAACATGGTGTTTCCAAGAGCGCGCCACGGCGTTCCTCACTGGAATCTGAATACCTGCGCACGCGAGAGGCGTACCCGACAGAAATTTTATATTTCCTTGTGTGACGTAAATCGTCCCGTTAAATTTGAATGATAAACAAGATAAACAAAATTGATCAAAAACAACAGATCCGTTGCTCGAGTTACTCTCAGCAACATGCTTTGCGACAGAACAACATGAAGGTGTTTCCAAGAGCGCGCCACGGCGTTCCTCACTGGAATCTGAATACCTGCGCACGCGAGAGGCGTTTCGACGCTTGGTTTACGAATGTCAGGAACACTTCGCGGCGTTGAAAATGGTTTTCCCGTTGATCCAGCGTCCGTGACTAGGGCGAATACTTCAGGAGCGCGTCACGACGACGGGCGCCGCGTGCTCGGGGCGTTTCTCGGCCGGCCGGAACAGATTTCCCCGGCCGATTACACGGGCGTCGGTGTTGGCAGAGCACTCGGCGGGGCAGACGTCGGGCATCGATTGTAAATTAATTTCAATTACGGCCCGCTCGGCCCGGCCTCGATCATCCGCGTCTCAGCGTTCGCCGGGCGGATTGAGATTTATGCACGAGTTTCGGCAGCCGACCAGGAAGATTCGTGTTTTCCAAGCTTTAACCGACTGCTGGCACAGTACACCATCGTATCCTGCGATTCGTGTTGTGCTACGGTAGATTTATTCGAGAACAGAGCACTGTTTCGTATAGAAATTCCATTCATAAACTCTGGTAAACATGCGTCTCAACAACTACTGTTCCAAGCGCAGTTTTATTATTATCGTTCCTTTTTCTTTCCTGGGCTTATCCATTGTTTAGGTTTATAAGTTATATTTATTCGTTTATTCGTCTACGGGATAACCAATTAGTACGTACAAAAATATAATATGCCGTGGTAAATAATATAACTACAGTAGCGGACAAAAGTTTAAGACCAAAAAGTCAACAAAAACAAAGCAACTAATTTATAAGAAATAGCATGATAAACAAAATTTGCATTCTGTGCTAAGCGATATAAGTTTAAAACCAAAGAGTCAACGAAATTAAAGTAACTAATTTATAAGGTATAGCATTCCCGTAATGTACAGAAGAATAAAGAAATTAGTCGATAGAACGTACTTGTAATAACTCATTAAAAGTAAAAGTAAAGGTACAAATTCATCGCTAAATCAGATAATATATAAATATCGTGATTTCCTAGCAGTGATCATTAAAACAAACCTAAAATTCCCAACAATATCAATAGGGATTTACTCCGTTTAACGAAATAAATAAATAAATAAAGACGATGAAATTTTATTTCGATCTCCGTCACCATAACCCGTTCCATCCAACCGATCCAAACCTATTTCGAGCGGGCCATAAAAATCGAGGAAGAGCACGCGAAGAGGAAGGAGAAAGTAATCGTCGACGAAATCGTGCGTCCGGTTCGCGTGTTTGATTCCTCAGCCGATTGGTTCCGAGCGAACGCAGGTCTTCGCGGTTGGCCGGGCCGGTATCATCGATCCCCCGATATTTTATCAATCGACCGGCCGATCGGACGCCGCGCGGAGGAATGCGGCCAGGGTTGCGTAACTCCGGGCGCCGGAGGAACGCGGATAATAATCGAACAGCAACAATGGCGGCGGGGCGGCGGCGCGGGGGACGAGGCACGTCAACGGGTATCAAAACGGCGAGCAATTCGCGGAAACGATCGGCCGATGGAAATTCAATTTTCCAACTAGCTGGAGTCGTCGATACGTAGATAGTAGAGGTACGCGCGTATTTTCGGACAGGTCCGTGAACAGGCTCGACGTTTAACAGCGGACACGCGTCCGATGCGTGCTGAAATTTCACGGACACTTTGTTCCCCGTTGTTTTTTCATCGTTGAGGGGACGAGAGAGAGCGCTCGCGCGCGCGGGGTATCTCGTCGGGTGTCTGACAGGCAACAAATTGTGGCAATTACCCGCGGGGCAAAATTAATTTTCACGATTCCCCCAGCCAACGAACAACTCTTGTGCCGCGCGTCGTCTTTGTGCGGCGCGTTGCTTTTTTCGGAAAACTTGTTACCCCATTTTTGAAACATCGCTCGCGTTAGAAGGTTACACAGGTTACATACACAGCCGCGGACTGTTCACGTTGTTTCGTGTTTTTCTCTCCGCTTTGTTTTTTCCCATTTTTTTTCCATCCCTTTCTCTCTGCCCCCTCCGTCTCCCTCTGTTTTTAGTCGAAAAACCAGAGAGTCGGAAATTCCTCATTCCCCGTCGCTGCATTTTTGATATGGGCCGTCATGAAATTGCGTCTCCATGGCGGCCGGCTCATGTTTGCTTTTTACGGCCACCGGTTATTGTTGGTAACAGTATTATTTCACCGTGCAACGTGAATATGCATTCACAGCCGATAATAAACGGTTGCTCCATTATTAGTGGCCGATTTATCGTGGCCGCCGGGCGTAATTAATATCATCGAACCGAGTCGTTGTCCACGGGACGTTCGTTTCAACGGGAACTTCTCTCTATTTTCCGGGAAGCTGTTCCAACCGTTCTGCGCGCCGCGGATAGAAAATGAAAGGTATAAAATAAAAGGCATAAAAAATAAAAGCGCCGGAGGATGAAGAGGAGGAGGAGGAGGAGGAGGAGGAGCAGGAGGGGAGGGAGACGAAAAGTTGTCACGCTCGTGCGACGAAACGTTCAAACGAAGATCGTGGGGACAACAATGGGGCGAAACGGGGAAAAAAAGACGTGTTCTGCGAGCACCGATTCGGCGCCGCAATCGACCGGTCGGATGTCCGATGGAAATTCAATTCCCAGAACGGACGATAGTGCGTAAAAATGACGCGTTCAGCGGCACGGAATTTTCGGCTGCGCGTTCAACCCGTTTTTTCCCCTTTCCCCCAACCACCCACCTCTAACACCCCCTTTTTTTTTTATACAGCCGACATTTTCAATGGTCGATTTCAAGCGGGCAGAATTTTTATTCGAGGATTAATGAAATTCTTTTCCCACTCGCCTCCGCACCGAGGAGGCTATATCGCTTCCGGTTTCACCATTCTCGTACACGCTGCTGGTGTACAGGAAACGGTGTTTTAATAGGCGCTCTTGAATCGCGGCGAAAGCAGAAACGAAGCGACGAGGAACGACAATATTTGTTTGTCTCAAGACAGAGTCTATTGATCGAATAAGCCGGGGGCGCGCTTTCGCCGACTTTAAATAAATCTCGAGCACAAAGTAGCTCGCGGAACAGAATCGGCCGGGAGCTCTATTTGTCTTTCACGTTATGCAACATTGTCTTCGGCATTCGAGTCGTGCGTTCTATTCAACGGCTACGGGCCATACAAGTCACGTGTTTGTACATCATTCCCCTCTTATCTCTATTTATACCGGTAACTATACCCCCGTAGAGCAAACACAACGAACGACCCCCGTACTACTTTGTGTACCGGTTGGCCCCATTCTTTTCTTCGTCTTGGCCGTTCTCGTCCTCCAAAAGCACAGAACGGAAGCACACTGGCGGCTCTCCTTTCTCTCTCTCCCTTTTACTTTCTTTCTTGCTCTCTGTCTCTCTTTTTCTCTCATTCCCCCCTCTCCCTATTTCTCTCTTCTCCAGACGTGTTTGGTCAGCGTTCCTCCGACATCCTTTAATGTGAAAAATAAGGAGAGAGAAATTAATGCAACTGTTCCCCTTTGCGGCACGACGAATTCACCGAGAGCCCTTTTGTCCTCGACAACCTGCCGGTTATTCATCGTTCCTGCTCGCGAGCTCACTTCGCTACCAATGCGACTCGCCTTCTCTAGCATATATTTTATACCTTCCCTCTTGTCAGGGATTTATAGAAGCATCCGCGTAGCGTATTAATCTTTGGATGAAAGGAAATAACAAAACGAGTATCCGAGTTCCACGTTGGAACTTTATTTTACGCACACGTCACGCCTTTCATGTCGTATACAGAGCCCGAATGAATCCTCTCTTTTCGATCCTTCCTTAACATATTTGCATGGAAGAGATCAAATTGAAAATTACATAGAAAACAAATCTTTATTTATACTTTCTGCAGAAAATCATAGTAAATTTTGGAAGCTTTACCACAGTGAACTTATAAGGCTGCTACGAATAATCAGCAATTGGTCATTTTGACTGTTCTGGTAGTTCTAGTGTTAAAAATGTAGAGTATGTTTATTTGCTGTACTGCGATTGATTACACTGTGATAGATTGACTGATAGATCGAATGTATAACTGTGATTGTGACTGTTAACTGTGACTGTTAGATTGAGTAACTGAATGTCGCGCCCAGGGAAGTTTTGAGTTTTATATTCCCTGAACGCGTCGAGAAGGGGAAAATGTGGTGACATGGAAGGGACTCTCTGCGAGTGTTTTCCGGATTCTAATAAGGCTGCAATCAAACACCCGTGGTAATGACGATCGGCTGGCCGTTTGGGCCTAATGACGGGCCAATGTTCAGGCCCTGTTGTAAAGTGTTTGATGCAGCCCCTTAGAACACCCGCAGAGTTTCCGTGTCCCCACAAAAAGTTGAATTTTTAAAAATGTGCGAAAGTAGAATGTGCGAAAGTTGAGGGGCGCCTGTATTCTGTTTCGCGGCCCGCGACCCGATGTTCCTTCCGCTTTTGAAATTCGCCAGGTTTGCGTTTTGAGAGCCTTAGGTTCCGGGAAGGACTGAGACGTCATTTCGAGCTGGATAGGGTTAAACTATCTTACGTGAGTGCTCGCCATTCTGCAACAATGTAGTCACGCGATCCGTGTCCAATTATTCGCTAACATAGGTTTCAATTGCGGCGATCATGCTAGGAACTCGATTCCCAGAAACATTTCGCACTACTATACCGCTGCTCGCAGTTGGCCTTGATTAATCGATCGATTTATAAGCCAGGATTACAGCGGCTTTAAGACACACGTGTTTCCGCATACTTCTATCTATCGATTACCCGTTTAACAAGCGATACGACAATTTCATAATCTTAAATCAAATCGATACTCTAATATCGTTATACCGTAGGAGTTAGGTGTATGGAGAAACTGCTGTCGCTTGAATTTCCACAAATCGGTTGTCTGCATAAAAGAAAATGGTGGACAGTAATAGCAAAGGTATAATATAAACTTTTATATAAACTTTTATCCGAATTATTTTTCAATTTTGTTACCAGTAATTCCCTAATGTTTTAGGTGCCTGATTTGAAATTTACTTGGGATGACAATTGCTTCAATAGTACTTATTTCTTTTATTAATTATATTAAACACAGTTTTCAAACTTTGTTGTAACTTATATTTATTATCACTTACTGCGATAAAACCTGACGTTGTGTCACACTCGATAAACGAGTGCAAATGGTTAATACGGCATAATTAATGTAATCAACGTTTAACACTATTCCTACCACGACCGGTCAAATGACTGTTTTTAAAATTTTGATTAGAATTTCATATACACAACATAATTGAATCGCGTTTAAAGTTTAGACTTTTTCTCAAACATACCTATAATACATTTTTCAATATTCACTTCTTCTTTCATTGTTTAGTTTCTGAGAAAAATTTGTAGTCTGTCTTACATGAGAATGCCGCAGTAGGAATAAGTATACATGAAGTGTCGGTAGGAATAGTGTTAAAGTATCCGAACCTGATCAGTATCGAATACCAGAATTAACACGCTGTAATTTCCCATTTTAATGTTTAATTCGTAGCTTGAAAAGGTCCACGTCGAGGGAAACGGATGCGAAGGAGACGGGTGGCCGGTAGTTTCAAAAGATTAGACCGTAAATGACAGCGTGGTTTAGCCCGCGGTCGGCTATCGATTTTAGCGTGGACAGAGCGACGACGAAACATATTAAATTCGCGCGGGTTGGATGAATGTGGTTTCCGCGGAAAGGCGATACGCGGTCCAACGGTGGCCGCGATACTCCCGGCGAAAAGTTATAATTGTGTCTAACTATTCGTCCGCCTCGGCACTTTAATTTGAACGTTAGACGGCAATTACGTATCGCGAGCATGCAAATTACCTATTTTCCGGCGAGCACCGCGTATATATATCTCGCGTTGGCCCGCTAATAAAATTTTGCACGCGCACAGCAACAAGCTTCTTCCGGTCACGGTCTATTAAACCGAACGGCGGCCCATTAATGAAATTCCCCGTGGTAAATTTGCCACGTTGTTTTCTTTTGTGTCGCAGTTGACGCTGCAGTCACAAATAACGTCCTCGATAACGGACACACACCGTGATTATGCGAACGATTTGTCGCGTGCTTTGTAAACAGAATGGATACTTTGATCGCGGGGACGATTGGGAAATCGGTGTAGCAAATTGTATTTAACGGTAACGTTCCCGTTGTCGTGGAACAACCGGTGTTAACCCTTTTGCTGCTCGATAGATCCAAATGTTCGGTGTATCTTTGCTTCTCTGATCTTCGATGGCGATCCAATAAGCCGACGAGTACCGAGGGAATACATAATTTTCTTCGGTTATGTAAGAATGCGATTCAGTGAATGTGAGTTTAGGAAAATATGAAGAATGCTTGAATTGAACGATAGCCGTGTGAACGTAGAATGTTTGGACTCGAGTGTTTCTAAGGCGTGAAAGATGAGCACTTGAGAAAGTGTCGCAAATGAGAAATTTTGGGTGAACGTAACCCAAAATGACATTTACAAAGAAAGGATATAAGTGTTTGGAAGAATATATGACGGAGAAAATGTGGGTGCGAGACAGAAAGAGTGTGATTCTGAAGGAAGTAAGAACGTCGCAATTGCTGAATTGAAAAGTCGTTTAAGTTGTTACCATTAAGCTATTTTAAATATATATTCTATTCTAAACACTTCATTTTATTATATTCACACCTGAACCCTATCATTTCACTCTACTAGATAAAGTAAAAGTAGAATTTCCTATATACATATGTTGATGACGAATATATCCGTCACAGCCATTTAAGAAGTTAAACGCTGCCGAATTCCGTTCCATTATTTCGGATACACCCGAAGTTTTTCGACGCGTTCGAACCCTGCGAGGGCTTCCCAAAGATAAGATTGTTCCTTCGGGGACACGTTGAAACCGATAAAGCGAATTCTTCCGCTTTGTTCGCGGTCTGAAATAGACCATTTTTTATGCAGCATTAATAATGCACACGCACAACACGCCCCTTCGTTCGGGTCACGAAATTCAACGAGGAGAATTTGTCTACGAGTACGCTAATACACCGTTGTTGAAACAGGAAATATTTCTGCGAGGTAGCTGGGCTGATACAGCACCCCTCTGCTCCTTCCTTTCCCTCGCCACTTAACTATGACAAGGTGTTCTCCGGGATAGCTGCGGCAGGTGTCGTGAAACCGGCGGCGGAGCGCGTTAAAGGGGTGGCGGCGCACCAGGGATGTTTTTAGCGAGGGTAGTATATTCAGTCGTTTATGTAATCAATATGCGAGGGTGAGAGCAAGAAGGAACGAGGGGAGAATCGACGCGGAAGCGCGGCCCCGCGCTGATACTACCGCGTAAGATGATAAAAACCGGCTTGAAACACACCCCTTCTGTGCTCGTACCATCGCCCTCGCCCCCGTTTCCTCGAGGAGAACCGAATCGCGTTGGATATTCGTAGCGGATTCGAGTACGAACGTCTAATTAGCGTCGCAATTAAATGGCGGGTAGAACGTTCAGTTATAATACGCGAGATGCATACTAGTGTAGCGGACAAAAGTTTAAGACCAAAGGGTCAAAGGAGACAAATAAATTAATTGTTGAAATGCGTAAACTAGAAAACTATAATTGGCAACGACTCTATTTTCCTCCATAGTATATGTTTGCCTCACTCTTGTGCCAGTAATCAAAGAGAATAGTTGTGTGTATATAACGTTGCGTGTGTATATGTATGTAACGTGTTGTAAGCGTAAACTTGTTAATTACCTCACACAAAACCAACATTAATTAATAGGTAATAACAGTGTAAATAAAATTTGTATCCTATGTCGATCGATAAATAGTGTTCTACCATAATGATAATAAACATGAACAGATAAATAATATTTGCGAACCGCAAAATCATGTTTTACATTGTCCTATCGTCTTAAACTTTTGTCCGCTATTGTACATAACCTCGTAACTTTTCTCCTCTTTTGCTTGGTCACGATCGACGAAGAAAAGCTGTCTTCTGATAAATTAGAATCACGAATCATTAAATAGTTTACCTAAAATGATCGACGAATCTCGTTTTCCCTGGTTCCTCTGTCGTTCTTAAGTAATCCGTTAACCTGCCGCGCGATACGGGAACCCATCCGGCTAATTAGGTAAGGTCATGGGGACGTTAACGTTATAAATGGACACGCAAGATGACAACCGGCACAAAAAAGGACGAGGACAAAAACGAAAGGGGTGGAAGATCGAGGGAAGCAAGATGTATGGATGTATGGGGGCGGAGATGTCGGTGGAGACGAAAAAAGAATGTACAGAGAGGAAGACGCGGAGAGAGTTAAAGGTAGAGGGGACGGGAAACGCGGAAGAGGAAGAGGGAGGGGGAGGGGGCGGCAAACTCGCTGCGTTCTCCAGTATGCGAGCGAAAGGGGGTGCAAAAACCGAAACTGCAAGATGTGCAACTGCAAGCTCGGTTGGACGAACGCAGGGATTGCCAGCGACGTCAGCAGAAGGCTCTTTCGCTACCCTCCCCCCTCTTTTTCTTCGTGGATTTCTTCCAACTCTTCGAAACGGCTTACGAGACCGGTTCCTCGCCCCTCCGCACCCTCCGCCGCCGGATCCTTTCAAGGATCGCGGAAGAGGATTTCACGTCGATTTCACGGCGAAATCTTCGGCTTCGTACACAAATGATACGATTGCGTCGCGATGCAATTATTGAAATGTCATTTCCAGCGGAAAATAAGTGCCTTTTACCCTCTCCACATCCTGGATCCATCCAGCGAGTCTTTAAACACCGCGTGCTGCTGCTTACGCGTTCGGTTGCACGGTAGTTCGGGGAACGAATCTTTAGAACGTTGCTGTGTCGTTCTTAGCTGAACGGTGATATATTCAGGATCTCTACTTTTTTGTTTTCATGTGTTTTCACGGACGTTTTCCGTTTAATCGTGTTCGTGGAACGGGAAACTTTGTAATCCCGGAAGATTGTTCGAACGCGAACATTTTTCAGTGCTAGAAGCCTAAACGCGGGTGTACTAATTTACCTTTTCCTTTTTATTTATTTATCTATTTACGAGGTGACGTGAGCCATTTTTTCTTCGACACGTTTAACACAGATATCGAGATGTTGATTAATGGTACACTTACAGTGTAGCGGACAAAAGTTTGAGACCAAAGGGTCAAAGAAAACAAATAAATTGATTAATAAGAAATAGCACAATAAATAATATTCGTATTTTATGGTATTCAATAAATTGTATCCTAACATAACGATGATAAAAATAAATATATGAACAATATTTGCATAGCATAAAACTATGCTTTGCATTGTCCTGTCGTCTTAAACTTTTGTCCGTAACTGTAAGTTACACAACGTGCTTTACTTGCAGAGGTATTGTTGTATGCCAACGCATAGTATTATCTTAAGTTAAGACTACCTGCTCATCCTTCAGTAAAC
Source organism: Tetrapedia diversipes (assembly GCA_033822845.1). Lineage (NCBI taxonomy): Eukaryota > Metazoa > Arthropoda > Insecta > Hymenoptera > Apidae > Tetrapedia > Tetrapedia diversipes. The sequence continues at coordinate 506,213 of JAOPTO010001957.1, read as the reverse complement.
ATCCCAAAATCCTTTCTACGATAACTTATTGACCACTAACCCAAAATACCCCCCCCCCACCACTCCATTATTAAAATTTATAAATCCTTGAATCCTTCCCTAAACAAAAAAGAACAGTTTGAGTCGTCTTAAGACATACGTCTATACCGCTCTCCGACTGCAAAATAAAACTTTCGTCCCTTATTTCATTCGAAGTTGCATATTTTTAATGTACAAAAATAACCTGCAACCTACGGCGGAATACAACAGTGCAAGAAACCTTAACCTTTTGAGTGCTATGAACGCATATATGCGTTTGTCAATTTTTGTTTTCTTCACCTTATGACCTTTTTCGTGGCCACGTATTTCGACGTTAACCTTTTAGTGCTAACAAAGGTTGCTCGTAGGGACGAAAATATGCGTTTGCCAATTTTTTCGATCTTTCGCTTACTGCAACGCGATTGTCAGTGTACGAGTAACAATACTCCATCTCTAGTGATAGCGCGTCGTTCTTTAGGCGAAGCACTTAGACCAAGAGTATTCAGCGCTCAAAGGGTTAAACACATATTGTGTGCTGTTAAAAAAATCTAGGTCTTTGTGGAACTCGTCAGCTGTTTCGATAACCTTGGTAATGCAATTTTGGAATTTAAGGAATTCTCGGACCTCGTACACGTATATCTTAGTTGTCCCTTTGCCGGGTTGCCGCGGAAGGGCTCGCGTCCAGGCCAGGGAAACAATATCGAGACTTACACAGCGTTAACAGATTCAACGAATCCTTTTGTTCTTTGTAAATTCCCCGAGATTGTTCGGCAAGCTTAGCGCGCGCTGGCTTTTATCTCCCGCCAGGGCTTCGCAGACATTTAGGGCCCTTTAAAAAGGACAAGTGCCTACGACTCCGCGCGAGATCATCTCGCTTCGAGTTAATGGAGAGCCCTCCTCCCCGCCCCCGCCCCTCTTCGAGAGGTACAAAGAAACCCTTACCAGGGCGCGCCCGCCCCAAAGGAGCTTAAGCGTTGGTTAATTTAAAGCGGCCTTTATCTCGCTTTCCGTTTGGCCCGCGAAAATTAATAATCGATATATAACTACTATTGGGAAACGAAAAGATGAAACGCTACCTACAAGCTAGAAGACGAGATGCAAGGGGAATCGGTGACCGGCGCCATATAGTTTCACTTTCCAGGTACTTGCTTATTATTGACGAAGTCTGGCACCTCATTTGCTCGTCTCGAAGAAAGCGAACGAAATGAACTTTCTTTGTTTTTCGTTAATATTGTATCTAAAGGGTTTGACTCGTTCAAATAAAATGAAATATAATGAAATAAAAACGCGACAGAGTGAGATACAGCACAAGTGAATGGCACTGGTGTAGACATCAACTTAGAATATTAACCCCTTGACATACGAATTAAATGGAACTTGATGCGACCGAAAAATACCATTTAATTTCGCTCAACTGAACGGTTACGTGAAGGCTGAGAAAGAATATATTTTATTTTGAAATTTGGATTTTTCATTCAGATTGATGTTAATAAAGAACATCTAAATAATATTAAAAAATAATAATCGACGCACGAGTGAAGCAACTATGTAATCTAATTGTATACTGCACGGCGTCCACCGAAAAAAGCGCTTGACGAGTCTGACTCGTCAAAGTCTACAGTGGCCCGTAAAATGAATCACGAGTCAGACTCGTCATTGTATGTCAAGGGGTTAACATCGCAGCTATTCTAAACTGCATCGGTATCTAAAGTCAATCGTTCTTTCTGCATTAAGAAATGATATAAATAAGGTTATTGGAAATTTCCTAAATTTAAAAAAATTTGTTTGCATTGTTTAATAACGTTTAATATTGCGCAATGATCATGTTACAAATTAAAATAAAGTTTGATATCTTTTTATCCGAATTTCTGTATTTTATTAATGCAGTGAAACAACCCTCTGTTTTTCTTACATTTCTACATTATCCTCTGATATCTGGAAATCCTACTCATCTGCAGTCCGTCCTCCCGTCACCTAAAAAGTGGGAAAAATGTGTGGAACAAGCGGTCGATTCCCATTGTGTCTCCCGTCTATTAGCTCGCGAGTAACGTTTCATCTTTCCGTTTCCCAATACTGCACCTACCGGAAGTCCCTCCAACAGAATCGAGACGGCGCGAGGCCGGAAGAAACCAGCCAGTGTACCAAATAGAGTCCCCTTCCGTACCAATTTTCCGCCTCTCTGTTCTCGCGTAAACCAGGTCGGTTCCGTGGTCTTAATTTTTCACAAGAAGGACGGGAACGGATTTCGTTCGGGAGTAGGTTTTCGTAACCTCCAGCGGAAGCGAAACGAGTCGGCGAAACGACCGTCAAGAATTTAATTACGCGGCGCTTGGAAAATGAATTCGTCCAAGTAGCACGGGGACGGTTAGAGGGGGTGTAGGGGAGGGTGGATTCAACCTCGACGGGACGAAGGGTGGATCGAGGGGGTAGCGAGCATTTTCGAGGCTCCCTCGGATGTTCCCTGATGGACGTTCCCGGCCGTGTCGGCAATTCGCGGAACGAGTTTCGGGTTGCGGACCGTCACGAGATGGCTGCTGGGTTATTCGGCGCGCAGCTGGCCCGAAACCTACCTGCCGGCGTCCACGGGGGTCCACGCAGCCCTATCTCCGCGCCCCACCTGAGAATTGGCAATTTGCTTGCAAATTTCGCGCCACGCTCTCCGTCCCCTTTCCACGCCCCCGCGGCCATCTCCTTTCACCACCTTGTCGGCGTTCGTGCATTCTTCGGGGCGAGCATTCCCGAGTTAGGACGATGGTCTGTCTCCTTTTCAACCAACGATCCCGTGAAACGTCCTGCGGCACGTATTTAACCCTTTCAGGACGGATGCCGTATATATACGGCAGTCACTAGATGCATCACAGCGGCTGACGTCGTATATATACGACAGTCATTTATTCGTTCGCAGAGGCTGACGCTAACCGTATACCATATAGATTTTATTGTTAGAGGAATAAAGCATTATAGCTGTTTAAAAACTTTTCATACTAAAAAGGATTATTAAAAATTAATATGTAATAAATACTATTAAAATCATAATTATATTATTGTTTTACTTCAATAGTGAAGTCAAAATAAAACTAGTACAGGTATTAGGCAACGCAAAAAATGGAGGCGAAGTATGGTTCAGTCGCGCCGTCGCGAAAAGTGGCGAAGTATGATATAGATGCGTCGTCGCGAAAGGGTTAATCCGTCTTCTTTATTTACTTTTTTATTTTCTTATTGTAACTTATTGTAGTATCGTAGTGTTAAAGGTCGGGAAACTGAAAGTTTGAGTCGACTAGACTAGAAAGTCAGGCCTATCGGAAAAAAACCACTGGCGACAAACAATCCACCGTTAGGTCGACAATGTTTAGCGAACGCGGGAAAGGGAAAGGTCTATAAGGGTTTATGCAAAAAAGGCTTAATGCATGATATTCTATGAGTCGGCACGCCTCGTAATCGCCTCGAACGATTCTTCGATAACACGTGCGAGATCGGAATCGGGTAGACGCGTTCAAACTTTTGAGAGACGCTGTACGTACTCGTCCGTCGTTACGCTTCCTCCTTGTCTCTGTTCCCCTTCACGCACCGTATTGTTAATGCTCGTCTATCTATTTATTCCCGATACAGGGGTGCCGCGGCGACTTTGAAAGTCACTCGAGTGCACGCGCACTCGACTAACAAGCAGCAACCCTAACAAATTGCACCGCAGACTTCTCGTCTCGTGCTCGTGCACGTGAAACGCGTCCAAGATCACACGTTTTCCCGCGCCACCACTTTTCTCCGTGAAACCTTTATCAATTCTTGGCTCGAAGCATTTTCAATCCGAAAAGTTCTACTTACAATATTTATTGACTCGACTGGTAAAAATCCATTCGGTGCCATGACGGTTAACGCTAGATTGCTGGAGTGAGTCAATTTGACTCGCTTATGACTTTTTTGCTAAATATAAATATAGAAAAATTCAAACTTTTTTTTTGGAACATATATTGATTTTTAACAGAATTATAAAATGTATGCAAATACTAATTCTTTCCCCTTTCCACTCCTTAATTTCAAAGGTCCATAAGTGTTAATGCAAAATAGGTATGTACCCAACAACCGGCAATCTAGTGTTAAAATCGAAGCTCAGTGATGCAGAGCATGTTCGTCTTCAATTAATGTATTCATCGATCATTCATTGCCTAATCTTTCCAGAAATTCTTTACCATTAGTTTCGGTTTATCGTTTCAGGGAAGTTATAAATTTAGAAGGGAATTATTCGAGAGTTCGAAAATATCCGAGTTCATTCGCGGATGAATGAAGGCGAACGGTAAAACGAGTAATTCATGATTACGCCGCAGCTGAATTAACTCCGGTCATGCCCTCGAGAGCAAGTTGAAGCCGATGATTGACCGTTTCCCTTTCTCGCTGGAAAGGGATTAATGCCACTTTTCGAAGCTAAATCGGGCAGGTGCCGTGTTTCTATGGATCTTCGGGATCGCGTCTGTTTCGTATAACCGAGACATCGCGCGGAACCATGCACCTTCGTAAATTCAAACTTACGTTTTCCGTGAATAATCAACCTGACGATTCACGCCGTCTATACGTAAACGAAACAAGCCAGGAGTTTATGGCGGTTCGCTCGCAATGGGACCGAGGGGCGAGGCAACTTCGAGAAGAAGCGGAACAAGAAACAGAGGGAATATCGCTCATAGAAACGCGCCCCACTTGTGTATACCCCTTCAGCAAGCATGGCTACGCGAGTAATCCGGGGCAAGACGCGAGGTTGTACGGCGTAACAGAGGCCGTATAATTAATTAAACGTCTCACGGGCAGTCAAAATGTCGTAAATTCAAAGTCGAGCGTTTCCTTCGCTGAAAGATGGCCTTGGAACGCTGAAGAAGCTCTTGCTTCGTGTATCACCCCCGACCGATTCAACTCTAAGCAGTAATCTTCGAATGACTTTGACATCAGACAGCTTCAGCTTTGAGACTTTCCTTGACCTTGAAGCATGACCTACGTGACTGGGATTACCTTCCGGAATTCTGAAACGACCTCGAGCATTGCTGCTACGAGCTCAATGACTTTGGATTGTGATAGAATTTGAATACAGGAATGTTACGAAGCAAAAATTAACCGAAAATCAGATTTCTCTTAATGTAGTTTCTCAAGGGTTTCTTTCTAGAACTCAAGCCACGTTTGGCAATTTATAAAATAAGAAAACGTCGAGATACAGAACAAAGGGGCTAAAAGACCCAAACGGGATCATAGGGATTTCGACCACTGAGTTTGCTAGTCTTATGACAAAGTTGGTGAAGTTCGGCTAGAGTTGTTTTACCTTCCTCCTGTTTTATATATAGCAATATTCTACGTTCATACGGCTATCGTTCAACTCAATCACCCTTCACATTTTCCCAGAATCATACCCACTCGATCGCATTTCTGCATATAATAAAGTATTAAAGTATCGGAAATAAAAGTGTATTTTATTTAGTAATTTTAAACAAAGATTGAACTTGGATATATCTATTTTCTGTTTATTTTCATCTTTTTTATTAACTCTTTGAATGAGAAGTATTTGTAAAGATCCCCTCAACAGTACCGTGTTGTTAAACAAATGTACTGGCACGTGTTTCATCGATAATTGAGACGATTCGAACGATTTAATAACACCAACTATAAGAACCGACAAGTTTCGATTACTTGAAAGAGAAACGAGTTCACGAGGAAATTTACAGAAGAATTACATCGAAATTCGTCGAGCAAGCTCCAGAAAATAACAAACACACCGACTGTCGCGTAATATCTGGAGAAAGTCGATTCCCTTCCCTCGATAAATCCGATCGAGGAGACTTCGACGTGTTCGCCGCACACACCTTAGGATTGCCCTCTCTCCACACGCACTGTTGACGTTTATTAGGTCCAAGGGAGGCCAATTCCGCTATATAGCTTTTCGAGATTGAAAGATCCCCCGAACGAAAGGGGGAACAAACCTGCCACGACAATTGTTTTCCTTTAATTCACTCCCGGCTGCTTCCTAGCAGCGAATTGGTCAGCCACGTCGATCACCTGATTGACCGATCGAAGACAGGAAGGGAAGAGCAATCGTTTCTCCGTTCGTTTTTCCATCTGTACGATTCCTTTTTCCGTATCGCTTCCCTTCGACCGACCTATGATCCATCTTTCATGGAAAGGTTACGAAGAAATGCATCGAGGAAGTTCGCAAACAATCGCTTACGTCGATCGCTCTGACATGATTTCACATGAATTTCATGGAAGCAAAAGGGAATTGCGAGTGGAATCTTTTCCGACGGTTACCACCACGTGCCGGCTTCTAAATTTAATTTATATGGAACCCTTTGGTACACAAGGTGTATAAATTGAATAAGGATCAAAAGGTGACAGTAGATATTGCATAGGATATAGTGTAAATTAAAAGCGAGCAGAGAAAAACAAAGATAGCACATCAAACGATGATACTTACAATATAAGGCTTAATCATCACAGTGTTTTATAACGTATAAGAGTCGGCTTTTAAATGTATTGTGACGATCAATGAAAAAATCAACGGTATTAGAATAAATGTTTGCCAAGTTGAGTATTCTATTTAAAGTGTCTGTATACATGAATCGAGACAAATAGTGATAAGGTACAAAAATTCGGTGAGCTCTCGTAAACGATCTCGGACTATTAAAGTTAATCAACATGATAACACTAAGAGGAAAAACCAAGTACATCTGATGAAACATTATTATTGAGCCAAATTTCCGTGAAGATAATATAATCATAATCATAGAAAAGCGATAAATTACAACATAGATCAATTAGCTTGGTTCTTAGACCTCTTACGTTCTTAAATTATTCTCTATCTTTTGAATTATCAAATGGCTTTCGTTAATTTTAATTTCAACAGTGGAGTCATACTGTTACACGAGCTACACGGTAACGTTCGGAGATACAACGGTAGAAGTTAGAAAATGGTGGAAGTTGGTCCACGAGATGGGAAAGGGTTGAACCGTTACAGCGCGAGGCTCGCTCGCTCGCTTCCGTACGTCACGTCATTTCCGGTTGCCGACCGCCGCGGGCCGCTCGCCCGACGTTCCACGTTCGTTTCTGCTCGAACACGCATCACGATGAGGCTTCACGAATTAATCGGGACGAGCCTGATCGAATTCGCGGCGCGAGTCGAATTGAGCTTCGCGCGATCGAAGTACAAAGCGGGACGACGAACCGAGTAAGCGAGAGAGACAGAGAGGGGGATGAGGGTAGATATATATAGAGAGAGAAAAGAGAGAAAGAGAGAGAGAGTGAAGGCAGATGAAGAGAGGAGAGAGATTGAGAGACGGAAGGGGAGGGAGAGAGGTTAAGGGAAGAGAGAGAGAAGAGGGAGAGGGAGAGATACAGTGGACGGAGTGAAAAGGGGAGAGGAGGGATGAGAAAGGGATAGGAGAGGAAGAGAGTGCAGAATAGAGAGAGAAGGGAGGATGAATGAGTGGCAAAAGAGAGAGAAGGGTGGGAGAGTGAAAGGGAGAAGAGAGGGAGAAGGGAGGAAGAATGCGGGGGAAAGAGAGAGAAGGGTGGGTGAGTGAAAGGGGAGAGAGAGAGAGAGACAGAGAAGGGGGAAGAATGAGTGGGAAGAAAAAGAAGGAGAAAGGAGGAAGAGTGAGAGGGGGAAGGGAGAAGTTTTACAAACGCGATTAAAAACCTACCCCCCTTAATGCTCGATTCGGAAAAACAGTTCGAGGGTATGCCAACGAACGCAGGCCATCGAAATTATTTGTACGCAGAAAATTACGCGCCAAGTGGCGGGGATTATCTCTCCGGTCGGGCGACATTATAATGCGCTTAGTATGCGAGCATAAATCAATTCCATAAATCTCGTCGCAGATTAATTCCCGACAAGATCGTCGGTATAAATACTTGGGCGATCGCGAGAATCGCGGCGGAACCGGGCTCGTAATCCTAATTATAATAAACTGGCCGGAGCACGTATCGACGATTAGTACGAAGTTACGGGAGGGGGTGGGGGGAGGGTATTATCTCCGGAAATGAATGTTTCCGGATCGAGAACCCGGGTGCAACAGGGGCTCGCTAATTAACCGACGCGTAGGTACATGTTCTTTATCAGCGCTTCCGGCAAGCGAATTTATTTTAATTTCCATGAAACGAAACGAACCATCGGCGCCGGATAAACGGGCGCCGGGACGGTCGCGGGTAATCGTGGGAAACGGTTCCTCGGCGAGCGTGCTGAACACGGAACGATTTCCGGGCGAGGTTGCGGACGAACATTTTCATTCGAACGAAAGTTTACAGGTCGAGGAGGATCGTTCTCGAAAATGATGGTTCTAGATTAAAATTGTTATCAGTCGACGGATCGACAATCGGTTAATGCGTCCCCGTTTTTCGAGGTGGACGGCGGGCGATCAGATCAAAAATTCCACAAATCATCGTCGGCCCACTCTCGTTATTATCGAGTTCAACAATTAACGTGGCACATGCACATCCTCGATTAAATTCTCGTTCGGCCCGTGGCTGCCTCTTTTCGCCAAACCACTCTTCTTTTCTATCCATCGACCCTCATTTCTCTCTCTCTCTCTCTCTCTCTCCCCAACTCATCCACTGACTCTCGCTCTCTCTATCTTTTTCTTTCACTCACTCACTCACTCACACACACTCTCTCTCTTGCGCACGCTTTTCTCTCTCTCTCTCACTTGCTCACACTCTCTTTCTTTCTCTCATTCACTCTCTCCCTATCTTCCTCTCTTCGCCAGACGTTATTACTTTCGGCGTGCTTCGGAAAATTTATAATGGCCGCGAGGGTGCTCGTGGAACGTCGTCCGACGAAGAATTAAAATTGACGTCGTTCCATGCGCGCACGTTTTCACCGGATTACGGGCCCGTCTAATTAACGAAACTCTTTCTGCGTACCGCCTTCTTCATGACTTTGGGTTATTGTTCGCATGGTTAACGAACGAACTCCACAATACCGATTAAATTATACTTTTATCTCGTCGATCAAAGAACGAGTCGCTCTGATTGAATTATATCTATCGAAACAATATGTTTAACATCGTTCGTGTCTTTCTTTCGATTCGAAGACTTCTCGTGGCATTTATCTCTCTCCCCCCCCTTTTATCTCATTAACGATTATTTATTATCGTTCTCGATACAATTTCTTTAATGGTAATAAATGTTGGTCGCAAACCAGAGAGGAAATCCACTCAGACTTTACTAAGATAATAATAGTAATAATAATAATAATAATAATCGTTAAAGTTCTCGTCCTTTTAACAAAATTCACTAATATATTTATCGAGCAAGTAGCCCCGAAACAAATTAATTTTCATTTATCCAGCTTTCTCGCGAAGCAACAAAATAGGGTTGCGGATGCTTCTCGCATCTAATTCCCCAAGACCATCCCCTACCGCCGGTTCTCACCCCTCAGGTTTTGCTGGCAGGTAGTCGAGCGCCGACGTTCAACCGAATTTGTCCGGCCTATTATTCGACGGCGTAATCGTGAAAGCAAAGTCCGATCGTGCGGATTAATTCGAGCGACTCCGACCTTGGCGCGTGCCCTTCCGCTTTGCCAAACTTCCCGGCCAGGCTGAAGGTCGAGATCCAGGCTAGGGTGAGATGCGGCCTCGAAAAGTCGTGGTTCGTCGACGACGAGTTTCTCGAATGAAACGGCTCACCCTATGAAAGAGGAGGCCGTCGTCGTCGTCGTCGCCGTCGTCGGGGACGTCGTTGTTGTCGTCGAATGAAAGGGTTGCCACGGAAGATAGGAAGCTAGCTGGTCGCGCTCGAGGAGGGTGGAAAAAGGCAGGGACGCGTGCGACAGGGGAACGTAAGTGACAAGTTGAGGGATTGCCGTGCCTACGCGGTCGCATTGTACGTAATCATCCTCGATGAACGTCCTCCGCTACGTCCCGCCTCGCGATTTTCACCGTTTTTGAATCCACCCGCGCCTCGGCGTCGCTAAGACATCCGCCGAATACGCTTCTGGCTCTCGACAGAGAAGCCTGTCTCTGCTGCGCGGAATCCCTTTAAAAATCCAACCCTCGATAAAACGTGTGAACGTTTTTGTCAACGCTCTTCCTCCGCTGACACGATTTACGACACGGACATGGAACAGAGGCTATTTTTGAGTTTTGGTTTTTTAAGTAATTTCCTGGTGACGGAAAATGTGATTTGTTACCATCAAGTTAGAGATTTGCTTTCATTCGTTGCTTAATAGCGGAAGACATGGCATAAAGGAGGAAACTTAAATATTGTTTATCTATTCATTTTTATCGTCATTATGATAGAACACTGTATATTGATAGCATAGAATATAAATTTTATTTATATTGTTATTTCTTATTAATTAATTAATTAATTAATTTTCTTTGGCCCGAGAGGCGACTCGTAGTCGTCCAATAATACTAACGGTCAAAGATCTCCAAGTGTAAAATATTTAATAAGGTTCGCTCATATTGAATTTCGCAATTTAGCAGCATATTAAAATTTGCTTTGAGTTTGAAAATTTACAAAATTATCATTTGGTAACTGATAGTCACCTCTCGAGTGCAAACGATTAATATGTAGGTACTACGTATAGATGCCGGAATATACATATTTGGCGCTCGAAGCGAAAGGGTTAACGCGTCCCAGTAATTTCGAGCCGGCGTTATCGGCCGTCCTCGATCATGCTCGACGCCCGTGCTCGAGTCGATGTTCCTTCGAGGGCCGGCTAATAATTGGCCGTTTTCGGTGCGCGTTTTCGAAAACGGCAGAGCCCCCGCTCGCATTCGATTACGGCGGGCTTGTAGCTGCAGCCACCCCTCCTCCCTCGGGGAATCGCGGTGGCTGACAGCGCGACCACCCTTTTCCTCCCCCTCCCCTGTCCCACCCCCCTATCCTGTTCCTCTTCCCGATCTAGCCTCCGTCGGTAAAACAATGACGAATGCGTTCTCGCCCCGGCACCGTGACACGTCCAACCCCCCGCACGTGTGCGCGCGTGCACGCGCATCGACAGCCGGGAACACGAACACGCGCGAGCGCGGAGAGACACCCGGAAACGCGGGCTAACACGGGACCCGGCTGCTACGCTCGAGATCGAGTCGCTGGTGTTATCGAGACGGTTTCCTGTCGCTTGTTGTACAACCGCCCCCCGGCTGTGTCTAGACAAAACGGCCGGGTACACGCCTCTATTGCGAGGAAAAGTTCACGCACGAACAGCCTGTCCACCGTTTATCTTCCCGGCCACTGCGGCGCAGTGCTGCTTCCAGCATTTTTCTCTGGCCGCTCTGCGGCCGTCAACTGTCCCCGAAGATGCGACCGCGCGCACCGATGGATCTGTCTCGATACTCGCTGCGACGCTCTGTTCGTCGGCCGGTGTTTGTGATTGAAATCTCTTTTTTTCTTTTTGGTTTCTGCTTTTCTGTTTTTGTTTTTGTGTTTGGCTCGCATGGGACGGTTAGCATGGGAAAGCTGCGGGGACGGGTTCGAGCGACGAGAGAGAGACGCGAGTTAAAAGATGGATAGGAATCGATAGGATCGAATAGGAAGTTAGTCGGGAGGATAGATATTGGTTAGGATTAGAGGTGTGGCAACGCGAGAGATTTTGATATGGTTGACATTAGTATAGAGACGAGCGACAAAACATGGTTGGTATCACCCTGCAATTATAAAGTAGTGAGCGAGCTCTAATGAGCAATGAGTATCGATAACAACTGCGACAAGCATCGAACATTCAAGAAGGCTGGTCGATAAGAAACAGAAGATTCCAACAAGAAGATTCCAACCAGAAGATTCCAACCGGAACATTCCAACAGATTTCACAGTCCCTAAGAATTCGACCATCGGAGTTGAAAACGTTCGATATAGTGCAAAGGGCATGTGATTTTTCTCTCGTGTAGCAACACTTTCCCTTCGGCGACACATGGTTGCGACGACTCAGATTTTTCCCTTCGTCCCGGAGATCTTCCCTGTCTTTCGAAGGATATAGGACAAAGGATCGGAAAGAGATGAGTTATTTGGTTTCTGTATTGTGGCGACCTTCCTGTTCTCGCCACTAGGAGGAATCAATCGACTACCTTTCTCGCAAGTGCTCGAGTCCGTCGCGATTTCTATACAGGGTGTTTGGACGAAACTGGGAGAAAAGTGAAGGGAGTAACTCTATGCAACATTCTAAGACGAAAATCAAGAGTAACAATATTGCATTCGACGCTTTGTTTATTAGTTATAAGCAATTGAAGGAACAGGCTATTTGCGCCTGAGAGCAGGCAAATGGGGCAACTAGTCTATACTCGTCTAGTAGTTATTTCCTTACGTCCAAAGAGGTTGAATTCCCGAGCGAATCGGGGAAGCGTTTGAAGTGGAAATTTTTCATAAAGGAAAAGTCGACCAGTCCGAGTTACAAAAGAGAACCGTTGTTTAGAAAATTGTCTCACAGGCAGACTGAATGTTGATCGCGGGTAAATTGTTATCGCAGGTTATTTAATTTGCTAATGAATTAGAGGCGCATGCGAGCAATTCGCCCTGGTGTCCTTTCGCTATTATCGAGCCGATTTCCGGCACGTTTATCGCGCAATCTGGCCGAGCATTGACGAGTCCATAGATAGAACGACAAGTCACGTAGGGCGAAATGAACGTTCGTATACCAATTACTTGTCCTTTCAACCCTAAATCCGCGTTAAGCGAACCTCGAAATCAATATTAAACGGCCGACCGTAATTCGTGCTTTAATCAACGATTAATTTAATCTAATAATTCGCCCAGCCCGGTAATTACGCCCTCCAATTTCTGTATAATCACGCGCGAACAAGCCTCGGATAAATTCCCGTGACAAAAATTCGCCGATTGTTTCGACGGGACGTCGGCGTAATTGCTTGTCGCTGTTTGCAAAATATTGCGCCCCTTTTGCTCGCCGCGTCAAGCGAAAAGTGTTGTGCGATCGAAACGTGTAATCAGAAACGGAGGTAAACAAATATATTCCGCGACACGGTAGTTTGCGTTGCTCAGAAAACATCGTTTCCACGTACGACTCGGCCAACGCCAACTAAATATTATAAATACAAAACGTGCTGTTAGAAATTGAATGCAGAAATGCTACGAAACAAAAATTAATCGAAAACCAGCTTTCTCTTAACGTACTTTCTCAAGGATTTCTCCAAGAATCCAAGCCACATTTGGCATTTTAGAAAGTACGAAAACGTTAAGAAACATTGAAACCCCATGCGTCTCACAAATCCCTTAAGATTCTTTTGTGCATAAATCACTGTGTCTATTGAAAAAAAAAAAGGAAAAATGAGAGGAAAAGAGTTTACAAACGTTCGAAAGTAGAAGAAAAAGGAGAAGAACGTCGGGTATTCTCGAATATCTCTTACGTGCCCCTTACATTCTCGTGCTTCTTTACCGTAACATCCGGGTGGTAACGATTCCGACGGTCCATCGATGGTCGCTTAAGGGTCAGAGTTAAGTGTGGTCGTTGATACGTGCAGCAGCGGGGCTTGGCAGCGGGTTCAATAAGAAGGAGGAACGGCATTTCCGCGAGCTGCGCCGTTTCCAACTGCTTCTTCCCCGAGTGGGTTGGACGGGGGTGAGAAGGGGGTTGGAAAGGGGCGAGGAGGGGCGAGGAAAAAAAGTCGTTCGAAATTCCGCGCCATATGCTCGATGGTTTCTCCGGGCTGCCCTTTCCCTCGTGGAACGGTCTCGGCGTCGGTGCCTGGCCGCAGCCACGGAGAAATTCAAATTTACGCACCGACTGCCCCGGGTATGTTTTTCGAACTTATGAAAAATGAGTCTAGCCGAGGGGGTCCAGACTGCCCTCCAACCCCCGTCCGTTTGCTCCCCCGTCCCCTGCGCCCCGGGGGTTTACCTCCTTCGGCCTCCACGCTTTTCTCCTATGCCCTATCGTTTTAATTTCCTCTCGTTCCGCGAACTCGAGTGGCGCGAGAGCGAACGCGAGGCCGTTAATGGCCCCGAAAATGAATAATCGCGAGGTCGACACGGAAAGCAGATGAAACGGGAATACGATCGGTAATGAGAACTGTCTTTTGTCACATTTTCTTTCTATTAACACATTGCTTACGGATATATTTCGCCACGGTCTTACGCGTATAGCAGGCGTTCAATTTCGCGAGAATATGGTAATTCGGTAAAATCGTAATAAATCGAATACTGCTTCGTTTTTCTCAACGAAACTTTCTTCATTTTACACTTAAATATATGCTCTATGATTATTTAAAAAAATAGTGACACTTTTTTGAATAGTATTTTTTATATCGTATTTGTGTGATACCCGCTCTCCAGCGCAAGCCTATTAAATACTTTTATGTGCCTCGTGCTCAAGTGACAGACTGGGAAAAACGTAAAAGTACGTTTCCCTCGTGCAATGTGTTATTTTTTAACCTTTTGAGTACTATGGACGCACATATGCGTCTGACGGAACTTGTTCGTAGGGACTATGGACGCATATATGCGTTTGTCAATTTTTCTTTTCATCACCTTATAACTTTTTCTGTGGCCACACATTTCGGTGTTAACCTCTTAGTGATGACAAAAGTTAATTATAAAAACCATAGACGAAAATATGAGTCTGCCAATTTTTTTGATCTTTCGCTTACTGCAACGCGAATGTCAGTGTATGAGTAACAATACTCCGTCTCCAGCAATAGTGCGCCGTCCCTTCGAAACACTTAGGTTAAGAGTATTCAGTGCATAACAATACTCCGTTTCCAGCAAAGCACATGGGCAAAAAGTGTTCAACGCTGAAAAGGTTAAGTAGGTTGTCCATCGTACTGTTTGGATGTAGCACGAACGTCGGATAAAGTTTCAGAGGCCACATTTGATCGTTCTGTAAGTACTCAATCAGCCTCGAATTATATCGGCCCGGCTTTTATGAACTCCGACGCTGCTCGATCATATCTGGCGGAGGCAAACAAAGCTGTTAACCGGCCGCTGAGCTTCTCGATTCGTGGCTGCTGCGCGCAAACCCGGAACGCGGAAGCACCGCGAGTGCCTCTTCTTTCCTCGCATTACCATATCTTCCGCGTATCTCTTCTCATTTTTCTTCCGTTATTGCGGCCGGTCCTTTAGCTCGGTTCATTTTTCACTCATCCGCCGCGTTGCCCGCTACGTAACTCGCTCTGATACGAGATCCCGCTTGAATTCGGCCAATTTCGACCTCTCTCGAATTTTTTCCCCACGAAATTTCGCGGAAATAGCCTTCACCGTGAATGAAATTCTCGCATAAAGCGGCTAGAGTCGGTATTCGACTCGCAGATCGACTCAACTTCCTTTCCCTTTTCTTTTTACGGGCCTATCGTGCGAACGCGTAACCTAAAAGTGAAAATGGCTTGTATTGGAAACGGGGTTTTATATTGCTTAAATAAAATACACTCCTATGCGAAATATTATAATACTTTATTATGTATAACACGAAGAAGGGCAACTATGACCGAAGCTTGCGAGCTTTGTCATGAGTCTAGCATAACGCAGTGGTCGAAATTTCTACAATCCCGTCCGGGTACCTCAGCCCCTTTATTCTGTTTCTTAACGTTTTTGAACTTTTTAAAATGTCAGATGTGGCTTGGATGCTTAGAAGAAGTTCTTGACAAAGTACGTTAAGAGAAAGGTGGTTTGTGGTTAATTTCTGTATCCGATTTCTAACAGCTTGAAATCTCGAAAAAAATTAAAATGGAAATGAAAATGAAAATAAAACAGGCACGTTACGATGTATTTCGACGAACATGAACTTGTGTACAGTGCTACCGGGCAAAGCGCTGGAATAATCGAAGTTTTCGATGTTGCAGAAAATCAAGATGGCCGACCAACACTAGCAGCAGCAGCAGGCCCTTCGGCTCACGTTTTCACGAGCGTTTTTTGCGAGCTCCTGCGACCACACTGCGATGAATTATGGCGCATAACCTCGAGAGACACGGAGCCACGATGCATATAACCTATATTTCAAGTTCTTACCGCGAGAAACGTGCTCCGGTACAGTTCACGTTGCAGCAACTCGATCTAACCTGACTTGGGCTAACATCGTGTACGGGAATAACAGCTACCGATATCTTCTGCTGCTAGTCCTTCTACCTTCTACTATATCGGATCCTATTTTGACTCATTTTTCTTCACACCCCCGTTCTATACACACCCCTGGCGCACGTTCTGCTCCCTTCGTAACATAATCATAAACGCATACGCGCGGCCGCCATAGAAATTGACAGCTTTAAGTCGCGATACTTTATCTCTGTTTCATCAGTTCTACGGCAGTATCGTTTTACTTCGCTGAAAGTATCTTTCGGCTCTTAAAATAATTGTGTTTCTTCGGAAGTTAAATGCAATGCAGTCCTGTTCCAGTTTCAAGGAATTCGAGGAAAGAGCTTCGAACAAATTACACGCGCACTTGTTCCCTTTCCGCTCCTGCAAAGAATTCTTGTAACCCCGAGGAAATTCTAACTACACCAGGCTGGAAGGCATTACTAGAGATTATCCACCTCCCTTCTTTCTTTCTTTGTTTCCCCCCGGATTCTCCGGCACGGAGACGAGAAGGTCAAGAGTCCCGGCCCTTGGAGAATAAGTTCAGGACAGCTACTCGCGTTGGCCCGTTCGTTTACGATCATTTCGAGCCTTAACGAGGTTCATCGTGCACTCGGGGACAAACTCTTGGAATCGTGGAGCTGTGTGCTACGCTTTAAATACCTTCATGCGTCTCGCGTTTACGTTTATTGTTCATCCCTTACCCTTTTAGTATTTATCGTGCACCTTGGCAAGTGTTTCCCCCCTTTTAATAGATGAGAATGTTCAATTATAATACGCGAACGAATAATGAGATCGAGGTGCGATTGAAATAAAATCTCTCACACCAGAACCACTTCAGACAGAACAGACCTTCGTTTTATTTATATATGAAATCCTTATATTTTTCTGGGAAAACGTAAACTTAAATAATTTCTGTAGACACATCGTTATGAACGACACAAATAAAATGTTATTTATACGAAAGTTGGACACAACGATATTCGACTAAATAATTTTTTGACTTCCACCTTACTGATAGGTGTTAATATAATGTCAGTTTGTCACCATAAACTGGTATCAACGGGTGTCGTTAAATTAGTTCTATGCAAATTCACGCTAATCGTTCTTTTTCTTGACAAGAACAATTCTGTTTGCGGCACAGGTGTATGGTGAGCCTGCTAGGTAATAGAAACGTAATACTCTCCACGAAGGCACTAAAATAGCGAAAGAAATCGAGCCCAGGGTCCTGTCATAAGTCCCGCGGTTTTATCGACGTATCGTAAACGTAAAAACACGCCGGGAACACGCGACGGATTAAAATTACTAGACGCGACCGCGCGCTGGCACGCGAAGCGTTTTGCGCGCACCACGCGTGTAACTACTATTGGGAAACGAAAAGATGACCGACTACCCGCACAAGATAAAAGACGCGAGACGCAAGTGGAATCGGTGGCTCGCTCCATCTAATCCTTTTCGTCTCGTTTTACGTGGAAAGAGAATATATTAGTCGTTACCGCTATTGCTAAGTACATTGAAAGTTTAAATGAATGAAAAGAATTGTTAGTAGAAACTTACAGAATCAGAAAAGTTGTTCGTATTCGTATAAAGAGGAAAGAGTGCGTGGCTTCTTAAAAAAACATGGGGGTACCTGGAAATTCATCGTGTATAAAATATTGTATATAAGTTTAAAGAAATTTGATATCTGTAGAAAAGATCGAAGCTCTAATCAAAGTCATTCCTTCAAACATTCCGGAAAAACCGCGAGAGATATCAGATCCAGTTTCGATAACGATCTCAGATTCGTGGTTCACCTGTGCACTGGTTCTTTTCGAAGATACCACGCAACGGGACGGAGAGATAACAGAAATCAGTTCGTACGGGACACCCGGTGTACAGAACAGGCACGGGCTCACGTAGAACTGGTACGTGCTTCCGTTGTCTCGATGAAATTGACGGGGGGGGGGGGGGGGGGGGGTGATACGATTTAGTAGGTGCGCACTATTGATTATTACAGCATTACAAAAATGAGGAGAGGGCGTGTGTGCGTTGCGCGCCGCCTCGATAGACCCGTCGCTTTTTATAAACTGTCGTGGCTGATGGCCGGAAAACAAACCCTGGGAAAAAGCGAGAGAGAGAGAGGGCGAGGGGGTGGGAATCGAATTAATGCCCGAAGCCGCCGCTTTAAACAGCTCGCCCTGCGGTTTTCCCAAGCTTGCTTTAATAACCGGAGAATCGTAAATTTTCGAAAGCAGCGTCGACTCACCTTCCCACCCCCAACCCCATCTCGACCCCGTCGAGCCCCTTCGTCGGTCCGTGGTACGCGTCGGAGCGTATTAAAGCCAACCAAGAATTTCCACGCGAATTTTTATTCCACAGAGCAAGAACAGACTACTCGCGGTGAAAAACGGCGGCCGTTTCGGGCTGATTATTTCGCCGATAATTGCCGAACGATTGCCAGCGTCGTGCGTTTAACCCGTTCGGCGGTTAACCCATTCACTGCCAACTTGCGAGACATCTTCGATCTAATTTCGCAGAAGAACATCAAACATGGACGCACCAATTGAAATCGATATGGAGACATTTACTGAATATCGTTATTTCTATTAATCTTTCTAAAGTTAAGTCATCTTCTTGGATGGAAAGAAGTTTAACCTGAATGGTCCAAACGGTTTAAGTATTTTTTGAATGGTTTGAGGCAAGAATCACGTTACTTTTCTGAAAGAAACTTTGACGGTGGTTCATTGATGATACGGGCCGGATTTTCTGCATTTGGAAATACAACTTTGGCACTGTAGTACATTCGTGACAATAATTAAATATAGTCGATTCGTGATAATTTTTTTAAATAAAGTCTCATCGATACAAGAACCTTTATTTATATTTTCTTCTTTTTTTCGTTAATATTGCATTTAAAGTGTTTGACGCGTTAAAATAAAATAAATGAAAAAAAAAAATATACCTTTTTCTACGGAAAATCTGTGAAGCTTTTGTGAAAAAGTTATGAAACGGTCATTCGAACCGGTTGCTTCAGAAGTATTATATTTGACCGCTTCTCTCGTTAAATATACCGTTCCGCGAATATTTGCACACCGAGTAAACATTGAGATATCGAAAACAAACACGAACAAGTTACACTGGATGTAACGCTACATGTAATCGAAGTATTTTTCTTCAGAAAGTTTAAACAACCGAAACGGTTCTCTGTTTATTAAAACTCTGGTTGCCGGAGCGGGATGGTGAAAATATTCGAAGGGAAAGTCGGAAGCAAAATTTAGAATCACGTCAGAGGGAAGTTGAACACAAGAGTTGACCGGCAAGGGGAAAAGGAAGAGGAAAATAAAAAAATTGAAAAGGAAGGATTTTTTTATTCGACCGATCATTCAGCAATCATTAACGTGTCCATTTTCATAAAACAATTCCGTAATTTCGGATTTCTGCAACCCTGTGGTTCTACTCTTTCGCTATTCAAATTCGTAAACAATATTAACGCGCGAAATTTGAGATTAAAAATTGTTAATATTAACGAACAATTCAAACACGGACGAGCTCGACAGAACCATGGACGTTACGCATGCAGGTTACAACCTTTTGAAAAATGTAAAATTTCATTTAAAAATACCGGTCAACCATGAAACATTCATCGCGTGACCGCGCAGCCATTTTTAACATTTTCTTTTAATCACGTTTAACCCCCGGCACCGTTTTATTTGTTCGAACCTATCGGATTTTTCAAGATACGTCGGGTCGAAGGAATGAATATGGAACACCCTGTACCTGGCGGACACGTCAGATAGATTTCGCGTGTAGCTACAACAGGTTCTAACACGAGTATCTAGACACGGCGGCCATGTTTCTGCCGGCGCACGGAAGCAGCCAGCGTGTCGATGATTTAAAAATATAATATATTCAACGGTTGACCGGCGCTGCGCCGCTTAACTAGCCGACCGTGTTCAACTTTGAAGCGTTCTCTTACCCTCTCTCGTTCTATCGCAATACCCGCCCGCCATCGTTCTTCTTCTCTTTCTCTTTTCTTTCGCTCTCCACGTTTTTTCTTCCTCTTCTCCGCCAATGTGCCTCTAAACCGCTGTTTCAACTTCCGTGTTTTAACGCAAACGTTTTTAGATCGCGACCGGAGACATTTTGTTCGCCAGTTCACCGTAATCCCTCGTGCTTACACGAACCCAAACATTTTCGTTTCTTTCCGCGTTGATTGTAAGATTCATACTGTAGAGAGCTAATGAAATGATCCTTGGAAGGAATTCGGGTATGATTGGTTATATTATGGGGGCTTGCCTCATCCCACGTGTATTGGTGGGGGTCCTACTGCAGGGAGCTGGTGAAATGTCCCTTAGAAGGAATTCAAGCATGATTGGTTAAGTTATGGAGGCTTGCCTCATCCCACGTGTATTGGTCAAGGGTGTCCTACTACTATGTCAATGTGCGACTGTGTAGCATAAGCGTGAACGCGTTAGTAGTGGGGGGATGGACGGAGCGAACGAGTAACCCCCTTTGTCTCTTTGCCCCCCCCCCTGAGACATCTCACAGGCTCGCAATAGTATTGTAGGGAGCTGTTGAAATGTCCCTTGGAAGGAATTCGAGTATGATTGGTTATATTATGGGGGCTTGCCTCATCCCACGTGTATTGGTGGGGGTCCTACTGCAGGGAGCTGGTGAAATGTCCCTTAGAAGGAATTCAAGCATGATTGGTTAAGTTATGGAGGCTTGCCTCATCCCACGTGTATTGGTCAAGGGTGTCCTACTACTATGTCAATGTGCGACTGTGTAGCATAAGCGTGAACGCGTTAGTAGTGGGGGGATGGACGGAGCGAACGAGTAACCCCCTTTGTCTCTTTGCCCCCCCCCCTGAGACATCTCACAGGCTCGCAATAGTATTGTAGGGAGCTGTTGAAATGTCCCTTGGAAGGAATTCGAGTATGATTGGTTAGAGCTATAAAGTTCGCCTCATACCATGTTAATTGGTCGAGGGGGTCCTATTATTACGTCAACGTGCGACTGTGTAGCATAAGCGTGAACGTTAGTAGTAGGGGGATGGACGAAGCGAGCGAATAAACCCCTTTACCTTTGCGCCCCCCTTAAAATAGCTGAAAGGCAACCGGCGTATTAGCCAATTCGACGGCGACCTGTAAATTCGAAGGAGTCACGCCGACGAGGAAAGGGCGGCCAAGTTTTCGCCTGAAAAATGGCAGCCGCTCGTCACGAGCCGATCTGCAAACACGCGAAATTTCGATCGCGTTTCGTGCCGCCGCGCCGTCGAGAAAACCGAGCCCCGATGAAGCGATATCGTTGACGGTTACAATCGTTGTCGTCTGTGTGCGGCCGCTAACTTTCGACGACTAAACCACGATTTTTCGTGAAACGCGACGCTCAATAACCTTATAAATAGACCTGGCTCGCGATGAAAAGGTTACAGTCAACACGGTGTACACCCTGACTTCTGTATAACGAACTAATAACGGTAATGCTGCGGCCGAGGGCACGTCGATCGTGATTTCGAGCCGCCCGGTGGTAATCTCGTGATTTATGGGCTCAAAGTATAAACTGGAGTATTACCACGGTGACCCACATACCCGTAGGCGATATCGAAATTCTATATTCCATTAATATATCCATCGTTCCCCAAGAATTTCCTACTCCAACGACCATTCTCTACGACTGCAAAACGGGGTACGTTCACGCGCGTGCACGAATTATATCCTGCAGGAATTGCAGGAATCGCGTGGTACGCCGCGCGGATATCGTTGTATCGATCGAACGCGAGAAATCCTGGCGGCCTAAATCGAACTCGATCATGGGCGACCGGCCGGAAACGTATGTAATTCGAATTGGCGAACACCTTCGGTCCGGCCGCGGGTAATCACGTCAGGGACAAGCGATTTATAATGGCACCGCGGTGCGTACCGTCAGCGGCACACACGCGCGTAGACGTGTATATTTCCAGCTACGTATCGCGCGTCACGGCGATTTTTTACATCAGCGTGCGGTGCCATAAATCAATTAAACAAAAAACCGCGGGGCCTGCCGGTGACAAATTCAGCTGCGACTCGGTCGAACCACCTGGAGCGAATTTGATTCGCGGCTCGACCGCTCCGCGTTGCCCTTTCCTCCTCGTTACGCTTCGGCCTCGTTCTACCAACGACGCTCTTTTTTTTACGCGGATATGCATTCGCTCGAACTTGCGACAGCGCGTGCTCGACAAAATGCATACACTACCGGTTAAATGTTTGGAATCAACGGGAAATTGTAATAAGCCCACGAATTTTGAGAGAAATGAATTTACGACGGTGATACTTTAGAAAACTGGTAGAAATTGAATACGGTGTGGCGATCTGTCTGCCCTCGCCATTAGGAGGGATTTACCGACTATTTTTTTTTTTTGCAAGTGCTCGAGTTCGCTACGGTTCCTATATATACGAGTTCTGACCTGTCCCTTCCTATTCCTGTGTCTAAGGCAGGGGCCTGCTAGGTGTGCTTTACTGATGAGTCCACTAGCAGGCCCTGGACGAAACACTACCGCGTTCCCATTCCTTTTTCTTCTCTCTTTCCTTCCTTCTCTATTCACAACAGTCACAACAGAAATATTACAAAACAAAAATTAAGTGAAAACCAGCTTTCCGAAGGGTTTCTTCCAAGAACCCAAGTCACGTCTGGCAGTTTAGAAAGTAAGGAAACGTTAAGATACAGAACAAAAAGAGCTAAAGGACCCGGACATTTCGACCACTGCGATTGCCAGTCTTATGACTGGTTCGGTCATATAAGTCATATATAGCATAATAAATTAAAGTGATTATTTTATTTAGTAATATTATACCCCATTTCCAATAAAAACTCGTCTACCTAAGAAATCTATTGAAAACAAAAGAAACTTGTTTATTAGTCAGACTCAGAGGTGAAATAGTCATACATGTAAATTTTAGTATATCACTAAACTAAATAACGTTTTATATAGGCGAATCTCAATAAATATTTTTCAAGTTAATATTATTTGACGATTAACAGTCACCTCTCGAGTGCAATGGGATAATACCATCACATCGTGTTGGTATGTTGAATCTGTTAAGTCGCTACGTGTACAATTTTAAGTGACAGTCACTCTGTATGTTATCGAACGATCTGAGCGTTTCGCACGTCCATGTTTGCCCGCCTCCTGGTTTCTCCCGCGAAGATGTTGTAACCGGAACACGGTCCCGTATCCTCGGAGGATCCGAAAACAGCGCGTCGCACTGGCGAAAGCTTAATTGCTCAGGGACTCGAACTCGTTAGACACCGTGCGCCTAGGTATTCTTCTGCTCTCGGTGCCGGTCATTCCGTCGTCCTTTCTCCATTTGCGTAATGCGCTTGGCGGCGTTTTAACCGTTTCAGTGGCAAGCGACGCGATCGCGCTTCTTCTGTCCTGTCTTCAAAGCGCTAGCGTTCTAGCCTGCGAAGCCCATAATCAAAACAAGCTCGGTTTCTTTCGATGCGCGAATTTATGGTTACCCTTCAGTCTTAGGTAAAAAGGGATAAAATTGGAGTAACGTTATTATAGGAAAATTCTACTTTAACAGCTTTAGTGGAGTGCAGATGATAGGGCTCAGGTGTGAATAAAATAAAAGTGAAGTGATTAGAATGTTAATGAACGTATATTTAAACTAGTTTAATAGTAGCAACTTAAACGACTTTATAACTTAGCAACTATGACTTATGAACTATTATTATATTTTATACCTCACTGTGTTTCCTTGTAATTTTCTAATGGGTTAATCCCTTATAAATAAATAATTAAATAAATATTGACGCACACAGAATGATAGTTTAATACAAAGTGATACATAATTGAATCCGTTCGATTACACTCTTTAACGAAGTGTCATTAAGCACATTTTAACAACATTTAGGGTAAAAAATTCACTCTAGAGGCAAATTTAAAAAATTAAAAGGTGTACAGAATCTTAATCATGTGTTAGGGAATTGAACATCTTATACTCTCGTGAATAAAATAGGAAGTTGTAGTCAGAAATGGAGACACGACGAGTTAACAGGCGCATCCCTCGCGTTCCCACGGAACGTATCTATCCTAGACCGTTGCCCCCCTGGCCCCCCACGAATTGTTTCGCTTTATTCTTCATTAAGGAGCATTTTTTATCGACGCGAGGGCGAAACGGGCTCCCCGTTCTCGAGGAACATTACGTTCCCCAAGGGATTCATTTCTCTCCGCCTCTGCTCCACTCGCTCGCGATCAATTCCAGACTTTGCTTCTTACCCTCCTGTAACTTCGAATTGGCCGGATTTCGTGCTCGTTATAACCGATGCCGTGAGTGCACTTACACCGCAGCCGCCTACAATCGTTTCACTCATCCAGCTGATGATTTTGCTTCCGGACCTCTTACAACTTCGAGCCATCCCGCAGGAATCCTCTGCCGCCACTTATTACGCTTAGTGGATCCCTATCAATCTAACTTCAAAATGGAATTTCGTGATTGCCCCCCTCCCGTCCCCCTCCCACCACGCTTGGGCTCTGTATGTCGACCATTAGAACCCGTGTCTCGAGCAAAATAAAATCGACTCGCAAATTGGCCTACTCGTCTACGCGCGGTACCTGTTGTACGCGACAGGAATAACAGGTTGTTACGCCGGATAATTGGAGAAAGCTGGATGGATTTGTGCTTCATACCAGTTGTTTATTGAATATTTCACGCCGAATTGAGTTCTGAATTGTTGTAGACACAAATTCGTAAAGGTTGCTCGGAACTGAAATTTATGAATATAGTAGCAGAGTTCGCTGAAATAAGGTTCCTTTATACGTGGACACCCATTAGGTACTAATTTTTGATAGCAGTCAAAGGGTTAAGAAGAGAGGAAAACAAAAAGAAATTTTCCATTGACTGTCACCGATTTTAACTCGAGTTATCCCAGTGTTCGGTTTGTTAAAATAGTAACTCTAAATAGCTATCGATAAGTTAGGAATTTAATGTATTAGATATAAATACGATATACCAATGACACCTAGGGGATAATCAACATAACGACTATTGTATTAGATTCACCCTAACGTACGGGCAGAAAAAAAAGAATCGTTGTACTATTGACACGTGCTCACAATTAAATTATTTAAAGTAAAACCCCTGCGTGTGATTCATTCGATAAAGTGTACCCAATGTGGTTGGCAAAGGAGTATCCAGCCCACGAATTGGACGTCGAACTTAAATAACGTTGTTCGAGCGACCCACGATTAATTAGCCGCGGTAACACGGATCTGGGGATAAAAATTGGTGGCGCGCGTGCTCTCCGGGATCAGGGCTGACCGGAGCTTGGACGAAGGCGAGGAGATCGAGAAGCAGGACGAACGAGCACTGGATCAAACCGAATCCAATAACTCCCGCGGGATTACAAGCCCCCCGAGCCCCCGGGAACCGAACGCTCCCCGAAAACGTGGTGGTAACGGAGAAACAGGAGGCCGACGGGGTGGACGGTAAGAGGGGGCGGGGGCGGGGGAAGGGGTTGGGATAAGGGATGCTGGCTCGAAAAGGTGGATCGTCGTAGGTCTAGGGTATTTCGTTGGGACCGAGCGTATATCGCAGCCTGCATTCGTATCAGCTGCACCGGGTGAACCGATAAGACCGGATTTGTACAGTCCGGGAAACAACGAGCTCCCCGGGATGTTTTCTTGAGAAGCTTCGAAAGAACGTTCCGAAAATATTCGATGTTGATCTTTCGAAAGAGAAACGGTTTCACGTGGATACGGGAAAAAGTATTGTATTATAATTTATTTATTTATTTGTCGGGCAAACACTCTTTATAAAGAAGTAATATAGTAAAAATAAATATAATTAAACAAAAAAAAAATAAAACTAAAAGGAGCACAATTAACTGAAGATTTATAACTTCTAGCAATCTGATTGCCTCAGCCTTAAAACTATCTGAGGATAAATTGAAAAAAGTTTAAGTCAGCAAGTGAGTTGGCTAGATTAAAAATATTATTAAAAATGTTAATATTAATATTAATACGTATAGATATTATGAACATCATCACCTCGAAAGGTGACTCACAGTCTTTCAAAAATGCTGACTTCAAAGATTTTCAACATTTTCACACATATTGATTTTCACTTGGTTTAGTTAAGCAATATACTAAGATTTACTTATGCGACAGAAAATTTGCAAACTCAACATTTGGTCGCTGACAGTCGCCTTCCTAGTGCAAAGGATTAATATTAAATATTAAATATTAATATAATATATTATATATATTAAAATATATATAAAAGTAATAAAAATAACAAAATTATATATATATATATTAAAATATTAGAAAATACATGGGTGTCTCGATTTTTTTCTATCTTCGAATGGATTTATCGATCGTAAATAATAACTAATGCAACCGTTTACAAATTTTAAACGTACGAAGGCCTGTCTTTTAGAAATTGTAAAACGTAACGATTAAGGTTTCCAAAAATGTCTCGGGTCAATACGGGTGAACGGAAATCTCGACACGTTTTTTGCGGGGCCAAAAGATCGAACGGTAAAATGCTTTCTGACACGAGAATCATAGGGCGGGAACGCAACGGTTCGGTTGAAAAAAAGGAAAAAAAAGAAAAAAACAGAAAAAAAAAGGAAAGGAACAAGCCCCGGTTACCGTGGCCGCGATACACCTCGAACCGACAACAAACGCAGGAACAAAAAACAAACGAAGGAACAGGTGATCGACAAACAGAGCCACGAAACCGCACCGCACGAGCCATCGTTGGAACGATGAAACAAAATATTTGTGCGGTTTCAACGATTTTCGCGACGCGCTTCACCAGCTCCCTACAAATTGAATTTCTCCGGGAAGATTCGTTTACCACCCGTTGCATAACACACCCACGTAACACGAACACAACCCTGGGATAGATCGACTCTATCGTGCACCCGCGTGCTAACCGCGTTTCTGCGCTCGAGAGAGAGCTGGCTGCTTCCGCGCGATCGGTCGAGGGAAGCAAAAGAAGCAGCCGTTTCAGTTGACGATAAGCGTGTAACTTATAAGTCGTGAGATTTTGACAAATTTTCTTCTTTTCCTCCTTAAGTTTCTCTTCTCGCTCGATCGATCGAGCAAGTTCTGATAGTTAGCGATTAGTTGTTGTTCGCAGCTTTTAATAAATAAATAAATTTTCTCTGTTACCATTTATTATATTTTCATACCTCATCGTAATAATTTCCCTGTAATTCTCTAACAGATTAAATCCGTAAAAATAAATAAATAAATAAATTATATATTAACCTCCTGACATGCAAATAAATCGGAATTTGATGAGTCCAAAAAATACTATTTAATTTGGTTTAACTGAACAGTTATGTGCAACCTTAAAAACGGAACATTTTATTTTGAAATTTGCATTGCTGTATAACATTTAATCAGGTTTATATATTAACATTATAAAATAATAAATTAGTAGTTCTGTAAAGTATGAAACATTTCAAAACATTGTGACAGTTCTTGACGTCTCGGAGACATCAAAGTCTACAATGGCAAATGAAATGGATGACGGTCTCTCAGACGTCATTGTATGTCAAGGGATATTAATGGGTATACTCATTTATAAATAAATAAATAAAATTCGCGTTCGTGTCAGCCGAAACTTGTTCGAAAAGCGTCCATTTAATTCCATCGCTACGCGGCTTCTTCTAGCCAATGAAACGGGGAAACATTCCCGGTTCAAATCGATCGAAAATTACGGAAGGATCGGTCAAGCCGCCAACCGACCGGCCTCCTTCTGCAGCTAAGGCAACGATCGTCGCCCGCACTAAATCCTCCGCGCCGCCAGAAACTTTTCCACGGACCTCGAGGTTCTCTTGGGTTTATTGGTGTCCGGGGCAGTTTCCGGTGGCCACATTTTTTTCCCCCCTCCTTCGACATTTCTTTCTGTTCCCAGACCCTTCCCCCTGCGGAACTAATAAAATTCGAGGGTCACGCAAATCGAGCGTAACCGGGCAACCTGTTTTTCCAAGGAACGATCGAGCACTCGTGTCTCGCAGGAAGTCGATATTGCCGCGACACCGTTATCGCGCGACTTTGTAACGATTATTCGAGTCGAGGGGTTGGTAATTAACCCTTTGACTACGGCAGACTTTGAGACGCACCGGTCGCACCATACGGTAGGAATTCAGTTACGACGTACTGAATCAGTTACGAGAACTTTGGGTAAAATTTTGGGCAAGGATGCATTTTTGTGAAAACATATTTTAGTAATCAAAATAACTGAATTTCACTACATTAAAACAATATTTTTTATTTCTATGCATTCTGAATTGAATTGCTAATAAATAAACAAATAAATAGATTATTATTTATTATTATTCTTTATTAACGAGCTTTAAATCCTTTAGAAAAAAGTAGAAGATTATCTATAAATACGATGATTTCTTCGTTTTAGAAAAATAAAGCATTTTCAAAATTTGGAAATCGTTTTGTTTCTTTTATTTTACGTTGCTTATGTTGCGTCAAGGATAAGAATAAAATCTTCTCCAAAGTATAACGCGCAAGCTTTCAACGTTATTTAATATTCATAGTAAAATTTGAAACTGATAGACGAATTAACGACGGAAATCGAATCGGTTGCGACGCGCGAACTGACAGTAGACGCGAACGTATCGGTCGGACGCTAGATTGGAAGGAATAGTTGACGGCTGTACTCACTGACTAAGGTGAGGAAGGGTATGTTGTGCTGCTGAAAGTGGGGCGGGCTGCAAGCTTCTTCCGGCCTCGAAACGGCGCTTCCGGTTTGCACCTCTATCACGTGGCCATCCCTTCGGTAGAACGTCATGCACATGAAACCGCTCCGACTGAAAACAGGAGAACGCTAAATAAAACAAAAAGCGCTGCTGTTTCTCAAAATGCTTCTACTCTGTTTCCTCTCTTCATTTTTTTTACTACATTATCTATCCTATTTAAATTAACGAACGAAAATCAAAGTCGCACGATAAAAACGATTCTCGACAAATACACTGCATTATAATCCTCTCTCCTCTCTAATTTTCGTTAAATGAGCAAAGAAGAACGTATTAAGCATTTCATTGGTATTCTCATTCGTGTAGCTATCGTCATCTATGGGGTAACGGTTTAGATATTGATCTAGGGAGCAGGATCAGTGAAAAGCGGCAATGAAAAGTGAGAGAGTTTAATAGAAGGTGCTAAGATTTGTATCTAACGATTTGTTAGACTATTTATAAAAATTAAGTTTCATCTCTGATATCAGTGACACCAATAAATATCTAAGCAAGCAACTAAATCGAATAATTCTACCGAATGAACAGCAAACAAACTGCGAACTAAGACTGATTTCCACTCACCAGCCAACGGTGAAATGCGCGACCAGCATGGTCATGGTCATCGCCTGCGCGGAGCTGGACTGCTTGATGGTGTTGCAAAGGATCTTCACGTCCTGGTCCTCCTGCCCAGGAACATATTGACCGTCTAGCGGGCCGCTCTCGGACCTCGACGCGCTGCTGTTCGATCTGGTTACGTGAAGGGAGGCGTTCCGTGGATGGAACGTGTAAGACCTGGTCAGGTCCAGGGTGTGCCAGGTTAGCCCGCCGCTGGAATGGCCGGTCAACCAATTGGGAAATCGGCACTGGCCGGGTGGAGAGACTGAAAGCGCACCAGGGAACCAATTTATTTAATGCTGATTGGACTCTCTCCCCCTTTACCCCCCACGACTCCCTCCTTTCGCTCCTCGATATACCTCTTCGGCAATCGGAACTTTAAACGGAGCGGCTCCTCCACCTTTTTTCCTCCTTTCTTTTCGAAACCGTATTTAGAATACAGTGACTCCGCCGCTGCCTCCCGATTGTTCCCCCGCCTCACCCCCCCCCCCGTTTCAGTCGTGTCGCTTAAACGGTTCGTTTCCGGCGACGCGATGGAATATTTGAGAGCCGGCACGGGGCGGAGGTCGCCGCTCGAGAGGGTAATCGAGTCGACCTTCGAATCGTCGCTTTAATCCTGTTTGATCGGCGCGGGCCGAACACCGTCGACGGATGAAATCTAAGGAGCCGTTAAGGAGAGCGGAATTATCGCGATGATATTCAGCCGGCCGTGTTCTTTAAACGAACGCTTCCTCGCTCTGATCCCCGGTCATTTACATCTCCCGGCATCGATCGCCGTTCCCGATGAAACCGAGAGCCAGTCTGGCGGGGAACGAGAAAAAGAGATCAACGGAGAAGGAGAGGGAAGGGATAAGGGATGAAAGAGACGAACGGGACGAGGCGACCTCCCGAAAATTTCGCAGTCAGCCCACACCGGCCCATAAAGTCCTCGACGTTCCGAAACGACAGCCGATAAAACGTCGACGTAGGTATTCGATGGCGAAACAGAATCGTTCGAGTATCTCGCCAGTCCACCGGAGCCATCTCTTCTCCCCCTTCCTCCCTCTCCCTCTTTTTTCATCTTTTCCCATGCTCCATCCTGCTCCCTCTCCGGAGCCCCTCGAACGTGTTCCACTTCCGGACAGGGAAGGGGTGGTGTAAAATCCGGGCGCGAGAAGGAGCCACTTGGATAGCGTCGGGCACCGGGGAAAGGGTTGACGGAGGAAAATGGATAACAAAGAGAAAGCAAGCGCGAGCATCGGTAGCAGGAGGAAGACGAGAGAACGCGGGCCGTAGGCTGATAGATGAATGAAAAGGGAGCAAGAAGAAGAGGTGAGGAGGAACGAGGGTGGAATAAAAGCAAGAGAGGCGAAGAAAGGGAGGGATTAACGAGAAAGAAAGAGAGAACGAGCACGCTTTGTAATGACGGAAGGGTAAAAGACGCGATATAAAAAGCGAAGGTAGAGAGGATGAGAAAATACCTCTTAGGGGTGGTAGGTGTCCGAGGAAGAAGAGATCCACCGAGAAGAAAGGTGAAAGGAAGAGGAGAAACAGAGGATGTGACGATGAAACAGAGAGAGAACGAGAGAGAAATAGAGAAGAGGATGGATCGGGGCAGAGGTGCAAGAATGGAGGATTGACAGAGTGTACATTCGGCCAGTTTTATGGCACGTAAAAGCATTGTTGCACGGGCTGGGAAAGAATGGAAATAATTCAGCGGCTCCCTCGATAAGTCCAGAGCGGGATACAAATTCTGTGATCGTAAAAATCGGATGGCATTTCCCTTGTTTTACTTGCTGTCGTCCTTTATCTTTTCGTGGTATCAAGCTGCGCGCCACCTTTCCATACTCTCTCTCTATCTCTCTCTTTCTCCCTCTTCGATTTCGCACGTACCCTTCGCCATTCCTCTCGCAACCCCGCCGGCACCGGCCGACCCCTTCCGTTATTTTTCCCGTTCCCCGCCGTGTATTGCCAATCTGCATTTTAACGACGCCGATAAAAATCTGACGGAAAGTTGAATTTGTAACTCTCTCGCCGGGGACGGCGGACCGCGAACGATGCACACAGCTCGAAACGTCGAAAAAGATCGGAGCCAGTGTCGCGATTGATTTCTAATATTCATGCGTTCCCCGCTTTGCGAGACTTCGCGGTTTTGATCGATAACAAAACCGAGCGACAGCGGACGCGCGAGCAATTATTGTACAATAAATCGAATTCAATCGCGAATCTCAACGAAATCGGTAATTGATTGCGTTTCAGGTTCGACCTTGTTAACCCTTTCGTTACGAGTGCCGATTATAGTCGGCCTCCACGCGACGACCGGTGTTGATTATAGTAAATTGTATTTTTATTTATGATAATAGCAAAATTTGTAAATATGTAAATAACTTCTTAAATAACTGAATACTGACGTGCAATGTGCACACTTCGCAACGCGGTGTCCCGTTCAGTGGCGTCACTCCGCGGAGCGGGCTACCGTAACGAAAGGGTTAACACTTAATTACTTGAATATGGAGATCTTCCATTTTTTCCTCAACAAATCACCGACACTAATTTTATTTATACTTTTGTCATTAGTTATCCTTGAACTAGTGTTGTACACAGTTGATCAAATGCATTTTATGCGTTTTCAAAGCACAATTCTTAATAAACTCAACACCAGTTCAGAACTAACTAATAACAACAACGTAAATAAAATCAGTAGCAGCAATTTGTTGTGAAATAATGAGAGATCTCCCCATTCGGTTGGTTAAGTGTTGGCCGTGAAATTAAAAGCGTTCGAGTTGAAATTGGACGCCTCTGGTCCGTATCCTTACCCGATTGTTACCATTATCAGTCTAAAACGAGAGGCGATCAATTCGATCGAGTTGCCTGTCGAACGAATACCCAGGTCCAAATATTATCGAGCGCAAGTTATCGCGGGGAATTTCGTGGCACGTTCGTTCGATTAACGAGCAGCTTCATCGGCGTAATTGCCTATTCGAGGAGGGACTCGTGGGCGCAGGACGTGGGCATCGAAGGCTCTCCTCGACGTTCCAAGACGTTCTCCTCTCTCCCTGGCCCAGCGCCACGCCACCCTGGCCGGGGTTCCCTTTCGCCGGCTAAACCGCACGTTTCGAGCAGTTATGAAAACGCAGTCGAGTAATTTTCCCGGGGTATTGACTCTTCCGCGGCGGAAGAGTCCAGGCTAATTGA
This sequence comes from Tetrapedia diversipes, assembly GCA_033822845.1. Lineage (NCBI taxonomy): Eukaryota > Metazoa > Arthropoda > Insecta > Hymenoptera > Apidae > Tetrapedia > Tetrapedia diversipes. The sequence goes on along the minus strand of JAOPTO010001957.1, from coordinate 473,693 downwards.
ACAAACTTTCGAGCCGGTGGCCCGTGGGTGCAGTTAAAGGCACTCAACGACGGACGGAGAGAAATTGCGGGGCGAAACCTGGGATGGTAACACAGGTCGAATGGAGGAACGAGAAGGACACCGTGGGATCGTGGAACGGGAGCCAAGGGGAGGGGGACGGCCGCGAGGGAAACCGAGCCGGAGAAAGAGAGTAAAAGATTTAATGTTAATCCATTTTCCGGGCTGGTTCCCGGCGATGCTCTCTTCCCATTCCTCCGGCGCTGTTTCCGCAAGAAGGATCGAGATATTAACGACGCGGATTCTTGCGGGACGCTGCGCGACGCGACGCGGACCAACCCCCTTGTCTCGACTACCGCCTAACGCGCCCTTCACCGCCGCCTACCTTCGCCGCTTCTTTTTTCAGCCGCCCGTCTTATCCGCGTGTCGGCGACTCTCGCTCGGCTTAAAGCGATTCGGCAAAGAAAGTGGCGCGCCCTTGCCGCGACGGGGTCGCTTTAAAGCGGGACGGAGAAAGGGGGAACGAGGGAGAAAGAGATCTTGCAAATCCACTCAAGTGAAATCCGTTAACGAAGTTTGCCGTGAAACTGTACGCGGCAAGATACGGGCTCGCAAACTCCGACGGAAGAAGAAAGTGCAGCGGGGGGGTCGGAGGAAAAAGGGCGAGGGGGAGAGGGAAAAAAGGAGGGAAGAAAAGAGGTGGCGCGCTTGCACGGGGTCGAAGAAAGGGGAACTGTACCGAGGAAGTGGAGTAGCGTGTAAATATTCCTCCTTCGTGCTACGGACCGCCATTTTGACGCGTCCCGTTAATGACACTGCGAGAGCGCTGAATTTTTCAGACCGTGATTCCTCCGACGATGGACGACCACCTCGTTCCTTCTAGAGCTTTCTCGAGTATATATCGCGCAACCTGACCTTATTCATCGCACGCCTCGTTTGTGTCGAATCCACGTTTAACCCAATCGTTAACCCTTTCGTTACGGGTGCCGATTATAGTTGGCGTCTACACGACGACCTGTGTGCACGGGTGCTGACTATAGTAAATTGTATTTTTATTTATAATAATAGCAAAATTTGTAAACATTTACGTAACTTCTGAAATAATTAAACACTGACGTGCAATGTGCAGTCTTCGCGGCGCGGTGCTCCGTTCAGTGGAGTCATTCCGCGGAGCGGACTGCGGTAACGAAAGGGTTAACCCATTCACTGCCAACATGGGCAGTTTTGGTATATACACTTACTACGAGATATCTCGTAGTGTGCGTTACAATTTATATTGATTAGAAATGGCCATTTGAGTTAGGAATTTTATTCAGCGACACCAGCTACGAGATATCTCGTATATTACAGTAAATGCCATTTCAATACTATATTTGTAACTTAATATTATTAGATTCTGCTGAATTCCGTGTTTTCTTTAAAATAAAATCTTTTGCACCCAGGACAAGACACTCTAAATTTGTCTGGCAGTAAATGGGTTAAGGTTTCATTGGTATTCGCGAACAGATTAAACACGATCGCTCGAGCAATGCAAACTGCTCGACGACGGAACCTTTCGTTCGTCTAAACAACATTTCCAAGCGGATTTTCCCGGAGGAGATCACGGTTCTTTCATGGCTATCCGTTCATTCGGAACGTTCATTAAAGAAAAGGGAGCCTTTTGAAATTGAATTGCCTTCGGAAATCAACCGATTCGACGCATGTGCCTACCGCGTACATGCGTACCTATATGCATAGATAAGCGAGTACATACCTTTCATGAGCGTCATGGTCCGAGATCCCTCCATAGGGCTGAACAGGCCGTTGCAAGTGGCGTCCCCGCTCTGCGCCACCCGGTATATCTCGGCCGCGCCCTCGGGCACCGGCCCGCTCTGTAAACCGACATCGTGATCCATGGCCCCTATGCCCATGGCAGCTCTGTGCAGATTACTCTGCACTGTCTGGCCGGCCTTCTCGTAGACGAAGCATCGGTATCGATCTTCGTTACTGGACGCGTGTCCGTGATGTAAACGGCCGACCAGGTAGCGGCTGCTGCCCTCCTTCCAGGTGGCCAGGCATTCCAGCTCCTCGACTGAAACGGACAAAACGACCGGTTCTCTCTCGTAAACACGAACAATCGAGCGCGTGGATGGCGGTGGTGATGATGGTGGTGGTGGTGGTGGTGGCGATAACGGTGGTTGCGAATTCGAGCGATCGCATGGCGTTTTCGCGTCGTTTCGTCTCGCGAGCCAGGCCACGCGATACTCCGGCCTTTGTGTGACGCGCGCAGAGCAAATTGAACGGGAGTTACATTTATTGGAAAATTCGTTTGGCGCGATTTCCCAAGCACTCTATCCTTTTTTTTTCCCCCCGCTAACTTTTGGCCGCGAGGGCAACGGTTTACTCTCGTACGCGTAACTGCTTCCGGCGCGCGAAGCGACGCGACGGTGAAATCGGGGTTATTTGTGGAGGATCAGCTGGCTGTTCGTGTCGGCTCGAAAAACGTGTTCCACGTGCCCGTTCCTTTGTTTCAGAAGCCAGCCATGGAAACGAAGTTTCACCAGGCAAGGAGATTTCCTGCACGCTTTACGATGGGATTTTGATAAACCCCATCCCCGGTCGATGGTGTGTTAGTTGATGGAAATTTAAAAAATATTTGCCCCGGTATTGGATCGTTTTCATGGTTACGTGTAGCTGTTCACGAGTACTGTTGTACGGCAATAAAAATTGCAACGGAAACAATGATGAACGGTGTACGGCTCGCAGTTGCGTCCGCTCTTGAAACAGCTAATTGCGTACGTTAATACTCGCGCAGCTCGAGCTTTAATCCCTGCACAACACCGTTTATTAAGAGCAACGTTAACAATAACAAGTTGTAACAGAGATAACAAAAATTGAAATACAAATTCCACTGGCGTCGTTGGATGATAGTCCGTCAATATGGCAGATTAATGGTAATAAAACGTTCGTTCGTTGTAGTTCATGCAACACTGCCTCTACTCGATGTGCATATATTTTTTAGACATTTATGAGAGACAGTACCTCGTCGAGGTCAATACGTGTAACTTCCTATTACCTCTAGGTTCTGTAGTCTTTACTTACGATATTTATTTATTTATTTATTTATTTATTTATTTATTTAAAGGGCCAAGGACTTTGAAGTGCATTAGATTATAAATAATGGATTGTGTTATAGTACGACAATGTCACAAAAAGCTAGAATAACAATTACAAATTATTGAACAGAAAGTTTAACTTATAATAATATTATCTTACAATAATATAGCCGCCAACAAATTTATTAGACAACTCTCTATCGGTACTTTCGCGAAATTTGTACTTAGACGATGTGAATTAAATGACCGATAAATCGTTGAATACGAACTCTGCCTTTTCGAATCACCGAGCTATTCTTAGGTGAAGACATATAAAAATAAAAATATTTGGGTCTCGAGAGGCGATTAACCTTTTAACTGTTTGCGTCGAGTATACTCATCCTCGCTGAGAAATAATTAAGCAGGCAGAAAAAGCTTTTCGAAACAAAATTAAACGGTTAAAGGGTTAAAAGTAGACTGACTTCCGAGGAACCTGCGCTACTCTTGTCAACAATTTACAATTCAAGCGGGGTCAAAGACCTCGAACAGATCGATGTCTTGTTCTCTTACTACCATCGATGTAACCTATTTTGTACGGGAAACCGCGCAACGTGTATTTTTCTAACGACAAATTGGTAAACAACATCGCATCGATTGCTCGAAGCGTTCTTCCTCCCCCTTTCGCGTCTCCCGTATCGTTCCAGGACAACAGCGCTACGGTTTGACCCAAGAAAAACGTATCCTCGTTCATCGTCTAGCATCGAGCCAACTCTATCGCCCGAGGCTCGCCTCTGACGAGCTAACCGTTTGCGATGCCGATAGTCGGTCGAAGGTACCAATAGTACTATTGATAAACCAAAAGATGAGAGACTACCTACAACCTAAAAGACGCGAGAAGCAAGGGGAATCAGCTGCTAGGTCCACTTATTCTCGCCACTTTTCAGGTCCCAGGCGGACGGATTGCATAGGAGTAAGATTTGCTTTAGATACTGATACAGTTTAGAACAGTTGCGATGTAAATATTCTAAGTCGATGCCCACACCAGTGGTGCGTCTCACTTAGTCGCGTTTTGTTTCGTTCGCTTTCTTCATTATGCGACAAATAGAAAAGGTTCTAGACTTCGCCAATAACAAGCTAGAATCTGGGAAGTGGAAACGATTAGGTGGAGCGAGCCACCGATTCCTCTTGTGTCTCGCGTCTTTTAGCTTGTCTTTTGGCTAGTCTCTCATCTTTCGGTTTCTCAATAGTACACGCTGCGGATCCTCGCGTCTATCGTCGCGCAGGATCAAATTCGACGCGGGACCCGTGGAAGGAAACGAGGCTCAGCGCCGTATGCGCCGGAATCTGGGCCGGCTGACGAGCAAAAGAGCGAGGAGGAACGGGCTTTTTCGTTCGAATCCTTGCAAATTGCTAGCGGCGTCCTCGCCCAGTAGGATCGAGGATCACGGAAAGAAGTCCTCCTCCGGAAAAAGTACGAAGAAGAACGAGGCGGGAGTGGAGGACGCGGAGAAAGGTGACTGTGGCGGAAGAGGAACGGCCGGGGACGAGGATAAAGGAGCGAGAACCGAGAGGACTCTGCATCCGGTGAAGAAGCGGCGGGAAAAAGAGGTAGCCGACTCTTCCGCGAGATGTGATTTAGATACGCGCCCCTGGGATCCCGTCTGCTTCCCGGAAAGCCTGGGTGTCCGCGTGGACGTTGCTTAAGGACGGAGAAAGGTGTCGGTCGAGCACAGACCTCGCTGATAACCATCGAGTCCTTTACCCGTGGCCCCTCGAAGGCCATGTCTCTGCGGTCGAACCGATAATTGTTGGTTTCTTCGTATCCTTCTTCGCGAGCCGTTCCTTTGCACCATCTACGAGGAACCAGCGAATCTAACAGATCGTTCCTCACACGAAAATCCCTTCTCCGACACATTATTTGTAAAAATGCGATTTCTTATTGTATTATTTTGGACTGTTTTGCCCCCTCGATAGTATCTTTAAAGCTTAATGTTGCTAAACTTTTTAGTTATTAGCCATCAGTGTTTTTAAATGTTTAATCAGGTATAAATGTTATTAAATGTAAAATCTATTGAGCTATTCTGGCGTAGTTAGTCTTATCTCGGATCCAGTTTAATCGATTTATATATTGTACTCAATCTTCTCATTTCAGTTGAACTATTACAACTACTTTTTATTCTATTATGTGCACACTAGTGGGTTTATACCCGTAAAATTAATAAAATAAATTGAATTAAATAATATAAATGAATTTCCCGTCTGTTTGCTCGGCGAATCGCTGCTTTTCGCCGTTTTCACGATCCTTGGTTTCTGCACTACGGGTATCCACACTGAATGGCTTCGTTTCGACGACCGGGCAACTCTCGCGAATTGGCTTCCTTGTTGCGGAACTCGTTGATCGCTGGTCAGGTCGATGAGACGGTGCAGCAGAAAAAGGAAAACGCTGCCGTGGTAGCTGATCAGAGATCCCTTCGTCGCGGTTTCTGCTGTTTAGATACGGTTTCGCTCGGCGGTTCAGAAAATAATTGGACGTAATTGGGGATCTGATAATTGGGCTTAAAACGATAATCGAAGAGCTAGCGAGTTAGTTACTCGAGGCTGACGTATGACATATGGGGGTTTAACACGTTGAATGTCGTGTTAGTTTTACAGAATTTGCCACGACAAATTTTTTATTATACGATACATATAGACTGTTAAAATATTAGCTACAACAAATAAGTTACGGTGTGTAACTATTTTTAGATTAAATTTCTTTACACCGTTGCACTAACGATGATAATAATGAAAGATTGATAAGTATACACATTTGTCCAAATTATATATTTCTACCAATCTAAGCGCGACGGTCACCTGTGGTCCCCGTGGCATTCAACGTGTTAACCCTTTCACGATAGGGGCCGTATATATGGTGTCAGCCGCTGCGTCGCACCTAGTAACTATTGTATGTATGTATGTGATGTATATACAGGGTGTTCGGACAGGCCTGGGCTTAAATTGAAAGTGTAACTCCCTGAGACATTCTAAGACGAAAATCAAGAGTAACGATTTTGCGTTTGAGGCTTTGTTTACGAGTTATAACTAGTTAAAGATATCGTTTAATCCGGACCGTTCGACGCTTGAGCATCACTGTGACTCAGCGACGTTACCGACCGAGTTGCCTCGGTTACCCGCTCTCAAGCGTCGAACGGTCCGGATTAAACGATATCTTTAACTAGTTGTAACTCGTAAACAAAGCCTCAAACGCAAAATCGTTACTCTTGATTTTCGTCTTAGAATGTCTCAAGGAGTTACTCTTTCAATTTAAGCCCAGGGCTGTCCGAACACCCTATATATAAAGCAGTCACTAGATAAATGACGCTGTATATATACGGGAGTCATTTATTGGTTTGCAGAGGCTGATGCTAACCATATACGATACAGACTTTATAGTTAGAGAAATAAAGCATCACCCCTGTTTTAAAACTTTTCATACTAAACAAGATTATTCAAAAATAATATGTAACAAATACTATTAAAATCATAACTATATTATTGTTTTATTTCAATATCGAAATCAAAATAAAGCTAGTACAGGCAACGCAGAAAATGATGGCGAAGTATGGTTTAGTTGTACCGTCGCGAAAGGCGATAAAGTATGGTCAGCCGCGTCGTCGCGAAAAGTGGCGAAGTACGATACAGTTGCGCCGTCGCGAAAGGGTTAACCGTGGCAGAGCTAATCCCAGTTGACGCACAAAAGCGGAAAAACGGCATGGAGAACGAGCAGAGTTTCATCGCGCGCTCCTCGCGACTTTGTGCGATTCGTTCGAGCTAAGCTCTCAACCTCTTTGATTAACGTTTATCACGTTTCGACGTTTTTACGCGACCTGTTTTCGTTTGATACACCGTGCCCCGCCGGATGATATATTGCTCGAACTCTGTATTGAGAACGGTAATCGCCTGAGAGGTTGTTGTACCGATTTTATACGCTTTTCGATGTGCTCCCGCTGCGTTTAACACGTTCCGTGCCGGACCATTTTTTTAAGACTTTTCATTCAGGTCGCGTGAAGCGCATACGACCCAGACTTTTACGATTAAATAACGTTTTTGACCTACGTACGCCTTACAATTTTTCAATAGTACGAAACTATAATTAAAATTTTTTAAAAATTCTTCATTTTACAATGAGAATATCTATCCAATGGCTTTAACACTAGATTTACGGGATCCGTCAATTTGACGGGGTTCGAACTTCATGAGCAAAATTTGCAAAAATAATTACTATTATTCCTAACAATTTTTGCTGAGTTTCATCAATGGATACAAATATACCCAAATCTATTTCCCTCTCGGTTCTGCAATTTCAAATTCTTTTTCATGTATATCTAATTCCTTAATTTATGAATATTATAAGTAGGTATACAAGAAATGTCCGTAAATCTAGTGATAATGGAAATTTCAGCGTGAGGTTTATACGCCTATATACGTGGCACGGAACGTGTTAATAAATCGTAAATTTGCAGAGCGTAATTTTTCCGGCGGAAAGAACCGAGGGCCCTCGTGCACTTTCGTCGTGACGTAGTATGAAAAATCCGCGTGTAATGTCGTTAATCTTATCAAGTGTTGTCCAAAACATTTTCAACGCGTTCAAACGGCACACGATCTCGCGAAAAGGGAAACATTTTCGTTGAACGGTTATGCTTTCGCGTGTAAATTGGAGAGCCATCGTACAGCGAGAAGCAATAGCAACGCGTTTAATAAAAGAAGGTTAAAGTCGCTCTGTTTCTTCGATACGCCATCTTCGTTACGATGTGCTCTTTCTCGTTTGCTTCATTAGTTTAATGGATTCTGCGAATCTTCACAGAATCTTCACAGCGGAAGCAAAAAGGATGTTTCCTAAGCTAGAAACTTCTTAAGGAGAGATCGAGCTAGTTCTGGACGGTTTCATAAATAAATTCCGAGGGTCCGTCCGGTATGGGCCGGATTTCTCGATTTCTTACTCGTTCCACGACGAACGTGACTCAATTAAGCTTGAATTATACCGAATTCGCGTAGGATAACGCTTCGCAAAGGGTTTAAACTGTACCAATTGCGACCTGCCGCAGAGTTTATACAGGAGACCGGGTTCAATGGAAACGCTTTGACTTTGAAACACGATAACTCAAAAATTGTTAGCACTTAGAATGAAAAATTTTGTAGGAAAATGTTACCTAATTTTATTTAACAGATTATTTGGTCGTATATCAAATAATACTCAAATTATTAGTAAAGAATAGGAAACGAAGAATTTTAATACACTTTTACCTGAAAGAACTAAAAGAATCTTAAATTATTTCTCCTTTCCTGAACTGTGTGTTCAACTTAACACTAAAACTACCAGAGTAGTCAAAACTATCGATTAGTGATTATTCATAGCAACCTTATAAATTCACTGTGATAAAGCTTGCAAAATTTACTATGATTTTCTGCAGAAGGTATGAATAAAGATTCGTGTTCTATTTATTCGCTACTTTTTCATGTAATTTTCAATTTCATCTCTGCAAATCCAAGTACACTTTAATCGTCGGTGGTTCTAGTGTTAATATCGAGCAACAGCTATAGTCAGCGAGGTATTCGGTGCATCCTCCCTTTCCTCCCTTCCGTCCCTTGGAGTTCTCCCGCGTCCCCGGCAGCAAATCATCATGCTCAAAGGTTGGATATAACGCGAGCAATTTCGTGAAATTACATTACGCACCGTTTAAGCGCGCGTGAACAGTCGTCGACGTTCCAATTCATCCGGCATCCCGTTCTCTCGTCGATCTTATTAATTGCCCCAACAGTTGACAATCTCACCGGGTCACGGGAGTGCTGTTTGCTTACAATTAAACCGCCGACATTATGGGAACGAACGTTTTTGCGCGAATTAGCCGATCAACCGGTATTCGTGTTGTTATACCATGCATCTTTATTACGTTCTTTAACCCTTTGCGGACGGAGCAGTAAAGAAAATAGTTACGTAGCGCATTTGTGTTATAAAAACTAAAGCTGTATTTAAATAAATTTTTCATAAAATCTAACAAAATCGTAAACAAACAAATTTAGGTCAACTTGACTTCTTTGGCTAGTATATCCATGCGTATCTTATACATGTGTAGGAATGCGATCGAGTGGATGCGAGTTTGGGAAAGTCTGAAGAGTACTTGAGTTGGGCGATTGTCGTGCGAACGCAGAACGTTTGGGCTCGAATGTTTCTAAGGCGTGAAAGATGAAAACTTTGGAAAACAGTGTGACTGAGAAATTGTGGGTGGTCGTGACCGAATGCGTAGAGTGAGAAAGGTTGACAATTAGAATGAAAGGAAACGAGTGTTTGGCAGAATATATGACGGGGAAAATGCGAGCGCGGTTCAGAAAGTATTGGACGGTGAAGGCAGAAAGCTTTTGACTAACGTAGAAGAAAGGTTTTGATTGTGAACGTAGAAAGAGTGTTAAAGTTGCTAAGTTGTTAAGTCGTTTAAGTTGTTTTTGTTAAATTGTTTTAAATATACTGTTATTAAGTTTTAATCGCTTCACTTTTATTTTTCACACCTGAATTCCATCTTCTGTTCTACATTTTATAGAACATTTCCTATACATGTTTACGACAGACAAACGCCAGCCGCAGCGCGAGAGTTGGGCGGATATATCCGACACTCGTCCGCAAAGGGTTAACACTAGATTGCCGGATGTTGGGTATATACCTATTTTGCCAGAAACGAGCCAATTTGACTGAAACATGAAAATTAAAGTTTTTGAAAAAAAAATAAAACTTCATTTTAAATAAAGTTTGACCAAAACAATTTTCACATATATATGTTGTTTTTAAAATACACTTTCCACAGATTTTTTTATAAAACGCCCTTACTTCTATTCCTTTCACATGATACTTGAACTTGACAAAATCATAAGTAAGCCAAATTGATTCACTCTGGAAATCTAGTGTTAAATTAATCATCGTCTACCGATGCAGACAAGTCGCAGAATAGATAATGTAAGACAGTCGAAACAGTCTTTAGCCCAGCCTACGTGACTTTTCCCATGTGAACCCCCACCAGACTTTTCTTTGTCATCAGAAGATATAAAAGACCCATCGAAAACTCCAAGCCTCGATTCAATAATTGGTGTCCAAGAGCTACCTTGTCTGTAATGACGGTCTATACAATAAGAACCTCGGTAAAGTGTCCACACTTTAACACAGAGTATTAAGTTTATTTAAGTGTTGTTTCCAACCTTCCCTTCTGCATAACATTACGATTAGAAAAAAAGGAAACGAGTGTGTTTGGAAGAAAAAATGCGTGCGCGAGATAAAAAAGGTGCGAATATGAGAACAAGAGTATCAAAATTGTAAAGTTGAACAGTTGTTTATACGTTACTATCAAACTATTTTAAATATATCTAAGAACTTTACTACACCTTTACTATACTTTGTTACACCTATACCTGAACTCTACCATCTTTCTAAAAATAAAATTAATCCCATACTACAAAATTCGTAACGTTGTTACACCGCACTCTGTGCAGCCGTTCATAATTCCAAAATACTCGATGGCCTCCTTTTACGACGCATTTGACGCGTGGTACGCATCGAAAAAAAAAAATGGTCCAATATAGAGATCATGCGAGCGAGATGGACCAAAAAGAGGCGCCGTCCCTGTGTACAGCTTGTTCTACGCTGTTTTCCGCTCTTTTTCGCGTGTTCCACGTCGACAGTTAATTCGATTTAACGTCGACGCACGCCGGGGGCCCGACGTTTCCCGCCGAAATGTCCATCAAAATAAAAACAATCCAACGGGACGGATCCCTCGGATCTGGCCCGCTCGGATCGAATCGGTCGGGCGAAGAATTTTGAAAAATCAAATTGTTGCACGATACACGCCCGCCCTTCTCTGTTTTCCCTTTCTCGTTGCTCCATTTTCCCAAATCAAACAAATAAAAGTTACTAGGAAAACCATGTATTGGCTAACATTAAGAAACACTAAGCTAAACTATTTTAAATATATTATATTCTATTTATTGTTCTATTTATGCTATTTATTATATTCCAAGCACTTCATTTTATTTTATTCACACCTAAATCCCACCTCTCGCTCTACCAAAGTTGTTAACACTGAAACTACCAAGGGAGTCAAAAAGACCGAATTTATAATATTTCATAAAAACCTGGTAAGCTTACTGTGGTGTCTACACATTCGAAAGTTTACTATAATTTTCACTATGATTGCCAAAATTTGTTTCCCTTATATTAGGTATTTCTTTCGTACACCTTTCAATTTAATTTCTTCGTCTCCAATAAGTATACCTGAATCGTCGATAGATCTAGTGTTAAAGTAGAATTTTTCTATATTTCATTCAGATTCCCGATCATAACAGCTTCCAGCGTCGTCTCGCGGAATTTCGGGCATCGAATCGGTGGAATTTCGCGAACGGGATCGCGAAGACTATTTTGGCCGACTGCCGGCAGGGACGGCGAACCGTGAAACTTCCCTTGTTCGTTACTTGCCTCGCTTCGTGTCCGTGCGCCCGCTCGTCCATTAAGACTGCGCTCTCGTTCGACTGCAAAAAGGGTGGGAACCCTTCGAAAACAGGGAAACCGTTCGCGCCTGGGTCTCGATCGGCAACCCGCTCGTGAACGCGTTCAATCCGCCGCGGAGGTTTAACGAAGTCCAAACGGAACCAAACGAGTCGGTGGTTTTGCGAGCGGGGACCTTCGTTAGGGAGTAAAAGGGGAGATCCTCCAGCCATTTAACCATGCACGTATACTCCTTTTCCGTTCCAACGGGATGCACACCAGCTGTTTCATAATCGGTATTCCGTCCAAGATATACTGCGCTTTAAATTCCGGCATAAAACTGTTGTCGGAATGAGTGCAACACGCGAGGGATTTTTAAGAGAAGAGTTTTGTACGGCTGTTCTAGGATAAGCGTGCTTTTGTGGGTTTTGTTCTAGTTCCTTTAAGCATCGGTAAAACGGAGTGGTAGAAATGAGATAAGGTTAGGAAAATTTGGAGTTCAAAGAGTACGAGCGATTTAAGGATCAAAAAATATGGATGAGTTATTAGTAATATATTTGGTGTTGAATTTGAAGTAGGCATAGAAACATGGTTTGTGCCTCCTCACGTCCGGTATGATGGTCGAGGCAGGTAAATTTTTGGATTAACACCTCTGAACTGTAGTGAGCGCGAGTACAACAAAGCTATAATAAAGGAAGCGAGTCACTCAGAGGAATTCGTACAAAGTGGGTTGTATTCGTTTATTTTCCCTTGTTCCTTTTTTCCCCTCCCCTCTTTAATTCTCGCGAGAGCATTATTGCATTCCACTATTTCTATTTAAATTTAACATTTGGAAGGAGATGACTATCGCAATAAGCAGGCTTGTTTGAGTAGAAGCGAGTATGATAGCCAGTCATACAACAGAAGATTCAATACAACTTTTTCGTTTCGCTTCAGCTTTCGATTAGAGCTCCGAAGCATCGTATAATACAATGTCCATCTCGACAACTTTGTTAAACGCTTCAAGATCTGACCGTGCCGAGAGAGATAGCTTCGCCTCGAGGTATCATCGGTGTTTTTCCCGTGCATGGCGCTAAGCCTGGGTCGTTTTTAAAGCATTACGTCTGAAGCGGGACACGGGATCGTTAATTTCGGGGTCTTCGAGACGTCCGCGAGGAGAGAAGGCCGATAAGAGGGTCGTGACAGGTTCGACATGGCTGCGACTTATCTTTTTTTCCTCTGCCCGTCCTCTTCCCGTTTAATTTTCCGCCGCAGAAATCGTTAGCCCGGCAAACCCCTTATCGGATGTGCGTCTAATGGCAAACGTTCGTCCTCCCTCCTCCGGAAATTGAGCTCCCCCCTGGCCGGGGTCGCGACTAACGAATGCACGGACGAAAATCACTTCTAATCGCGTTCCGACCCCTGACCCTTTCAACCATTAATCGAGCGTACGGGACCGGAGGAGGACTTGGTCGAAAGTTTCGAGTGTCTGTCGGCTGAACGTGACCTCCTCCTCCCCTCAACCCTTGTTCCCCTTGCGGAATTATGGTTTCTTAAGTGTGACGGTTTCGCACGGGGTGGGCCTACGGACGTCGTTAACCCTCCGAGGGCAATCATGTACTATTCGTCTCTAAATTATAACTCGTCTAACTCGAGCACTATCAAGGGGTCATTTGGTTCGCCGAAATTGGTGGATGGACTGCAAATTTTATGCGAACGTTTACTTTCGGTGGAAAGGTGTAGAGAACGAATATCGTGGTTATTAGATTCCTATAAGTGTTATGTGCAACAAAGATAATGAAGATATTAATGTGATAAATGCGTAATATCATAATTTATGAAATAATAATACCAGGATCTATTATTAATATCAATGGTGGCAAAATTAAGAAATATGTACTCTTTGTGTATTTTCGAATATTTCATCGTTACGTCTTACACTCCTTTTTTCTAATAAAGGTGCATTCTCTATTTGCACATGTACAAATAAATTAAGTTAAATTAAATTAAGTTAAATTAAGTTAAATTAAGTTAAGTTAAGTTAAGTTATGCTAGGTTAGGTTAGGCTAGATTAGATTAGGTTAAGTTAAGTTAAGTTAAATTAAATAAGTACTATGGCTGCATAAAAGAGAAAGAATTAAGTGTACATTAGATTGGTATAATCGTCCCGGAGGATTCGAGGAATGAATAGGATCAGCGAGGTGGAAGGTTTTTCGATAGAACCTCGGACGTGTCCGATGAATGCTCACCTGCGCTCTCCGAGGCAGATATGTCAGGGCAGGCCTGATATCTGAATAGCAATCTGCTGTCGTCGGTGCAGGTGTCGACGTTGCTGACGGGCACCGAACAGGTTCCGTGACCCCGGTTATAGGAGAAGGTCATGGGTCCTCGAAAGGGGCACGGCACAGGTGTTGCCTCCTCCCGAAACATCGAATAGAGCAAAGCATCTCCCGTGATGTACGAGCACAGCGACGACAGGGAGTTTCTGCTGTGACAGTAAGCTGGAACAATCGGTGGAAACGCATCGTTTATCAATTATAACGTAAGGAAGCTTTGGGTAACATTGTTGGAGGCATTTGAACGGAAAGATACAACGTTGTTCACTGGAATAGCCTCGACTATTCTTTTTAAATATACTTTCTGTAAACGGGGAAATGTGTTCTTACTTTTTATTTTTTCTCACATTTTTAACCTGAAACTAACAAAATTTAATTGTCTGCTTTCGAATATGCGTTACATGTGTTCGTGTACATAATAAGTTATATTGAAATGTAGTCTTCTTATAATTATTATTTTTTTTTGGTAGATATCAGAGAACATATTCGTTGATAAAGCAAATAAGTAAAAATAAAAATAAGATTTATTTTTTCGAATTTATTCTTCATTTATCCGAGCAAACATACTTTACAGTAGTACACAGAATATTTTTGAGAAAAAGAAGTCTGAAATTGGGTGAAGGAACAAAATATAGATAATTCGTGGTTTAAAGAGGGACTCCAAATAAAAGGAACGCTCCGATAATATTAAAGAAATTTAACAAATAATAGGTATCGTTGTCGGTGATACGAGCAGAGAAATTGTAGCAATACGTGAACACGTTTATTTCTTCTTTCACAAAAGGCATTGTCTTTCCATTTCCATACAACAATCGTACACCTGGCTATTATGAATCGATGCAAGCACATTCAAGTGCTCCAGCTCTCTCCCGTCCCCTATTTTCCTTCATTTACTCCACTTCCATCATCTATATGTATTATCTATTAAGAAACCAATGCACTGAATTCTTTAAATATCCCCAACGATGCAACCGTTTAGATATTATTCCAACACCTATAGTAGAACTACATAAGTATAATACCAGAAGATGTAATAAAATAGAGTATCATGGTTTATAAATGATACGTATACATCTATTTATATTATTAATAAGATAGGATAGTATATATTGATCAGTACAAAATACGGAATTTGTTTATCGTGTTGTTTCTTATACATGTGTAGGATACGCATAACTGTCCTGTGGTCCCGAGATTTCTTTCCAATTTCCCTCGGTTTCCTTGTTTTATAGTTTTAACGTCGTGTCCTTTTTTGGCGGTAGCCAAAAAACAGATACCTGTAAGAGGAACCAGATAATCAGGGGTGACGATGGCCAAAGTGGTCATTAGGGCCCCCATAAACCAGAGGTCCCCAATAAGGGTTGGGACCGAGTACGCGCGAGGCTCGGTCACGGCCGCTTACACTTTCCAGGCCCGCACCAACGACGGGTTTGTTTTTCGCGAAAGTGGGGATGCGCCCATAAAAGCATGAGGAAAAGGGCATAGTCGGTTTTTAGTAAGATAGCAACCGTATTGTACGAACGAAAGACGATTTTGTAAAAGAAATAAAGTAACCCTCACATACCCGAAGGTAATTAGCAGCTAGCCGCCTTGAAAAACGCATTTCTGCGGTTCGCGTTGGGTAATCGGAATCTTTTCTGAGAGAAGTTTTGTTATTCTAACTATTGGAGATTATCACAGTTAACCACTTGCGCTATAAAGACGTACCACGCACGTCGAGATGCTTTTGTTCCAAAACCGCCAGCGACGTGTATACCACGTCGATAGGTATTTGTCGCAGAAACAAAAACGACGTATTCGCCACGTCGGCTAACAATTGGCAAGAAATGCCTTGCGGCATTACATATTCCAAATTATTTTGAAATTTACCATACAAAAGTAGATTATTAATTGATAAAATTTTATTTTTGTTGTGAATATTTATTTATATCCGTGTATATTTTTTGTCAGACCCTACCAACGTGCTAAGGCACTGGTTAAAGATTTGCGCTCGCAGACGCAGTGCGGCGTCAATGTAACGCGTTATCACACTTTATATCGTAGAGCGTGGCTCAGCTACCGAAAGTTAAATCGTAGCGCAAGTGGTTAAAAAGGAAGAAATATTTTATAACAATTTTTGCAGACCCTTTATATCTGAAACTTTCGTCCGCTACTGTACATACATTAACCGAACCTGTATCCATTCGTCCCAACGCGTAACACTGTAAACCCGAATCCGTTTCTTAAGCATTCCCCGCAACTATCGTCCAAGTAATTCCGCAACAATTCCAAGCAACCCATTCCGAGTCTCACCACGTGTACGCGACATCCGCGCGCCGGGACGCGTTAACTTTCCCCGAACAACCATAAGTTCGCGTTCCGTGTACAGGCCAGGGCTGACAGGAAGTTGGCCCGCGGATGACGGGGGTGGAAAAAAGCGCTGGGTGAGCGGGGGTAAGCAGACGATGACGAATTTCTCGCGAGTAGGAAGTTCATATAGACGGGAGGTAACTTCGACGACGGAGAACACTCTTCGCGATTTCTTTCTTTCCGGTTGGAAAACGGAAACTTTCGAGCAGGTGTCGCCATCGCTCGAGAAAAATCGAACGGTCGTCGACGCTTTTCATCCCCTGGACCTCCTTCATCCTCCTCCTATTCCGTTGTTGTCGGTGGTTCATCGATCCGCGATGAAGGCTCGCTGCTGCTTTCAGAGGCCAACACAGCGGGGATCCGCGAGTCGTTTTAATCGAACGCGAGCCACGGGAAACAAAAGCTTGAAAACGGTGTAACGGAAACAAAAGTTTCATCTTTATCACGCGCGGATAACGCGTGCGCGGCAATAATTCAGGGCAACGAATGAAAAAAATGGCAGCACGGCTTTTGAAAACCATTTAAATCGCTGCCAACGACCGTTTCATTGTCGTCCCTCTTCGCCATGTCATCGCTTATCTTTAAATCCGCTGTTCTTTTTTTTTATCGCTGTCCCCGACGACTTCGACTAGCGTGTACAATATTGCCTAAGGGAATGTGTAGAGAAAGGATTTCAGATTACATGTACCCTACATTGTGATACACGTAACCGTCATCTTCTAAGCCAAGAATTTCACCGCTCTGTGTATGGACAGCAAAGTGGAGTAAATCGTTTAATTATTAATGTTAACAAGTTCACTCAATCGAACGACATTTCTACATCTACACAAATCTTCAAACAATGTCTGTGTCGTATCGCGCCTTAGCTTTAAGAACTTACATACAATAGCGAACAAAAGTTTAAGACAAGAGGACTATGTAGAACACATTCTTTTATGGTCTTCAGATATTGTCTGTACGTTCATTCTTATTGTTATTGTGGTGCAATGCTATTTATTAATCAGTATAGAATACAAATTTTGTTTATTATACTATTCCTTATAAATTAGTTAGTTTAATTTCTCTGACTCTTTGGTCTTTTATCTGCAGTTGAAATAAAATAAAATGTCCATCTCGTCCTTTCCGCCCCCCGTTGCAAACATTTACGCGAGGCTTATCCGTGACTTTCTATCAACGCGATTCGGATACCGAACATTCGCATGTTCGGAACGTTTACTTTCCTCGTACACGAAGGTTTCAGCTACGTAAATAACTAGCGGAAGGAAGGGTTCCACGGAAAGAATTTCGAGCACACATTTTTCTATATAATATGTAAACAAGGCGGACGCGCGTACAGCGAGTACAGTACGGCTTCCGCCATGGCGTCCTGAAAATTATTCAAATAAACGAATATTTATTTACACGAATGCCCGAGCTGTCGTCGTCGTCGTCGTCGTCGTCCACGGGAAAAAAGGAGCGGAGAGGAGAAGAGAAAAAAAAGGGGGGAAAGGAACGGGTGGAGAAAAGCAATGGAGAGCCGGCGGAAAGAGCGTAGGCAGATGTAATTTTCAAAGCGTGGAAATGGAAAAAGTGCAATGTCGTGTCCTTCCCCTATTTCCAAGTTTCTCGCCCCTTCCCGTCCCGCGCTGTTACGCCTCGTCGGCTCATTTATTTATTTATTCTCGCGTGGATGCCGGCTCCGTGTCACCCTTTCGTTTCCCGTGCCAGCCGACCGGCTCCTCAAATTTTCATCGTCATTTATTCGTTATTAGGGCCGCTGTCTTCCCCTACTCCGCAGGACGGAATCGTGCCAACCCCCGAACGGACCGTCGTCGTTTCAACATAATTAATTCGCCCGACCGAAGGCATGCCCGGCTGATTAATTAGTCGCGCTTTATTTTCTTCGGTCACGAACGACAAAGTCGGACGAAGGTATCGCGAAAGAGGGTCGCGTTAGTGAAATTAAAATGAATTCGACCACCCTTCGTCCCTTACTCTTACCACCATTTGTTGTATTCCGCCGTATATTGTAGGTTATTTTGTATAATAAAAAATATGCAACGTTGAGCGAAATAGAGAGCGACGCTTTTTATTTCACAATCGGAGAACACTTGTAGACATACGTTCTAAGGCGGTCCAAACTGTTTTTTCTTTCAGGGGAGAATTCGAGGCTTTTATAAACTTTAAAATAGACAGGTTAGGATTATCTTGGGCTAATGGTGAGTACGGGATGAGGTGTTACTGACAAGGTTCCATGACTCGGGAGGGTGAAATCATCGATTATCGGAGAAAGGATTTTGGGATGTTTACTGAAAGATGAGTAGGTAGTCTTAACTTAAAATAATTCTATGCGTTGGTATACAAAACCTTCCGCCATAAGGGTGTTAACTGTTAGAAAGATACATTGTATATTGCGGCGATCGGCTTATGTTTGATTGCGCACGTATCCCCACCAGGACTCGCAGCGGTGGGATCGCGCCGGATCGTATTCTTTTGTTTTTTTGTATCATTATATATTTGGCAGGAGTTCTCGACATGGTGTAGTCCGTAGTCCACATACGTTATGCTGTATAAAAATATCTAATATAAAATATACTCCCTCTCCGTCTTCTTCTTCTTTTTTTGATATTAATTATTAAAAATATTCTGCTTCCCACCTCCCTACGTGTCCGTCTTTCCAACGATCCTTCGAAAACGTCCTCGCTGACGACGGTCCATGGGCTGATAAATTAATAGGACGACGGGACCGTGCCCGATTGGTCGCGATGAAAAGAACAATTCGCGAATCGGGTGGCCGCAAAGAAGTGGAATCCCGTGTTTCGCGGACAAGTTGAAAGCCGCGCGATAAAGCGCGGCCAATTAAATTTAAAGCGTGCGCCCTCTCCCCCGTCGCTGACAGTAATTCCGGCTCTTAAAGTTTCCGACGGGGCTGGCGACGAGCGCAACGAGTGCTTGTTAAAATCTTTCCGCGAGCGCGAGTCGCAGCTTGCGCTTTTGTCTGGCGACCGCGCGTGTTTGGTTAACGACCGGCGGCGACGGCCGGTTAACTTTTTTAACGAACGCGAAGGGCGAACAGCGCTGGCCGGGAAAATGGGCCGACAGCTGAAGGGTGAACCGCGAAAACGTCACCGATATCCGATCCTTTTCTCTGTCCTTCTTGCGGCGACCTTCCTGCCCTCGCCATTAGGAGGGATCAACCGACTAGCTTTCTCGTAAGTACTATTGGGAAACGAGATGACCGACTACCCGCAACCTAAAAGACGTAAGTGGAATCGGTGACCCGCTCCACCTAATCCTTGCCATTGCCCAGATTCTTGTTAATTATTCTGTTCGTCGCGTAACGAAGAAAGCAAACGAAACAAAACGCGACAGAGTGAGATACAGCACTAGACATCAACTTAGAATATTAACACCATAGCTATTCTAAACGTCTCTGATTTCGAGAAATGTCTCTGATGGAACTTTAAGGTTTTAGGGACTAAAGCAGTACACTTTTCTTCCTCAGATACTTTAATAATTCGAGTCTTACAGGTACGATTGCTTTATTGCGACTGGATTCTTGGTCAACGCTCGCGTAACACTAGTTTACGACAGGAGATGTCACGATTGGTGTTATACCATACTACATTTCTAACAGTTTTGAAGAACTGTCAGAGAGCAGAGAAGACACGTTTGAAAGGGGGTAACAATCGCGAGATGGCAGGTTTGAAAACCGCACGCGAACTCCTTCGGGGGTAGAAATTGTTCCGGCGCACCGCGACCTGGTCTACTTTCCCACCAAGATTCCGATGTAATCAGACGTTTCGAGTTGGAGAACGTTTGCGGCGGGCAAATAAGCGGATGACCGATAACGAACCAGCAATCCCCAAGAATCACGTTTCACTCCAAACATCGGGCCCGTGGAGCGTGCAACAAAGTGATCAAGGAAGTCCGCCGCGTTTTCCATTCGTTTAGTCGCCCGAAGCGTGACGAGCCTTTCCTCGATCCACCTTGTCGCTGTGCTCTCCCTGTGTCCATCCGTTCCCCCTTTTCTCCACCCCTCTCTGTGTCCAACCCCCTCGGTTTGCCGCAGAACCGACCCACATTTCCCCGCTGGTTTACGGTTCGAATGCAGCCTGCAGGCGACCGGTATCTCCGATGTGACACTATGCAGATTAAAATCCGATAGAAAAAGGTTGGTCCAGGGCGAAAGGGAGCAAGAGAGCGATGGAAGTGGGCGAGGGAAAGGGAAGGTGGGCCCGAGGGACTTTGACAAATCGTCGAAAAATGCGGACGCGAGACAGCGGGGAGCGGCGCCAGAGGTCGGTGTCCCTCTTTTTTAGGCTTTATATATCGGATCCACCCTCTTCTTCACTCTTTCGGCTTGGCTCCGCTGCCAAGCTCCACCTGCCTCGCGTTGTTGCTCTCTTCCCGGCTTCGTTCACCCGGTTTACAGGTCGTTTCAGGCCGTCCGTTCGTCTAGCTGGGTCACCAGGTAGCCAGGTGTCCTCGGATGCAGAGGTTCGAGCGTTCAAGGGGGGACGAAAAGCGGCGAAAGCTTTGAAATCGTCGAGCTTCGGTCGAGGGAAGTTCGGGAAGAAGTTCAGGAATCTTTGGACAAGGTGATGAATCACGCTAACTTCGGCCGGATGGAAGTTAATAATTCCCGCGATACCTTCGCCGATTATCGAACTTCGGGAAACCTTGTTTCGAGTTCGCGAAGCTATTAAACTGATTCGCTCATGCCTGGAGGAGAAAAGGATGCCGAATAAAAATGTTTCATCCGTGTGTTATAATTTTCGCACGGAACAACCAAATCGTTAGCAGCAGAGATCGAAAAAATTGGATTTTTCCAGAAAACCGTGCAACGTTCGCTCTTGTTCACTGGAAAAGCTAAAAGTGAGACAGATCGAAGAGTTTGAATGTTTGCTCGAACAAAGCAAATCAGAGGGACAGGTCGTTTCCATAACAAAGCAGCGTGCATTAGTTGTTATTACAACTGTTAAGGGGTTATGTAAAAAATAAAAGAACTCGTACAAAAGTGACTGTATAAATAATTATATATTTAGTGAAAAGATACTGTCGTTGGTGTCTATAAGATGGGCGCACGATAAGAACTAAAAAAGAAAACAGCAAACGCTGCGACGGTCCATTATTCCCGAATGATTTTAGTATGTAGAATTATCCAGATTTATAATTTTAGGATCTGTCTGTGAACTGGCGTTAAAACACTAGTACTAACAAAAGATGAGCTATGTTTATTATTATTTAGAAAAACGAAACTTCTCTCAGAAAATTTCGATTACCCGATGAGAATGAGATCGGGAAAAAACCCCTGGACCACTTCGGTTTGCCGGTCCGACGACTTAGTACGGTGCTAACAATAAATGGTCGGTATGCAGATGATTGTCCTAATCCTTAAGACAACTAAATATCTTTTATCTTAACAACAAATTTGTTAACGATCGATTACGCTGCGAAACAACCACGTTTCGGTCGTTTGAACGAGCCTGTACCGTGCAAGAGCGTGCACACGCTCTTCACTCACACCTAACCCATTTTTTATCTGGATCCATATTTACCACCCCCTCCCTGTGCCGCCCCCTCTCTCTCTCTCTTTCTCTCAGCTCGTTTCCTGTGTCCGCGAAGCGCATCACTTACGACCACAGTCGGAGGATCAAAGTGTCGTTAGCGGGTTTGAAAAAAAAAAAAAACAGGGAAAGAGAAGAGGTTTCTATCGTCTATGAGGTACGTTGGGACGAATAGAATTATCAGAAAACTTCGTTGCGCGATGCTGGCCAGGGCAAAAGCGCCCTTCGAGCGAGCTCGCCGCTTCAAAGTGAATTCCGACCGGTTTTGAATTCAACTATTTTCCCGCGTATATATTTTCTTCGTGCTCCGACGACGTTTATATTTCGAGCGTGTACGTGCTTTTAACGTGTAAACAACACGGGGAATTCGTTTTCTCCGTTTATAAAGTACATATACGCACGCTTATAATGCATGGTTCATGGGGTAGGGATTAAGAAAACTTTAGGTCATGAATTTTGAATAGCTGCTCATAGTTGGATAAACACAAAGATGAAATTCAAATAGAACTTTATTTTAGTTACGTAAATCTCTGTTCGTTCTTGCAACCGCGACGAATGAAACAACTCTTGAATAACGAGTACCGGTGGACGCGTTCTGTAAAGTCGAAGAAATTCTCGACTTTGAATATTCGAATAAGTAGAATCACTTGACAAGGTGCAACGCGACTTTTTCGCAATTCTACCACCTTGGTTTTCGTCTGTCATGCTTTAATCCTAAATTCATAAAAATTCGACTCAGAGACTGCACAAAATTCCGTAAACACTTGAAATTTTTAAAGTGAAAGAGATACAGAAAGATGAACTTCGATTGTTCAGAATAACTATTGTAATCATTTTTATTTCAGGAAATTAACGATTAATGAACGACTTTTCAGATTTAAAGTGTATTCTGTAAAACAAAAATTATCAATATAATATGTTTGTCTGATAGACGAATATTTATGAATAGTGTATTTCCCATGCAAGTTTATGAATCTAGGGTCAACACGGACAGTCAAAACATGTGTCGCTGCGAGCGAGTAATCGCGCAGCAGAGGCCGCGAAAACATTGACACGATTAACCCTTTGACCGCTAAACGTGTATATGTACGCTCTTATGTGTGTACCAATATGTACGAAAGACATATAAATACGTCCTCACGTGTCTATCAATATGCACGATATCGATGCCTGTATACATGTACGCTTTCTAAATTTTTCGTACAATAATTTTACTAAATCAATGTAACACAGAATTTATTGATTCACCTAAAATAGCAATTGCAAATGCCAAATGTGTATTTCGATGAATGAACATAACGATATATGACCGACAAACGAATATTGCGCCGCAGTCAAAGAGTTAACTTTTTTACGACGGGTGTCGTATATATACGACAGTCAATTATTGGCTCGCAGAGGCTGATCCTAACCACATACAGTACAGATTTTATTTTTAAAAAAATAAAGCATTATTCCTGTTTTAAAACTTTTCATACTAAAAAAGATTATTAAAAAATAATATGTAATAAATACTATTACAATCAGAATTATATTATTGTTATTAGAATAATTATAAAGAATATATTAATTTTTTAATTTTAAAGTAAATTATGCGCACCTTTTATTTCTATCAAATAATCTTTATTTTGTATTATTACTTAGCAGTATAGATTTCATTTTCTTCTTACCCAATACACGCATTGGTAACAACACACCACGTAAAACTTTCTTTCGTTTTACACAACCTCCTTCTCTAGACGCATGTGCACTCACGCATAATAATGTGGGTTTAATTTATATTCCAACAATTGTTTTGTTTCAACAGCGAAGTCGAAATAAAGTTAATACAGGCATTAGACAACGCAGAAAATGGTGGCGAAGTATGGTCAGTCGCGCCACCGCGAAAAGTGGCGAAGTGTGTATGGTACAGGTGTGCCGCAGACAAAGAGTTAACACATTGTATGCCGGCCCCGCGAAAACGCGGGTTTGGAAGTCTGTCGCTTTAGCGCCAATAATACATTCTTTTGTTTGGCGATTTGTTTGTTTCTATTTCTCGTTATCGTTAAATTGCATATAATGAATATGGAAACCAATTTTAGTGTTTCACAATAATGTATAAAATTTTAAACATTTTCTTCACCTACTCATTGGTCGTCAACAAGCGTGCCTTAGATGCCACCGGCATACAATGTGTTAACGAAAAGCAAAAGCGTAGGGAAACGGGACGGACGAGCGAAGGTTTGACGAACGCCATCGGTTTCCTTCCGGTGCCGACGCCGCGCGATAATCTGCAACGATCTACATAACGATCCTCGATAAATATCCGGGACGAGAACCATTATCACGTCCCAGAAAGTTCGCGCGATCCGTTCTGTTGTCGGTGTGTATTAACGAGGCAGCCAGGGCTGATTGCGCGATAGAATCCGGCGGAGTGCTCTCGATTTCTTTTCCAGCGTAAACGAGGTTCACCGGCCCCCCTGTGCACGGAATTAGCAGAACCGTCGGCCCGCTGTTTCGTTCACCCTCCCCCCTCCCAACCCTCCCCCGTTGCTTCCTCGTCCTTTCCCCTGTTCTCCATCGTTCTCCTCGTTCTCCCGTTTGCACAACGAACGAAAGTCGTTAAGTTCTTCCCGGAGAATTATTCCGCCAGCTACGCCTCCCTCCTTCACCACCCCCATCGTCACCCCATCCCCGACCCCCGTCCTCCCGGGCCGTCTTCTCGTCATCTTCGAGCTTTTAATTACCGATCGGCATTCTAATTAATGAATGGATTTCCCCGGGCCACCGGGAAATCGTTATCGATCGGACGAAACAACGGCTATTAGGAGAGGTCGACGAGGACAAGGAGGAAGAGGAGGAGCAGGAGGAGGAGGAGGAGGAGGACAAGGACAAAGGGGGCCCTGGCGGACGGCGAGGAAAGAGAAACGGCATCTTCCAATATTCTTTCGGAATTGTACTTACTTTCTTTGTACTGGAGAACGTTCGAGTGCTTCTCGTGAATGACGACGCAACGGTAGCAGGATTTTCTGGAACAGAACGGAAACGGGGGTTTCTCTTTTATTCAGCCCTTTCATTCGATATCGCCGGCTGCGTTGGAATTAGAACGTTCCCCCCTGTCCCCGCGACCCTTTTCTCCCCTGTTCTCGTTTTGTTTTCTCTTTCGTTTCTCGTTAGGCGTCGACGCGGATTAACGGAGTCCTCGGGATTAACGGAGGATCGGCCGCTCCTAATGAGAGCCGCACCGGCGAGTTCGAAATTCGCGGGATCGAAACCGGACAATTGACCGAATTAACGTGCGAGCGACTCCACGATCCTACCGATCTGATACGATTCCTTGCCCCCCCCCCCCTCATGTGTTTTCTTTTCAGGGCAGCGTTCCACGGGTCGTCTTATCGCGATACGAATTTTAACCCTTCGTGGTCGATGTCCCCGCAGCGGGGACATTCACAAGCTTCACAAAATGTTATAATTCAGAAAATTACAGAAATTAAAAATTTTGTATTTTTACGTGATTGTTAGTCGTCTAATAATATTAACTTCAAAGATTTTTAAGTGCAAAATATTTACTAAGGTTCGCTTATATTAAACTTTATTTAGTTTAGCTAAATCGTGTACGAAAATTTACGTATATGACTATTTAACCTCCGGGTCTGACAAATAAACAAATTAGCTAAAGTCTGAAAATTTGCGAGACTATTATTTGGTGACTAACGATCACCTCTCAAGCGCAAAGGGTTAAATTATATCCTTTCGCTTCTCAGTATGTACGATACAAAAAAGGTTTTTACTTCGCGAAGACGCTTCCGGTGACGAAAATTCTGCTGATAGCTGTCTGTGTATTCTACGTAACTTTTACTCGAGAGATCCCCACGAAATTTGACTTTTACGGTCGCTTTCATCATGTGCTTACTCTTGGAGCCGTGAACTATGCCAGAATTCAGTATTTTTTTTTAATAATTTTAAATAAAAAGCGAGATAACCTTCAAATAATAACCGTACACCGAAGGTACTCTCACGAGTACGCGAAACTGGTTCGATTATACGTTGGAGACGAAATGAAACGAAATCGGCTGATCAAAATTTCGCTAGGCGAACAGCAGCACCCTTACTTCGATTCCACTTCCGTTTCATTCTTCCATCTTTCTTTTTTCCCCATCTCGTTTCACGCCGCGTATCGATCGAACATTTCGCAGGGGCGCCCGATAGAAATCTCCACGAAAACTTCGGCCAGCTCGTGTGACACGAGCATTACGCGGCGAAACTGCGCCCACTTTCCTCTCTTCCCGCGGAGAAACAACTGCAACCACCCTCTGGAAATACACCGCTCTTAATCCCCTCCCTCTCCCTCACCAACTTCGTGGGCGAAATTCGCTACCGAACGTACCGCCTCGAATCCCGACATCTAACGAGTCGATGTCTCGCGGAACTTCCGTTCTCAGATCTAACTTTTCGTTTCGCGATTCTTGGCTGGACGCGTCGGACAATTAGCTCTTTCTGTGCTCGAGATTCGATTTTCGACGAACCTTAGTTTCAGTCGACGGAGGAAACGTTACCAATTCCAATATCAGCTTGGCGATTTAATTATTACTAGATTTTAGGGGAATTCTTGTTGATTTTTTATAAGTTGTATAAATTTTGGAATGGAATGTTAAAAAAGTTGAGGGTACGGAACTTTCAAATTAGTTTAAAGACGGCGGTGGAAAATTTACTCTTGAAAGGTTAATAGTAACGTTAAGATACAAAGTAGTTTTTTATTCGCTTAACCCTTTCGCCACGGGCGGATTCTTCGACGCGCTGTAAGAGCGACTGTAATCGGCCGTAAAAAAGGAAAGGGTTAAAAAATTATTCCATAATGCAGTAATACTCTGTTCGTGAAACTTCAAGGATGATTATAGTCACCGTTCGTACGCAGCGAGCGTCAGTCGTTGGGTGACTATAGTCACCACTCGTAGGGAAAGGGTTAAACACCGACGCGAAATCTATAGACAACAGTAGTGTACATATAACGTGTATTATACTCACTGGTCCACCAGAAGGAACTTGTCTCCCTCGTTATGCAGGCACCTGCCTTTGCTGGACAGCTCGTTTCTGGAGATCAAGATTGGCTGTCTGACTCCGCTCTGAAACCAGGTGCCTTCCCATTTCGGTGGAAACGTGCACTCTGCAACAGAAACAAACGCAACACCCGTGAGTGATTTGATCAGTTCGATCTATTAAATCGATCTATTCAAAGGTATAAAAAAATAGCTAGTTATGCTGTAAGTACTATGTCTTGTTCAACGATATTCGTCGCACTTGATCATTATTATTTTCAATCGATCCTCAATTTTTTTGGCAATAGCAACGCCTCGTTTCAATTTGCGATCAATTTATCTCTATCGGTACTCGATCTTTTTGCACTAACATCAACTCCTTCAATTGATCAATTTATCTATATCAGTATTCCATTTCTTATTTATTATCATACATTGCACCTGCGTAAGCCTATTATTCTTTTTATATCAGATTAGTTTTCTATATTACTTTCTTTCCTTTTATACCCTTTCTCTCTATACCAACAGACGTAAACACTTGTATATTGAATATACACTAATGAGTTCTTCACCCGTCAATAAATAAATAAATAGATAAATTATAGTTTCGATCGATAACGAAAGCACGCAATTCCCTCCAACCGATAAGATCGCCATTTCATCCGCCAGCCATCTTTTCGTCTGTACACGGGGTACTGTACATGCTTCCTTGGCCGCCATCTTTGAGAATTCCGTCGCGTTATCCGGACGAAGGGAAAGAAGAGGCAACGTAATATTCTCGGCGAAGTAATTCGGGACAAATCGTGGCGGGGCTCGAAGACAAAGGGAGCCCCAGGAACCTGGGGTCGTAGGGGTGGCGGAGGGGTGGGGACGTCGCAGGCGAAAGTAAGGGGTTGCACGGTGGCCGGGAAGGGCGCATAACCATGGCGTCGAGATGGGAATTCCCCGGACGGGATAATCCCGGGGGCGAAGCGAATTTCCGGAAACTACAGCCGTAGCGCGGAAGGGATACATCCAGCCGAGTTATCGACGATAATCGAAACCCGGCGATGTCCCCCGTGAATCGTTCCTTTCTCTGGCGAGCACACCTGACTGTGCGTATTCGCACCGGAAACCGATCCATTTTTCGAGGCCAACTTCCCGCTGAACAACCTGCGACCAGCTCGTCGAGCTATCTTTTCTCTCGTGATGAATTCGTTGCTGCTCAGAAGACATTAACCCTTTCGCCTCGAGCGATATATATGAAATGTGTACATACTAATATATTTATTTTTTATTTATATTATTTATTTACTTAAGTGGTAAATGATCTTTTGGTTATGCTGCTGACCTATGATATTAACTGATTTGCGTTACATTATTAATTATATTAAACATTTAACCCGTAAAGTCTTGTAAACATATAAATACCTAAAAATATGTAAACTGTAATTGGTCTAATGTTATTAGAATAACTAGTATAATTTTGTATACACCGAAGCGAAAGTGTTAATTTAATTTTTAATTTTTTTATTATTATTGTGTACTTTGTTAGTATTTTTTTCTTTTTCTTTCCTACTCACTTTTGTCACCTTACTATTATTCTTTCTATTTTAACAGTTATTTTATATTTTATTTTGTTACGCGAAGGATTCGTCCCGTTGAATTTGAGTAATAAAAAAAGAAAAATATTAACTCTTCTGAATATTAACTTTTGTCCGCTACCGTACTTCAGAGATCGTAGAACCGTGTCACGAGACAGAGCGACGTGTCGCCTAAAATTGCAGAAGCCTGGACGTCAGATAAATAAATCAGTCAACCCTTTCTCGATCTGTTCAAGCGGCCGTCCGCTCGGAGAAACGGCGCGCGACACAATTACCGTGGCGGGGAAAAAGGGAAACGACACGGGGTAAGTAAGTAAATGAAGGTATTCGTTGCGCGATCCCTAACGAGCGGTTAATTAGATCTCGTTCCGGGACCACAGCCAGGGTGGGAAGGAAAAATATTGTTCCAGGGGGGGTGGAGTACGGTACGAGGTGACGTTTTCTAGTCGCGTCTTTAAGCGAAAGCCTCCGTAAATAAAGGCTGTTATTGTCGTTCCCCGCAGCCGTGTCGGGATGTTGATTCACCTAATTGTGGCAATCGTTTTCGCGTCTTTCCTGCGGCTCTGGGGGTGAGCAGGGCCGTCGCTGGAGGACAGAGCAGCCACTTCGAAGAGAAAATAATCGAGTTGGATTCGTCTTTGACGACACGCCCTTTTCCAACCGACGTCCTCTCCCTTCCGTTCCGCTGTTCGCAGCCTCGCGTCGTCTCGCGTCATTTTTGCTCGTCCTTTTAATAGCGCGTTTCGAAGGACGTCATCGGTCGATAGAGCAGATGTCTCCGTGCTTTTAATGCGAAATAAAAAAGTTTCCTCTCTCCCCGGGGAGGAGCCACTCTCTTTCCCGCCCGAGGGCCTGCTAGAATAATAAAGCGCGAAGGAGACGTTTTAAGAGTTGCCGCCGTTACTTATCTCGAAGGGGACAGGCTGATATTGACGCCTGTCGTTTTGAAAAGTTCTTCCAACGTCGCGTCGTCGTTCACAGAGATACGCCCCATGGACGTTCGTTAGAGATGCGGGGGACACCATTGCGTTTCCTTTCGCGAAGGGAAAACAATTTCACTTAATACGGTACGTGGAACACGGGGGGCGGCTCGTGTAATGGATACGCAAAATTAGATTGAATACCCGGAGGAGGAGACCACGTTTTATGTGGAACATTATTCTCCCTTCGATCGCGCGATCTAACGTTCCTTCGAATCAGCTCGGTTGTTTGCCGAATGAGAACAGCTCGAATCGATCTCCACGCGCGATCTCAAGGATGTTATCGTTAAGAAACGTGGTTATTGGGACGGGAAAAGGAAAGAAAAATTGGGGTGGAGATTCGATTTCGTGTTAAACCCTACATTCATTGTTATTTCTTTCGCTCTTTCGACTTTCCGTAAATATTTATATTATATGGTTATTCAAATTCTTGCTTTGCATTCTTTTCTTAGCTTATTTTTCACCGAAAAAGTTTCTTTCTATATCCTATACACTATAAGGGGTCTTTTGAGTTCTCTGTAGCTAAACGAAATAGAAATACAGTCTCATATCGAGAGTCAGAGTAAAGATGAGAGCCTGCAAAAATGTAACAAATTATTTCCTTTAACCCTTTCGTTACGGCAATTAAGTGACGCCACTGAGTGTCTTAAAATCTACCATACTAACAAGGTACGTATAAAACACGTTTTTTTTTTTACATTTTTGATTACATGCCAAAGTGTTTTCCAATATAACAAAAATTAGACATCTTTTGGATCAGAATTCGTAATTTTACCACACCGTGAAAGGGTTAGGAGTTCCACCGCGAAACACTCGACCGGTTTTTCCCTTCCCGTCCCATTCCATCGATGTCTCGTCTGTTCTGCCCGCGGGGTGAGACCCTGCAACGCGACCATTGCGTTGGCGCGAACTGTGATTACGGATTTCGAGTTGCTCCCGCGAATTTTACGAGCCCGCCGCCAGCTCACGCGCGACTCACCCTTTCTACCTAACCCACGCCATCCGGTTTCCCTCCGCCTCGTCCTGCTTCGTCCCGTTTCGATGTTTCGTTCTAGGCAGGGTGAACCGCGGGAAGGGTAGCGCGCGAACCACGTGGAAATAAATAAATGCCCGGGGGTGGCCGAGAGAGGCGGGGCGCAAGGTCGAAGGGTGTACTGGTGGTGGATTTACTCCGGGGACCACCTGCTATCGATTTCACCCTCGAAACTCGGCCGCGTCGATCCGACGAATCGTGTCTTTCCCGCCGATTCTCTTCGTTTTTCCGTAAATAAACACAAGATACGTGACGACGCGAGAGATTTTTGCAGTCTGTTAGAAACTGACATACAGTCGAGATTTATAGAAAGAAGTTTCTGTATTTATACACAGACGGATACCAAACGTTTGCAGCGACATCGTTGGAAGGACGTGAGCGAATAAATTGAAAATCGGATCACCGTGTGACGCCTGAGGTTGATTAAAGGATCCCGTCAACGTGGACGGTGAAAATAGACGAACTGGAAATCGAGATACAATGCAGCCAGTGGGACACCGATAAATTTCGGGGTATCTTTTAATATCATCGTGTCAATGGACGAAGTTAACGAACAAACTTCTCTGCAGAGAGAGAGATATATATAAAAAGGTGTCTTATCGTGAAAAACGGTGTGCAATTGTTATAATTGATAACTTCCGGGTTAAAGAGTTCATTAAAAATAAAAGGGCAAATTGTGATATATATGAATCGATAGTAGAGGCCAATTTAGTTTTTAATCTACTACATTGGTAGTTGCAGTGTTAAAACATATCGAAGCGGTTAGCCGCCAACCCGTTACAACGTTCTTCATAAGTTTCTGGGCCTCTCGAGTCGTCTCGCCTAACAAAGGACATATTTGAATTTCGGTTGCGAAAGAGTTCGATTTCACTACATATATATATGTTAATCGAAGAATTTAGATAATTTAGAAGAGCCTGAGCGTGCGCCATTGCTCATTCGATGAAAGCTCTATACTAACTAATAACTAACCGCCGAAACGAAACGAACAATTCGGACGATCGTTACTGCTCTGCATCCAGGCAGCATGGAAAAAACCAGTAAAACACACAGTTGCACACAGGACCATCCAAATAAAACAAACGCAAAAATGCTCTTTATTTTATAGCAGTAAAAGAGATCGTTTTTTGTGGATAGCGGATGAGGTGACGATTCGCGAAAATCCCGTCCATCGTCCCGTTAATCTTCGTTAACGAAATGGCCACGCGCTGGAGGGGCTCCGAGACCCGCAAAATTACGCAGAGTTCATTCTCACGGACGAGACTCGTTACTTTCCCGCGACCTCCTTCTAGGATGGAGCAGCATCCGGCTTCCCCTGGCCCGTTCTCCGCCGAGGTAATGATCCCCGGGTGGCCGTACATCTCCCCCGGAAACGGGCCGTGTTCTCCAATTGGACGATAATAATAAGGTTAATAGCGACAAGAATAATAACGGCGGCGATAAAAAAATTGCGCGAACGTCCCCTTCGGGACCTGGCCTGTTTATCGTGGAGTTCGCTGCCTCGCTTTCGACGGCTGCCGACTTAACGCTTTACCGACCGGAAGTCTATTAATCGGCTTTCATATGCTTAGTCTGTAAATTTTGTAATGTTTCTTTACACGAAGGTGACTGTTCCGAGTGATATCGTATATATACCGTGAAGAAATATAAAGCTACCAATTATTCGAAGAAAATCATTGCAATCAATTCATTAACGATGCATTCGTACCAAAATGAGCCGGTGAGAATTGCGTATGCAATAAGTCGAGACCTGATTCTAATTAAACGCCCTAAATTCCTAAGAATACTACCCGGGAAATAATAGTAAAGTAATCGTAAAGTAAGGGACATAATCTATAATCGCCGAGACAATACGTAGCCTTTTACAATAAGATACATTATGGCGGTCGATAACAGCACTCGTAGGTTAAATCTTTGCTCGGTACAAAACTTACAAGTTACAACTTGTGCTCTCCTTCAACGATAAGGACAAAAGTTCTGCGCCAAACGACTGTAAAACAGAAATGAATTATCAATGGTGGACGGTGGCCGACAGATTTTAATCACAATGGCCACGTCGTTCGGGCGTTAACGAAAACACGGGATTTCCCGTTTATTCTGTTCTCGGGGCCATTCTCTCTTTTTCCAGAAAACCCACGGACAATACACGCGATACAACCGGTGGCGGCAATTTTTCATTCTTTATCCCCGGCACAATCCATTTCACCGGTATTCAAGCAGCCGTAACGACTCCTGCGTGGCTGTAATTTACCCCAGAAATGGCCCACGACAAAATACACCCTCATGCTTAGAGGGGGAGAGAGAGAGAGAGTCGGCGGGGTGGCGCGCGTTGGGGCGCGGGGTCACGTGGCCGGCCCCGAAATTTCTTGATTAAGACGACGACACGCGATGTTCCGTGGCCGGGGTGCGCTCGTTTCTCTTCCCCGTTTGCTCGATCAATCTTTGACCAACGCGCGCTGCGCCGTAAGCGCCTCGTTTTCCGGAGTTCCCGAGCAACCGTCGCAAAAAAGCAGCGATTCGCTGACACAGGCCTGGGAAACAGACTCTGGGGCAATCTCGTTGTTGTCCTCGAGAGCTCGATCGTTTGTTCTTGACGTATCGTAGGTCTTCTAAGTTTGTACGACACGTATCTTCAGAATTATTTCTGGATACTCTCAAGCATAGTTATATAACCCTTTTGAGACAGGGTTCCAAATTTGTGTGCGATACTCAAGATGGGGGAGAATCAATGAGGTTGTTGTATCAAAAAACAGTGCGACTGAGAAATTGTGGGTGGTCGTGACCGAATGCGTAGAGTGAAAAAGATTGACAATTAGAATGAAAGGAAACGAGTGTTTGGAAGAATATATGACGGGGAAAATGCGAGCGCGAGTCAGAAAGTATTGGACGGTGAAGACAGAAAGTATTGAATGTAGAAAGAGTGTTAAAGTTGCTAAGTTGTAAAGTCGTTTAAGTTGTTTTTGTTAAATTGTTTTCAATATACTGTTATTAATATTTCAATCGCTTCACTTCTATTTTTCACACCTGAATTCCATCTTCCGTTCTACACTTTATAGAACATTTCCTATATACATATGTAATTTTATCATCAGTCGGTGCTCCTTATATTCTCCTCTAGAACGCGTCGAACGCTGCGTGAACTCGCCTCGCAACGATTTACGCTCGATTGTTCTAGCACGCAGAACCATGAATTTCTTTCCACCGCAATTGGTTAAAGGTAATTGGGTTTTCAAAGTTAGACGAATAGAAAAATGTAACCAATACACGTTGACAGAATGCACGGATGTCGAATTTCGTTCGTTTCTCCGACACCCAATATCATCGAGTCGAATGAAATTTATCATGGTCGAAGCTCGTTGCGAGATTTCCAAGGAACGATGGGAATAGCGACGCGTGCTAAAGCGGGCAAAAATACGGACGCTAAAGTGGGAGGCACTGTAATTTCATGGAGTCGATGGAGGGTAGAAGGGAGGGAAATTAATTCGCTCGAGAGCTGTCCGATCGAGAATTTATTTTCCTTTCGCCAGCGAACCTACCGGCCGCGAGATCAAATTGTCTTTCGCCGTTTACGTGGATTAGTTGACCGGTAAGTTCTGAAGCGATTAAAAACAACGGACAACGGAGTTTTCATCGTGTTCGATCCAGTACACGCGACGGAGATATTCCAGTTCTCTACAGCAGCGGACAAAAGTTTAAGACCAAAGAGTCAACGAAATTAATTTAATTAATTTATAAGGTATAGCATGATAAACAAAATTTGCATTCTGTGCTAAGCGATAAAAGTTTAAGACCAAAGAGTCAACGAAATTAGAGTAACTAATTTATAAGGAATAGCATGATAAACAAAATTTGTATTCTGTGCTAATCAATAAATAGTGTTCTATCAGAATAGCAATAAAAATGAATAGATGAACAATTTTTTCAAGCCATAAAATTACATTTTACATTGTGCTGTCGACTTAAACTTTTGTCCACTATTGTGCTTATAGTAACAGACAAAAGTTTAAAATCAAAGAGTCAACGAAATTAATTTAATTAATTTATAAGGTATAGCATGATAAACAAAATTTGCATTCTGTGCTAATCAATAAATAGTGTTCGACCATAATAACAATAAAAATGACTGTACAGACAATATTTACAGACCATAAAGCTATGTTCTACATTGTCCATTCGTCTTAAACTTTTGCCCGCTACTGTATGCACGTAACGTCAGCCTCTGAACCTAGATCCTGATTGCGTTCGACCGCACAGGGGTGGGGACAATGGCCGCTTTGAAGAAGCGAGTACGCGGCTCGCGTCATTTCGCCGATAAATTGTTTTCAATATCGCGCCATGTGCAGTATTATCGGGGCTCCATCGTGCGAGCAATTATCAGCGGTAACATCGTTAGTCCGTAAGTTCGAGATCACAATGGCGGCTCGTCGCGTCCCGCGGGTGGGATCCGTGGAGAGGAGGGAGGGAGGGGGAGAGAGATGCGTCGATCTGAATAGTGCAGATCGAATCGGTAGATAGTATACAATCTCTCGGATGAATTCCAGTTTGCAGAAGGTATGACGGCTCGGCTTCCAGCTCCCTGGATTCGAATCGAACTAATGGCAGAAATTTAACGCGCGCGTCGCCATCGATGCACGACTCGATATTAAGCTTCGGAAAAGGCGGAAAGAAAAAACAGGATGCACGAACAATACGCGTGAATAACGTACAGGTACTCGCAAAAACGTCGATGTTACATTTGTCGAATTTCAGGTACCAGAAGATAAATATGAATTTTTTACATTTCTACGGACTGTTGGATTCCTATCGTTCCTTCCTATCAACTATCCTATCGCAACAGTCATCCGTCCAATAGTCATCCTATTCCAAACATTGTACTGCTTGAACCCTCACTTTCTACTGATTCATCCACGTCCTTTGGCCGCTAACTCATCCGTACCCCTTGAACTCCAAATTTTCCTCATCCTATCTCATCCCTACCACTCTACTTTTCCTAACATTTAAAGGTACCAGATTCCAGATCACAAGCACTTAGAGTTCAGTCCACGACAGTTCCCGCTCGACCTCACTCTTAAGAATAAACTTTTTAAATAAATCTCGTGTTACGGTATTTCTTCTCACCGGGAATACAACAGGACGTTATCTCGTTCGTTGATTTCATTTACACAGTTTCTGGAAAGATAATTGTAATTATTAGAACTGTTACGATTACAAGTTCCACTGATTTCAATGCACCTGTTGCAATTATGTTTATATTTATATTTTCTGCTTTACTTATACTTTTGCCGCAGACACACTATTCTTTATCAAGTATCCGCAAGCTTCGTCTCCTTAATTTCAAACGTTTAGAAGGTATAATAGCACCGGTGTACAGAAACTTCTACGACCGAGTGTACCTCGATTACAAATACTTGCTGCTGATAAGAAAGAGCGCATCGTGAGAAAAAGCTGCGAACGACACACAACAACGCTGCGATTCTGTAATTTAAACAGCCCGACTTCTCGTCGACTTTTAATCCGATATCCAGCGCCGAGAGAGTTCAAGCTTTGCATCTATCGTTTGATTAACTCCGGAAACGTCCGTGTACAACAGGGTAAACGTTATTCTCGCAGCAGCAGGTCGCCGACTGGATGAATTACTTAGTTAATTAGAAACGAAATCGTGGGTTCCGAGATCGTGGAGGGATAAGCCCGTGACACGAACGCGTTTACAAAAGCAAAGATGCGTTTCGGTGTTTCTATAATCGAGTGTGATTTCGTGATTAAAGTCTATATTGATCGAACGGGTAGCGATTTTAATCGAAAACGTGGCTAACCGTAAATCGAGCTAAAACGTACGGTCCTTGAATTAGAAACCTTGAAGAACCCGATGCGATGCGATCGAATAACTTAACGTTAGAATTACCAGAGCAGTCAAAATGACCAATTGGTGATTATTCATAGCCAACTTATAAATTCATCATGGTAAAGCTTCCAAAATTTATTATGATGTTTATGAAAAGATGCCAACAAACGCCATCTAATAATTAGAGCTAGAACCATGATACATGTACGCATACACAGAGAGAAACACAAATAACTCAAGTAAAAATAGTAACACTATGTATATTAGAAGATTTAGCTTGAAACTGATGTATTACGAGCTTTCCGTAAAATCAATCGTTTCTAAACACAGTAAAGTGCAATAGTTATCAAGTATAAAGTATTATTAATATAGGAAATGTTCTATAAAATGTAGAACGGAAGATGGAATTCAGGTGTGAAAAATAAAAGTGGAGCAATTAAAATATTAATACTAGTATATTTAAAACAATTTAACAAAACAACTTAAATGACTTTACAACTTAGCAACTTTAACACTCTTTATACGTTCAATACTTTCTGTCTTCACCGTCCAATACTTTCTGACTCGCGCTCGCATTTTCCCCGTCATATATTCTTCCAAACACTCGTTTCCTTTCATTCTAATTGTCAATCTTTCTCACTCTACGCATTCGGTCACGACCACCCAGAATTTCTCAGTCGCACTGTTTTCTCAAGTTCTAATCTTTCACGCCTTAGAAACATTCGAGCCCAAACATTCTGCGTTCGCACGACAATCGCCCAACTCAAGTACTCTTCAGACTTTCCCAAACTCGCATCCGCTCGATCGCATTCCTACATTAATAATCTCTGTCCATTGCTCCTCGCAACCTTCCATCCAACAATTTTCCGCAGAAGTAGTAAATAAAGATTTGTTTTCCACGCATACGGTATTCTTTCATGCGATTACCAATTTGATCTCATCCATGCAAATAAGCACACTTCGATTGTCGGTAGTTCTAGCGTTAATTAACAGGGACCACGCAAAATACGCGTGCACGAACGAGGGGAGCGGATCGCGCGGAACGGTGATTTAGCGGGTGCGAATGAAATATTTGCCAATACGGATGTGCCCGGGTGAGATTAAGTAGCTGGATCGCGTCCCGTTGGGAACAGCCGCGTTGATACGGACGACCGAAACTTTGGCTATAAACTGCGCGCGGGCCTAATATATATCATTTATCAGACGGAAAAGTGCCGCGAACCAAGGTCCTGCGGGGGTCGTTTCCGGACAGCTGGTTCGCGGAAAGAATCTTGTCTTGCGCGGATGGAAACGTGCCTTCGAGGACGCTTATCGTTACAATGTACAGTAGCGGACAAAAGTTCAAAACGACAGGACAATGTAAAACATAATTTTATGGTTCGCAAACATTGTTTATCTGCAGTAGCGGACGAAAGTTTGAGACCAAAGAGTCAACAAGAAACAGCATGACAAATAAAATTTGCATTCTGTGATAATCAATAAATTGTGTTGTACCATAATAATAATAAAAATGAATGTACAGACAATATTTGCAGACAATAAAGCTATGTTCTACACTGTCCTCCCGTCTTAAACTTTTGTCCGCTACTGTATTCATTTTTATCGTTACTATTGTAGAACACTATTTACTGATTAGCATAGAATGCAAATTTTGTTTATCATGTTATTCCTTATAAATCGGTTTCTTTAATTTCGTTGACTCTTTGATCTTAAACTTTTGTCCGCTAAAAATTCGAATCCCTTCATCAGGTCGATCCGTACTCGAACACGTCGAGGGGGGTTGCGATTTTCTTTACTTTATTCGGGACAGGTTCTGCAAGTGGATTTGTCGAGTTCCGACATCCTCTCGGAGTGGTCGCGCTCGAAAATCTGGTAACGCTTCTTTCGCCCGCGAAAGTTTAGGCAAACGATCGCAGAGCCGTTTAAACAGCCACCCACCAAACTCACCCCCATGTGTTCGCGTTCGATCAAATATCGCGTGCCTCCCCTTTATCCGGCGGACAAAAGCTCTTTTCGCGGAAACGTGTCGCGAGGCGAGACTAGAGCTAGCGGCTCGAAACACTCGTGCAGGTAACTATTAACCATTACAACCGACAGGTTCGTCCGTCGGCACTTTTATTTCCGGCGTCGACGCACGGCGACACGCAACGGGGATATACACGGACGCGTCGACGGGCGCCGGAGGCGTCCAATGGGGTGATGGGAGGGGGAGACGGGTTGGGGGGAGACAACACGGGACAAACCTGCAACATTGTAGCCACGGTGTCGTATCCCTTTGCTTCTTGTTTCCCCCTCCGCCGACCCCCTCCGTTTTCCAGCCTTTCAAAAGGGTTAACGAATTCGGCAATCAACGGGTATCGCGATTTCGATCGATCGCCGATTTTATCACGTCGAATGCCACGGGGATCGCCGGTGAACGGCACTCAACCCGTCAAATGTCGATGCTTATCAATTTTTCATTGTTACCATCGTTAATGCAATGCTGTGAAGAAATTAATCTGTACGCGTGAAAAGATATGTCTTGACCGACTGATTCATCATCGCAGAGCTGAAAGTACCGAAGCTAGAAACATGAAATTTTGACAGTGGATTCCTTTTACGACGTAGGTAATCACTAAGGATGGATTTTTTGATATTCCATCCCATGTGTGGTATAATAGAAAATTCATCGTGGCGCAACGGGTAAACCTTGTAAACCCTGGCGTGGAATGCCAGTGGAACCTGTTAAGCGGAATTTTTCATTCGTTCTACTTCGATCCTATTGTTGTTCCATGCATAGACCACTTCCGTAACTTTGACGTCGGTTCGTCTCGTTGATTTCGCGGAATCACGTCATATACGAGACGATTTCGAGTGTTATGGGAAGGACTTGAGTTAAAACGGAAAAAATGTTAGTGCTTTGGGTTTACATGGTTGGATAGCTGTGTACGATTTACAGCAATGAAAATAGGAGACTGTTTTGTCTTTCTCTCTGAAATGCTACGTGATGTTCGGTAAATTTTTGTACGAAATCCGTGCGATTCCTCGACAAAAGATACGCCAACTTTTATCTGGGCTCCTTTTAAACTATGTGGGTCAAATGAAATGAATGTTCCCGGAATGGACGAAACAATATCGGATTGACAACTGAATGGAAACGCTGTCCAAACAATTCCTCTCGCCGAAACACAAAAACGTCTCGAGCTTTATCGGTGAACAAGTGTCGTCTCGTGAAACTTTGATGGAAAAAAGCGAATTGAATCCGTAGAAAAAAATCGCTCAGCGAGCGAGCGCCCGGCTGTGCCTTCTCCAAAAGTGACAGGCTAGAATTCGATGCCCTCGAGGACGCGGTGTAGTTTTCCTCTATCGACAACTTCAACGACATGCCTGCCACGCGCGTCACCCTTACTTTCCTACCTCGAACCAAAATACCTTAATCCGTCTCACCTGGAACCGGACAACGTTCCAAGTCAGACGGCTGACTCGTACAATAATTTCTCGCGGATAGTTCTTTAGGATTTAGATGGATGACGAGTTGCGGAAATAAACGTTCAAAGGTTCACAATGAAATAGTGAATATGCAATATTTTGCAAGCGCGGAATATGCGATATTTTATAGAAATTAATCTTTCGATCAATAATCTACACTTTGAGATTTTCGGAATAATCTTCGATTTCTAATAAAAACTTTTAATCGTTCAATGGGGCACTTTTTACTTCAAAGTATGGTCTAATTGATGGTAACGTTGAAAATACATTGACTGTCAATTTTTGTTCAACTGTTAGAACTGTAAGTAATTGAAGCGTTTCGGTCACCAATGACCACCCTGGCGTCACAGGAGAAACCGTGGTCATATGTCACCAACGGGGTAGTCAAATTGTTAAGCTACCAAGAATCGACCTGCAACTCTTCTTCTTCTTCTTCTGGTAACCTAAACGCAGACGCCGATCGCCTACGCTTCTGACATCGAAACGAGCCGTCGTACCACGGCGATCCATTGTCTTTTTTATCAGCCAAGATCAGGAACGCGCAACGGCCTACGTCGAATCCTTGGACCGCCAAGTGAATTATTGCCGGTCGAGTGGGAGAAGAATAGCGCGCCCCGAATCCCTGTCACTTTGACAGTCGCCGGGCGACGTAGACACGCGGGGGCCGGGAGACTACGGCAGCCGGGATAAGGGTGGAAAACCGCGACCAGCTTCCGTCATCCCCCCTCGCGCTCGCCCTCGTTCTCGCTCGTCATTGACAGCTGTCAGCCGTCAGCGCTGGAAAGTTTTACGAGGACGAAAGTTGATATTGCTGCGCTTGCAGCTTTGCCCCCCCCCTTTCCACCTCGACCCCCGCTCCAATCCGTCCCGAACCCCCCTCTATTTCCAACCCAGGAACTCGAACTCGAATGTGCCAATTTTTTTATCGTTTTTTTCGCTTTCGACCCTTTGTCCCCTTTCTTCTCCTCGCTTTCCGTGTATTCTTCCCTTTGCGCGGTCCGTGCCTCCCTCCTCTCGCTCCCTTCGTCTTCTCTGTTCTCCCTTAATCCATTTTTCGACCGTCATCGCGCATTGTCCATTCCGCTTCGACGTTGTTTCTCTTTCCGTTCGCAGCGCCGCGCTTTTGTTCGTCCCTTGTTCTTCGATTTTCCCTGGTACTGCTCTCCAACCCCTTTGTTCTTGTCCTTTCTTCCCTATTGCAACGTATTGTTTTTTTTTTTTTGCTTAAAATTGACGCATTTTCAACTGCTTCCTCTTCACCGATGCTCTAACCCTCTGCTTACCTCTCCCTCGTTCCCCTCGCTTTTATGCTCCCCTAACGTTCCCACACCTCTTATTCCAATGCCCATTTCTAACTTTACCAATTTTCTAATCGTTCTCCCTTTTCACTTTCCTCGATCCATTTTCTCCTCCTCCGCATTCACCCTCGTGACCCCTGAAATCTTCTTCCCCAATCCTGTCCACGAACGTGATTCGGTTTTCTGGCCAGAAATTTTCACGGAAATTGCAATCCAATATTAACTTTGTTTATCAGCTGCGGCTGACTAGCCCTTTTTCACTTGGGCAACAGCTTCTTTTTGTAAACTGTTATGTAAATTTGTCTAATTTACTACATTATTATTATTGCAGTATGCAATTTTATTTTATTTTGTGGTGTAAATACTGTCATTATTTATTCTTATTTTATTTGTAATGTCCTTCGTTTTGAACTGGTACACTCTACATACATACACTAATGCATATTACCCATAAATTATTTCAATAAATAAATAATTGTCTTTTCGTTTACAAGCTGTTGTCGAAACTGTCGCGATCTTTTCAATTTCACTCTTGAATTTGGCCAATTCACACTCGTTTCGCCTTGGACACGGTGTCTAAGGTGGTTTAAATCAGCAACAAACGCGTGTCAGAATTAACAAGCACCGTATCGATCTTCGCTCGGGGGTTGATAATCGGCGCTTCAATTTCCGAACGAAAAAACCGAGCGGGAAGATCGGAAGAACGTCCAAGGGTAGGGTGGGGAAGGGGGAACGTGTGGGAGAGTCAGGGTGTGGAAAAAATCGAAAATGTTCCCAGCCGTTCGGAGGGGTGTTCGTTCTCGATGACGACGTCACGGATTGAAATGGCGCGTAAAATGGCCACTGCTCCCAGGGGCGAAATATTCCAAGTCTCCAATTTTATTCATTCCCGCGCCTTTCACGCTTCCACCCCCTACTCTCTCTTTCTCTCCCCCTCCGACCTTCCCTTTTTTGCCCTTAGGTTCTTCGTGCGACCCTCTTTGTCCCTTTTCCGCTGCTTCTTCTCTCCCACGCGAGCGCGTGCACGGAAATGTCCCGTGAGAAGGAGAGCAGGACCTCGTTGGCACCCCCGAAAGCGTTTGTTATTCAGGGGAACAGGTTCTTGGTCGAGCGACCGGGGGACACAGAAGTGGAGAGGGCGCAGAAGTGGGCGGAATGGGAAAATAATGTCGATGAAGTGGCGCTTCGGGGTCCCTGCGAGAACCTTCGTGGCGTTGGAAATCGATTCGCTCGAACGAGGCTAAGCTTCTTCTGTTTCGCAGCGACCGCGCTCGAAACTCGAAAATCGGCCGTGCGCGACAGGCGCGATTTCAGAGGTGGCGGGGTTTGCGAGGAAAAAGGCGTGGTAAAAAACGGGGGGGGGGCACAGACACGAATTCTGGGGAAGAGGATGAAAGGGAGCGAGGGCAACGCGGCGGAAGAAGCGGGGGCAGAAGCTAGATGGCGAACAAAGGAGACAAAAAAAAGGCTTCGCCGCTTCCATTCGCTGTGCATAATTGATTGGCGCTTCAAAGGGCCGCTCGGAAATAATCCGGGGCACCGTGCAACGTTGATACGCCACTTTTTCATCCTCTCGGCCCTTGCCTCGTCCCTGTCGATAGAAGTATGACCCGGACATCGCCATTGATCCGGATCACAATGGCTGGCGATCTGACGTGCTGGCTGTTCTTGCACTTTTCTCTCGCGAGGAAAACAGTGGGAGAAAGAGGGACGGAGGGACGGGGGGAATAAAATCGCGGCTCGATCGAAGCAACGAGACACGCACTCGTGAATAATAAACCACCGGTGGAGTTTTCCCACGATTACCCTTAGAAACGCGCGCGTTAACGCCATTTGGTATTCGCGGAAGCTGCGCTGGGATTCGGAACTCGAAACTGCAGGCGAGGACGCATTCTAATTGGACTGTCTGTCTGTTTTATTAACGCTTTTGACTGTACGGTTATACCTAACGTCGAGTTAACACGTTGAATGCCACGCCAGTTTTACAGGGTTTG
The DNA here is from genome assembly GCA_033822845.1 of Tetrapedia diversipes. Lineage (NCBI taxonomy): Eukaryota > Metazoa > Arthropoda > Insecta > Hymenoptera > Apidae > Tetrapedia > Tetrapedia diversipes. The sequence goes on along the minus strand of JAOPTO010001957.1, from coordinate 430,693 downwards.
CCCGTGGCACCATGATGAATTTTCTGTTATACGATACATGTGTTGCTGAAATATTACTCTACAATAAATAAGTTACGGTGTGTAATTATTTTTAGATGTTCTATACTACAATAATTTGTCCACACCGTTGCATTAACGATGGTAATAATAAAAAATTGATAAATATTGATATTTGTCCAAATTATGTATTTCTACCAATCTGAGCGCGACGGTCACCGGTGATCCTCACCAAGTTGAGTGCCGGTGACCGATGCCCCCCGTGGCATTCAACATGCTAATATACTAAAAGTGACCGTAGCCATTTATCAGCGGTTTTTTTTTATGGTGAGCCACTAGCTCAAATGCAAAATAAGGAAGAGCGATAAAGTGAATACCAGTTAAATGAAAAATGTATAAAAAGTAACGTTGATCCAATTTGTGACTTCTGAGAGCCTCGATTAACAGCGCCAGTTTGAATCTTATCAGAACTATTTTTCCCGGTTACCTTAACAGCTTTACAGACGACAACGCGAGAATCAGTCAACAATGCAAAGCTCTGTCACACTTCGCTCACGGCGAAGCGTAACCTCCTGTCTCGATATCCAAGTGCAGCAGTCTTGTGGCTGGTGTGGTTCGTCGTCTATGACGTGGAAGGTTGAAAGAAAAGAAATATGGAAGGGGTGTTGTTCCTCACGCGAATAAAAGGCTTGATTGCTACGAGATCCGGTAATCCTCGTCACGGAATTCGAACGTTCGGCGTAATCGCGGTCCGGCCGCGCGCGGTTCAATTTGCAAAACACCGATTCGAGTCGGGGCATTAACGGGAACAAGTTTCGCGATTTACCCGTGCAAAGGGCACGAAGGCGAAGGCGGAGAACTGAAGGGGAAAGAGAGAGAGAAAGTGTGAGAGTGAGAGAGAGGAAGAAAGTGTGAGAGGGAGAGAGTGGGAGAGAAACTATGGCAGAGAGAAAGAGTGAGAGAGTGAGAGAGAGAGAGAGAGAGAAAGAGTGGAAGAGTGAAAGATAGTGTGTGAGAGAGAGTGTGAGAGAGGAAGTGTGAGTGAGTGAGTGAGGGGGAGGGGGTGGTAAGAGGTCGCGAGGGAAAGGAGAGAAGAGAGGTCCTTTATTGACCCTCGAAACGAGTTTAAACCGAGGGTGAAGCGGGCCTGATTGCCGCGCCGATTGTATTTGGTGCGGCATAATGAAAATTCTTCTTGCGTCATCTGCCCCTGAGGATAGTTTAACCGGGCACACCGAAAGCCCTTCCTCCCCCATAGTTGTCCGCCGGTTGATCGCAATCTTCGCTCGCGTTCAGTTCTCGTCGGGGGAGGCAAACTGCCTGTTTTAATCGCGCTTCGCGCATCTCGTCTCTTACCAACGCTGTATCGATGTCAAGCGGAGAAGGTGAAATTAAAAACCGATCGCATTCATGCGAATGAAAGTAAGTGGCGCTATCCGATTAACTCTTTGAGGCGCACGATTTTAAAGAAAATAAAAACCCAAGTTGCAGAGAATCCTTTTGAATATAAAAAAATGGAGAAAAGAACATTCGTTTCAATCATTGAAATATTAAACTGTTTGACTATGAGTAACTTCAACTTTTCGAGGTGGGTTAAAATATATCCCACGATCCATAAAAAGTCGAGCAAAAAGTGGGACCAGTTTAAACTGTTATAATTGTTAATTACCAGGCTGTAGTAATAGGCAACAGTAGAATAACAAGATTGTAAGGTAGACAAACGTAAGTTTATTAAAATGTTTATTTGAAAAAGCACACGTAGTTATTGTTACAAAGGGCTTTCTATCGACTGACTGACATACAGCTGACAAAAAGACATTTGGGCGGCAGTTGCAGTTCTGCACTCAGGTAGCATCATAGATTGAGTTAAGCTAGAGATGCAGTGTCGCACAAAGAAGTGCACATACTCATCTGCAAGACTATCCCAAAAAATATAACGACTAAGATACTCTTTATTTTACATTAACCTAACCACCTATCCCCAAAGAGTTAACTGATACGCTCCGCCAATACGGACACGTCGCAGCGTCCAATTTCGATGAAGCTAGGGCGGCACAACGGTGCATAATACAGGGTCTAATTTTATCCCGTATGATCGCCATGTCGGCGGAAACGCCATAAAGATAGTCCCGAGCTGCTGCAACTTGTCTATCGCTTAGGCAAAGCTTTATGCTGCAGTGATTCGCTTTGGGAAAATGTTTATGGGTTCCGTTATTGACCGGGGATTAGGAACCGCAGCTACTCGAGGACATCGTCGTAAAGCGTCTCGAGGAAGCTAAATAATTCAGAGGTTACCAACATGCATAGATGTTCCTGTGAGTGTTGGTTTTCTGGGTGTGACCGAAGATGTATTCGAAGAGTGAGAGTCCTTTGACCAGAATGTCGTTAGATCGTTTATGGTGTGAATAGTTTTGTTGAGGTAAAGGAAATATTTATTTCTACCTGAAAACTCTACACGCTGATATGGTTTTGGAACCATAGTCATTTCTTTTTCTAACACGTGTTTTTTCTACATAACTCCTCAACAAGTTTAGTGTAAGTGTCCCATCTAGCGAATGTTGTATTGTGTATGTTACGATGTGTGTCTAAGTGAGTGGGCACAAGAAAGAGAAACTTAATAAATATCAAGTTAACCGCCAACTAATGCTATATAAAGTATATATGTACAGTAGCAGACAAAAGTTTAACATGGGAGGACAATGTGGAACATAGCTTTATGGTCTTCAAATATTGTCTGTAGATTCATTTTTATCGTCATTATGGTAGGATACTATTTATTGATTAGCACAGAATGCAAATTTTGTTTATCATACTATTTTTTATAAATTGGTTATTTTCATTTCTTTGACTCTTTGGTCTCAAACTTTTATCCACTACTCTACATATCAACTATATTCTCTTTAATTGTCTTTTTCGTACGGACGAAGTTATTAAGCGTTACTCGTCCCATTCTACCCACAGTTCCAACCCGAAGCCCGGGCCAGGATGAAAATTCGCGTTCGGCCGTGAAAATTCTGCGATTCGGAGTCGACGAACTGTTCGCGGTCGATTTGGAACGTTTCGAAGCTCGCCGGCTCGAGTTTCCCCCGGTCAAAAAGCGTAAGTAGCGATTCTACCGGAGCCATGCGCGTGTAATACAATTCGGAGCGCGTCGGGGGCTAAGCCAACATCATTAATTCCTCAAAATCAACCGAGAACCGTCCGCTTTCCGTTCGGCCTCTCTCCTATGTCAACAGATTGCAAATTTAACTATTTTAAGCCCGACGACGCAATCGCGAGAAGCCGTTCAACTCTGACAAAACATATTTACCCGGTTCCGGTTAAATCTATGCAATTAACACCAGCGGGGCCCTTTCCCGCGTTCCGCCCGGATTCCCAGACAATGTCGAGCCCTAACAAAATATCCCTCCCCCGTCGTCGATTCGTTCCGACCATTGTCGCCACTATTTCGGATCGTGCTCCGCGAGCGTGTCCAACGGCGTTGCCAAACAATTTATTACCTTAACCCATTCGTTACCGTTTCCTCCGACTCGCGTTTGCTTTTTTTCTTTCTTTAACCCCCGCACGGTGGACGTTTTTGAGACAGTTTCAGCAGTCGAATGTAAAAAGTTGTGCATACACGTGTCGAAGGTGCAATTGCACATATGAAATTTACGCAAAACCAACTATATGCATATGAACATACTCGAATGAAAGTCACACGCGTTACGTGATAAACGATAGAAAAGTGTTCATGACTGGGTCACAATGGATTTGGTGTCCGAGAATTAATTTTTTCCGACGGATATTGCGAAGTTACCACAAACTAATAATTTATCTACACACATAGAAATACATGTCCTGATTTATTAACTGATTTATCATCTCAGAACTTAAAGTACTGAAATTTGGACAATGAGTCCCTTTTACGACGTAGGCGTTTAATCGTTCGATCGCGCGTTATTATTCGCAGAAGCGTTGGAGTTGAAAAGCGAAGAGCAGCGAACGAGCACAGAACGAAGTGGAATCATTCGATATAGATCGAACGGGGACGAGGTAGAACACCGTCGAGGGTGGCCAGACGTTCATCCGTTATTCATTCGTCGAAATCACTCGCGGATCCGCGTACGCGGGATTCCGGGGCTCGCGGAATCACCATAAAACCCGTGGAAATCCGCCACGCGAAAAAGACACTGCACAATTCATAGAGTGCCGTGTGGCAGAGGTCCGTAACGAGAACACGGAAGCGGCGTGGAAACGGCGGAGGAGAAAATTGCATTTCCGCGTCGCCACGGCCGGAAGCAGGGCGGAAACGGCGCCGCCTCGTTCCGAGCTCCTTTTCATCGCGACGCTTGCGACGGTTCCTTGGCCGGGAGAGAGTGGATTCGTTGCAGTGTTTCGAGAGGTCAACGCAACCTTCTCGCCTGTTGTCGGGATGCAACGACGATGCCAGATGCGTCAAACATGGATGGTCCGTGTGTTTCACTTTCTGGCAGCTTAGGCCGTGCCCTTTCGAGGGGTTTTCCACAACAAGGGCAAGGGTTTCTGTTTTTCTCCTCTTTGGTTTAACACAACAGCCGACAGTTCAAACATCATGCTTAACACATTGTTGACTTTTTGCGGCAAACTTGTACGTTATTAAAATCGTCACATTTTTATCAGTGAAGCAACGTTTGTCAAACAATTCTTTTTATTTCAAAAGAGACACAACTTGATGAGTTTTATTAGCGAAAAACACAGCTTGTGGTATGCCGAACAAAAATTACATTGCATGATCTCCAAGAGCGTACTGACCAAACTCGTGATCGATGCGAAAGGAAAACGCGTCGATCACGAGTTTACTCGTGGCTAGTCAGCAACATTTGAGCAGGAATCGTGACCGGTCAACAATCTGTTAACATAGTCGTCGCGTGTATAGCATTACAGTTAAAGTACAAGTTTCATATCGCTATTTCATTATACAGGGTGTTCGGACAGCCCTGGGCTTAAATTGAAAGAGTAAGTCCCTGAGACATTCTAAGACGAAAATCAAGAGTAACGATTTTGCGTTTGAGGCTTTGTTTACGAGTTATAACTAGTTAAAGATATCGTTTAATCCGGACCGTTCGACGTTTGAGCATCACTGTGGACTCAGCGACGTTACCGACCGAGTTGCCTCGGTTACCAGCTCTCAAGAGTCGAACGGTCCGGATTAAACGATATCTTTAACTAGTTATAACTCGTAAACAAAGCCTCAAACGTAAAATCGTTACTCTTGATTTTCGTCTTAGAATGTCTCAGGGAGTTACTCTTTCAATTTAAGCCCAGGGTTGTCCGAACACCCTATATATTGCACTGTTTCGTTGTATGTTTTTTTTCATAACTGTTTTTTGCAACACGTTTCCATCCTGAGAACTCGCGGGAACTCGCGCGATGCGAGAAATCGCGACGCTCCCTTATCGGATCTCCTCGGATAAATTCAGACGACGCGTCCCGTCGCCGGGACCTCTGACCACGGCGGCGTGAAATTTGTTAAAGCGAGGTGGAATTGCCGGTTTCACGGAAGGAGATCGCTGGGAACGATCGGGACGCGACAGGATTGAGTCGTCGTAGGTATGTGCGGCTGTGGTTACCACCGAGGATTGAATGCAAGATTTTGCCGATACAGAATACAAACGAGGAATAAATTGCGCGCCCTTCGTGCGCCGCTCATTTTCGATTTATCAGAGTGTTTCCCATCGGCTTTTTCTCACCGCAACACGCGTATATCGTTTGAGTTACGGTAGCGGACAAAAGTTGAGAACTAAAGGGTCAAAGAAACTAAATAAAGTAATTAATAAGAAATAGCAGTGTAAATAAAATTTGTATTCTATGCTAATCAATAAATAGTATTCTACCATAATTTTTTTATTTATTTATTCTGTGTTTATGATTCTAATTACTTTGTCACAATTATTTCCATTTTTGTATCGATATTATTTAAAATCGTGCGGATTTAAATACACCTATGGACAATCACTATGATAGTAAAAATAAATAGATAAACAATATTTGCATAAAAGTATGTTTTGCATTGTTCTGTTGTCCTGAAGTTTTGTCTAATATTGTAAATAATTTGATTAATAAGAAATAACGGTATAAATAAGATTTGTATTCTAATGTAAACAATGTAAAGTATAATTTTTTGATTTGCAAATATTGTTTATCTATTTACTTTTCCTGTCATTACGATAGAACACTATTTATTAATTAGCATAGAATACGAATTTTATTTATACTGCAAGTGAAGTTTTCATCCGCGAGACAGTGCGAATGAATCTCGTTGCAAAGAATCCAAGAACCTCGTCCTGTCCTACCGATATACACGAATGCGTCAGCATCGCGAGAGAAAGAGAAAGGGGTGAAATTCGTATGATCCGCGAGGCGCAGGTCTAGCGGAGCAACTTGGCAGGATTCCGATACGGGAGTCCCGTCACATCAGACAATTCGAATCTATTGATTATGCTTCACGGACTGGCTTTAATCTGACTCTACGCGTCCCCGTAAATATATCGCGGGCCATATTTCACGTTTTACTTAACGTCCCTCCCCGACTGGATTTACGTTCTTGACGGCTCCTCGGAATGCTTCTAATATCCAGCTTACGAGTAAAGCCGTCGCCCCCGTGGATGTGTTACCGTGCGCATAAATTTATTCCTTAACGCGTTCTCGTTGAAAATATCTATCAGTCGTTAACAGTTTGGCGTTGTACCTTCGATTAAGGGCTCCATGTAGGGACAAGGATGGGTATAAATAAATCGGCTGACATTGTAAACATAGAAATCGATAGTATAAAAAAAGGAAGGCGCGAGATGTAAACAAACAGATCCAGCGTATAAATAAACCAGCCTAGGAGGCAAACAAACAAACTATGAGCGAAGGGACGTTCGACAAATCTAGAGCGTGAGGAAAGGATCGTAAGGTCCGCGCGAATAAATTCAACGTGTAAACAGACGGAGACCTGAATTATAAATAAACACGTGGAAAGATACAAACGAAGGGAATGAAACTCGAGCAAGAAAAAACAGTTTTAACGCGTATGCAAATAAACAACGTATCTACTCGAGCGACAAAGAGGGCAAGATCCTGGTGGTTTCTTCTTCGGTACGTTCAGAAGCGACGGAAACGCGATTCAACGCAGCGTCCCGTGAAAGAGACTGGATTATAAGCGGGGGTGTAACTCGAAGCTGATACAAACAGGTGCGCGATCCTGCTCCTTCTTCTGCAAACAGGAAGTCCGGCAAGGAAGAAGGGAAGTTTCCCGGCGGCGTCTTCGAGACAGCAGCCGCGAAACTGTCTGTTACCGTATTCATGAAGTGACGAGCGTTCGAAGCGTCCTGAATAAATAAATAAATAAACTTACACGCGAGATTCGACGCGTGTGGCACAGGAACCGCGTGCCGGGGTGACGTTAACCCTTTGACTGCGATGGGCACGTATATGCGTCTTTGGCGAAAGTTACTCGTGTGAACTATGCACGAATATATGCGTCTCTGGCGAAAGTTATTTTAAGGACGTGTATATGCGTCACTGATGAAAGTTACTCGCATGGATTATGGACGAGTATATGCGTCTCTGGCGAAAGTTATTTGCGTGGATTGTGAATGGATATATACGTCTCTGGGGAAAGTTATTTTGTGGACGCGTATATGCGTCTCTGATGAAAGTTACTCGCATGGATTATGGACGAGTATATGCGTCTCTGGCGAAAGTTATTTGCGTAGATTGTGGATGGATATATACGTCTCTGGGGAAAATTATTTTGTGGACGCGTATATGCGTCTCTGATGAAAGTTACTCGCGTGGATTATGGACGAGTATATGCGTCTCTGACGAACGTTATTCGCGTAGATTGTAGCCGTGTATATGCGTCTGACGAAAGCTACTCGTGTAAACTATGGACGAGTATATGCGTCTCTGGCGAAAGTTATTCGCGTGGATTATGGACGAGTATATACGTCTCTGACGAACGTTGTTCGCGTAGATTGTAGCCATGTATATGCGTCTGACGAAAGCTACTCGTGTAAACTATGGACGCGTATATACGTCTCTAACGAAAGTTTTTCACCTGGATTATGGACGAATATATGCGTTTCTCAATTTTTCCTCGCTCCCATTTAGAGCAACACAATTGCTAATAGAGCGCTGTCCACGTAGACTACTTCGAATGGGATTATTTAGCAGTTAAAAGGTTAAATCATCCAGTTCTCTCATCTGCGATCGAAGGCTCGAAACGTTTCGCTTAAGCGGGAAGAATGCGAGAAAGAATCGCGAGAGATCCGTGAAAACGTTTGCCCCGCGATTTTTATACGATTTCTAAAGAATCCATTCTCAGCCCCGATGGACGGTCTTCGAATGTCGTCGTCGTCGTCGTCGTCCTACTCCGGCGTCGTTTCTCTCGAGATCCATTTCTGCGGTGAAAAGAACAGAGACACTTCGACTGGACGAAATCGTCACGCGGACCGTCCGCGTGTTTATACAGAACAGAGGCACGGTTGGGAAAAGAAAGAATCGCGGCGCGAAAAATGGAAAGAAAGAACGAGCCAACGGGAGGAAGTGAGGAAGAGAGAGAGAGAGGGAGAGAAAGAGACAGGGAAAGATAGACAGGGAGGGGAAAATGGAGAGGGGTGACCAACGGTGGAGGTTGACAACTTCGAGAGCTCTTTCAATTTATCTCATCCCCTGAAGCGTCCTCTTCCACCCCCTTTTCCAGCCGCGCATTCCTATTCTTCCTACCGTTCTCCTCTTTGTCTTTGTGTATCCTCCTCTCGCCGCTCACTTGCCGCGGTCTTACGACGATATTTATTAAAGCACTGTCGGCTCGCGTAAAGGAGGAGAAGCTCGCGGCGAACGGGCGAAAGCTATCGGCAGGCTTTATCCGAACCTGTATCGAATCGTATTGCGAATCTGTTCGCGAACTTTCTCTTAACCCCTTGGCGAAGATCTTCATATTACGCACGGATAAATACTTTATCGATACACGTTTATGTAATTAAATATAAGTTGCTCCCTGATCCATATCTAAGCGATGCATAAATTTCGATAGACACCTACTCATTTATAGAGAGTTGCGAATTTTTTATTTCAGAAAGCGTTTAAAAGACTTTACAGCTCTCTATGAAATTTCTATACTTGGAGGGCGAAACGATAGAGATCTCATGCAGAAATTGAACTTATAAGCGATTTCCTTATTCCCTGATTTATCGCACAATTAATTTTGCATGAAACACACAAGGGAACAGTTCATCTCGCGCACCCATTATCAACGAACATGTATTACCCGTCTGTAATACTGTGTTATTTACGGCGAGCAGTGTATTAGGCAAGGCAAAGCAACAGCCCCCAATGAAAATTTTTTCGCTTTTAGTCTGCTGATCATATTCGTGACCATTGTAAAAATGTTTATATATTCAAATGTTATTAATGGGTTTGTTTTTTTTCCGTTTGAATAAAATAAAGTTAAAAGATATAATACAATTCGCGTTCAGGTGGATGCGAGGAAAACGGAAGAGTGGCAAACAGTCGACCCAGACACCAGCCAGTTTCGGTCCAGGTGGACGAGTTTGCATCTGTGAAAGCGGACGGGTCGCTTTTCATATTTCTCTGAGACCTCGTTACTCGCCGTCACTTCGTCTTTGTCCTGCTGGTCGCGGGCGAGAAATTAAGCGGCCGATGAATCGCTCGCGATCGGCATCTCAGGAACGGAATTTAATCTCCATCGAGCCGAGCGAAAGTGGAAGTGGCGCTGCGTGCCGTCGTTGCAGAGGCTCCTTTTAACCCTCGAAAGACGAATACGTTCGTGGGGTCGACGATGTAAGATGGATAGGGGGTCACTCTGATCCGTAAGCAAAGCTGTTCCACATTTTGCGTATAAATTTGAAACGTATAACACAATTTTATGGTTGAAGTATCACCGAGAAGTATTGTTGGCGTTCAGAATATTGTGACAATGCCATGAGCGATATTGTGCGATTTTAAGGCATTAAAGATCGATGAAGCAATCTTGAAAGTAGGTTGCATATTTAAATTAGAAGAATATGAGAGATATTTACCTCTCAACGTGAATAAACCTATGTTTTTTCCCTCATATAATTATGATCCTACTCTTAGTCTACTAGGCATGTTTATATTCAAACAGAGGAGAACCATTGCGGAACCATTACTCTTTATATTTAAAAGGGTTAACAACATAATTGACTGTCCACCTTTACTATAACCCTTTAAATTAGAAGTACAGATATAGAATATGTAGATCGGTATAAGAGGAGTTGAAGCGAAAAGAGTTATCGACGACATCATCTGTCAACAGTTAATTCGCCTGGTAATCGTAAAAATAACACAACACGTGGAATAAATTTAAAGAAGATTAAATTGATCTACTACCGGTTGCTACAGATTGCAAAGTAATTTATCTGAATATATATTTATTTAAAAGTATAATAGTCGTTAATTCTAATTTATTCTAACTCTTTTTTCGATCTACGCTTCAGTTCTCGCACACTTAAATCTCTCCCCCCCTTCTGCATTTTCCCTGAACATTTATCCTTTCAGATCCATCAATCCTCAATCTTTCTCGCTAAATACATTCAGTTACGTGCACCCAAAATTCCTCAGCCTCGTGTCATCTCAAGTACACGTCTTTCATACCTTAATTCAAACAATCTATCGCTCGATCCAAACCCTCGTCATTCGTTCACCTATTGCTCGATCCAATTCGCTATCATTCAAACAAATTTGGTCGTTCAAACATACTGTTCCATTCCCACAAAACTGAGAAATAAGCAAAACCATCATGTTTCTTCGTCTAACCTCAAAATGAATATAAGAGAGTGGAAAGTGGAGTGTCAATTATGAACCGCGACAAGCCACGTGGTATCGAAGCCGCGGCTGCAATTGTTGCCACGGTTTGCGGCCCTGAAATCGTGTAATTATACGGCCGCGCCGCTTCATGCCGCGGTTATTACACACGTCCCCCGCCCTCTTCCCGGAATAATCGCAATAACAATAACAATAATTATGATAATGATAACAATAATGATAACGGTAACAGAATTACGAAACGTCCAATTTAGCCGGCAAAACGTTGACCACCGTACGCGCGTATTAATAATTACGCGGCCGTAATAATATTCCCGTAATAACAGCAAAACTAATAATTAGGTGAACGCTCGTTCACACGAAAATACGAATCCCCGTTCGGTTCTCTCAATCCGCCAAAGCACACGCCCTCTCTTTTTCACCCCCTCTGTTTCACTTTGCTACCGTGCATTTTCCGATTTTTCATAGATCCATCTTTTCTATTTACTTCGGACGTCTTTTTTAGAAACCTTCTTAAAAGATAATTGCAGGGAATCATTAGTAAACATAACGGGCACGGACAGTAATTTCCAGTCCCGAAGAAATTTAATTAATATTAACGAATATTCTTAATAATATTAATGTACGTTCCTTATTAATGAAAGATTAATATTGAGAATTTACCATTGAAGAAGTATCGATTTAGCTGGATCCTAGTGTGATTTACTCTAATTATTTCAGATGAAGCAGGTGCCTTTCGTCTTGGAATATTACAAAAATTACAAAACACTCTACAAGCTTGGATTACCGTCTTCCTTGATATACTGAAACTTCAAAAATTATGTTCATGCAACATCTGCACCCTGTGTTCTTCTATATACACCCTTAAAAAATGTTTTCCATATCACCATCGCAAATCCTCCACCCCCATGCGCTTCGATTCGCCCCTATCTCCATCTCCCTTTTCTTCTTCCTGTTTTGTTTTTCTCAACAAAAATAAGTCGTTCCAGCGTCTTTCGCGAAATCCTTTCATCCGAAATGCCGGGACAGCGAAAGCTTCGGATTACCGTTAACGAAACAATACAAGGGTTGCGCGACCAGAACGGGCAGCCTCCCTTTGTCCGAATCCCGAAAAGCTCGTCGTCCTCCTCCTCCCCCTCCTTGTCCCGTCATCCTCCCCGCGTTTATCCAGCTCCCGGCATCGACTAGTTTGTAATAAAATACCGTGCGAGCCCTCCGCCGGATTATATTGCCCTTCACGGACCCCTTCGAGCAGCTACGTCGAGATATCTGGATTCCTCCAAGGATTGGAAGAATGTTTCCCGCTCGTGTCGCGTTCGAGGGCTTCGGAGTATAACGGATCTGGAGTTATGAAAGCGATTAACTGCGAATTAACCGGTTAATCGTTGTCCTTAATCGTTGGTAAGGGGAATCGGAAGAAACGTAAGGGTTTCAAGTACAGTCGTTGCGAAAAAGTAGTCGAACATTTTTCAACGCTAGGGGTAAGAACGTCAAAATTGCTAAGGTGAAAAGTCGTTTTTATACTATCAAAGTTGTTACTATTAAATTGTTTTAAATATATTATATACTATCTAAAAACTTCACTTTGTTTTACCTACACCTGAACTCTTCTCTATCTTTAAATAAATTAAATTCCTATACTGTAGGAAGCGAGATTTTGTGAGCCAAGGGAAAACGGTCAGATATGAACGAGAAACAACTGACGAGAGAGTAGAGAAAAGATGGCGACGTGGACCCCGTGCATGCTCGAGCGTCTTAATCTGTAACCTGATTATTCTTAGAAATAAAATATCTTTAATAACAAAACATTCCATTAATTAATATCCCTAGAATACATATACTAAGAAATAGGTATAATACATCGTACAGAGTTTGAAATTGCAGAGCTGAGAAGGAAATAGATTAGGGTACATTCGTATCGCTTCGTAAATAAAAGTCAACAAAAATTGCTAGGAATAATAGCAATTGTTTTTGTAAAGTTTTGTTCAGAAGCCCAAAACCGGTCAAATTGACCGAAAATATCCCGTAAACCTAGTGTCAAGCTAGATTTCAACCATCGAGGTTTTATCCGCCTTCATTCGAACATTTATCAAAGTTTGTAGTTTCTGCTGGATTAAGGCGTAGTTATACGATAGTAAATTTAATCCATGTACGAACCTAATTACTGTATGCAAAGTACTTTTTGTAGCCGCTTTACATAAATCGAAAATTTTCATGGCCAGTCAATTTAGTTGCCGTGATTTAACCGATCGATAAGCTCGCTTTACGGCTCTCGTTTCGAACGGGGGCAGGAAAGTTGCCGAGCAAGCGGGAGAATCAGTAGCGCGAGACGAATTCAGCGAATCTGTGAGCATTTTATAGTTATAGAAATTCGTTCCAGCGAGTGAGAACCAGCAGCGAAACATTTAGGGTATTAAACAGACGGGAGCTGTAAACAGTTTAGGAAACGAGCGGGATGCTTCCGTCCTTGTTATCGCGTCGCTCGTTTACGAGAGGCTTAAATATTTCGCGGAACGCGTCCCGCAAAATGAAGAATCCTATCTGCCTGTTTTTATTCTCCTTCGCAAGTCGGTCGTCGTCGTCGTCGTCATTGTAAAATACCGGCAAAACGTTTATGAGTTACGGTTGTCCTCCCGTGAGTTTTCGAGCTGTGACCGTTTCGTGGCCCTTTAAATTTTGCGTAGAATCCCGCGTAGATCGTGACTACGCTTTTTGGAATTTATTTACAGAAAACCTTCGGGATTTCGTTGACTCTTTGGTCTGAAACTTTTGTCCGCTACTGTATTCGATATGACAGTTTAAAAATGTCGAGCGTGACTCGACGTTAGTTTTTATCACAGTAACTCCTATGTCGAGTCACACTCGACAAAGGAAAGTAAAGGGTTAATGATAATACAGGCAACTGTAAACCTCAAATAATAATGTCAGCTGTCAGGTAACACCTTGATGTGACACCTCGCGAGTAAACAAATAATTCGTTATGCAAAGTGTTTATTCTCGTTCATCACCTTTCATCGTGATAAATTTATAAAAATCTATAAAAGTGTACGGCTCTGCTCTATTATCCTTAACACTTCGTCAAGTTTAAAAATGACATCTATTAATTTTGAATCGTTAAACTGCGGAATATCTTTTTTTTCCATTACATCGAGTGTCTGTTCTTTTACCTTTTCAACGCTTTTTCGTTGATTAATTAACGACCATTTAGGAGACAAGCTCCTACGTGCGATTAGAAACATAATATGTTTTGTTGAAACTAGAATATTCAGAAACATTACATTCTACCCAAGTCGTAACTGTTACGAATGACTGGTGCCTAATAACGTAAGCTCCGAAATTAATTCGGCGACCATGAGTTAAGCGATAAACTTCCTGCGAGCCGGTGCACCGCGAAAATGAACGCGAAACCTTGCCATCGCCGTTATTAATAGCAGGGCGTAACAAAAACAACCCCGAACACGGCATCGAGACACGGGTGGCGCGCTACAAAATTAGTCGACGTCGGAGGGGGTTGCGTCCGGCTGCGGTGACCTTTACCCCAGAAAATCGCACGGGTGGCTGAATTTTTGCGAAGGCCGACCAATTTCAGGCAACCTTCGACGGGATCGGGTGTACTGTGTTCGTGCGTTAGAACTGGACTGGAAAGTTTCGTACACATCCATGACTACACCTTGAACGAGGAAACGATATTTTCAAGCACATTCGAACTTGAACGAAATATGTGTGAATTTTTTACAGACGTTTCGAAAAAGTTGAGGTGCTTTTAAGTATAATAATAATAATAATGATGATGATAATGCATTATTAACCCTTTGCACTCGAGAGGTGACTGTTCGAGTCATCTAATAATATTAACTTCAAAGATTTTCAAGTGCAAAATATTTCCTTACAATCGCTTATATTAAACTTCATTTAGTTTAGTTGAGTCTTATACTAAAATTTACATATATGATTATTTAACCTCCGGATATGATTAATAAACAAATTAGCTAGAGTCTGAAAATTTGTGAAACTATCTAAGGGTTAATAGACATAAGTCCTTTAGTATCAGTGAGAAAAATAGCAGCACATGTTTAAATGCACAAAAAAATAACACCTTACAGTATATTATAAACTAATTCTATAAACATATTATTATTATTATTTTATTTGTGAATGGGCTGGAGCTGAAAGCTCTTTTTATACATAATGATATAAACAAAACAAAAAAGAAAAGAGAGGAAAAAAAAGAGACAATAGTCTAATAACTTTTAACAGAGAACTGTTGAAGGGTTCCAAACCTTCATAAAAAAAAAAAATTCGTTTCAATAGTAATTCGCAAGTTTGTTCATAATCCATTAATACAGCTGCTTAAGCCTACAGTTGGAAAAGAAACTGTTGTATCAAAGTATTAACTCGAATTTGCGTGGATGGACTTGATCCCATTCGTTGCCTTCGACGACGGACGAAATATACAGCGCAACCGCTCGGGTATAATTAAAGGCTGCGTCGCGTCGATAGGCAATTTTACGGGCCGTGAAAACCGGCTTAAAGACTTCGCGCGGCGACACGCTGAAGGTCAATAACGAGAGGAGCTTACGCGGATGACGCTCCGATGACAAATTGCCGCCTTAAGGCTGTGCGCCATCGCCATCCATCCACGTGCTATTGGGAAACCAAAAGATGACCGACTACCCACAAGCTAAATGACGCGAGACGCAAGGGGAATCGGTGGCCCGCTTCATCTAATCCCTTTCGCTTCCCAGATTCTTGTTTATTATTGCCGGTATCAGCACCTCTTCTGTTCATTGCGTAACAAAAAGAAAGCAAACGAAACAAAACGTGACAGAGTGAGATACAGCATAAGTGAATGGCACTTGCGTAGGTATCAATTTAGAATATTAATGTAAAGAGAATATACTCTCTTCAAGAATTTAGCGCGCTTGATATGCTCAACGCGCGCTTTTATGTCACCTGATAGCGGCCTCGTCGAGTAATCGAGAATGTGGCAGAATGATAACGCAGAAACAGATAGATAGGACAAAAAAAAGTTATTAAGAATAAAAGTTATAAAAGTTATTAAGAATAAATTATATTAATTCAGTTATAAGTTAGAGTTTTAAAAGAGAGACGAATAATTGACTTTAATTGTCGTTTCTCTTATTTTACAGGTAATTGGCGAATTTTGTGTGTGTATATATTGTAAATAATAACATTAGTTGAAATATAACCTCTTATTTTACAGAGAAACAAATTTAGTTACTTATTCTGACAACTTCATAATATAAATTAATATTATATTAATATCAGAGCTGTTCTAAACTATAATTGGTACCTAAAGCAAATCCTAATCCTAAGTAGTCTATCTACCCAGTACTTAAAAAGTGGAAAGAATGGGTGGATCTAGCAGCTGATTCCTTTTGTTTCTGGTGTCTTTTAGTTTGTGGGTAGTTGGTCATCTTTTTATTTACCAATAGCACACACACGACTTCTATTGAACCAGATTTTAATGACGCCGTGTTCCGGATCGGCAAATTTAGTATTTGTATATAACTTTTGAAGTATAAGAGATATTAACACGAAATTTGGACTGAATAATGTACTAATGTTAATAAATTTAATTCATTCGTTCGTTCTCGAGCTCGATAGACATTTAAGAAACCGAGACGTGCTCAAAAAATATCAATACCAAGTTGATTTTTTCGCAAAACGTCGCTAATTTCGCCAATCCGGACCACTGTATGGCGGCCACGATCGATTTCGCCGGAAACCCCCGGCCACCTCCGAGACGTCATATCGTAGGAAAACTGGGTCACCCGTCCAAGATTTATCACACGTCTCAGCCTCCCCTGGCGTGTAAATTAGACGGAGCCGCGAGATTCTTGATCGTATTAAACGCAGGAACGGGGAAGATTCCGGCGAGGCGGCGCGTCTCGTCGGTTGTTCGACTTTCGGCTTCCGGGGTAACTTTGTTATGAAACGAATTTGCGGTTCGCGCTTGGATCGCGTCGGGGACGAACGAAATGTTGTTTGTCAGAGTTCGCTAAGGGGGAAAGTCGGAGGAGAGAAGTTCCGCGTTGGATCTGTGTGAATTAGAAATGCTCGTGGAACAGCGAGCGGAAGTTGGTAAATAAGGAGTGGGTCCCTATTGTCTGTTGGTTTCGACTTTGTCGATAGACACTTCCATGGGACGTCGATTCGTGCGGAAAAACTGAAGCATTTGAATTTACCGCCGTATGTATACACCGTGTTGAATCAATAAAAGTGATCGAAGCAATTTCGCTGGATTTTTGAATCTAGGGGTTAGTATGAGAGGGCGATGTGTGGAAAATAAATGAACTTCGTGTGGTGTCAGGTAATAGAGATACATATTATTATAAAAACTTAACATTTGCAATAATATTAAACTCTACAGTTATAAGCATATTATATTTAAGCTAACGTACATAATAATTATAAGATTAAATTCAACGCTCAACATGTGATGCTAAATCACTAAAGAAATGAAAGTGAAACAATTTAAAAAAGTCTGGTAACACTATTTTAAAATGAGACAGTAGTATTCGCAAAAAAATCAAATTATCGTACAGCAGACGTTTGCATATCTGCATAGTCAATTTATCGAATCAGCTTCTTCCATCCTAGTTCTGCTAACGTGAGGACGAAATAAGTGAGAAAATTTTACAGATCTGGGAGGAATATAAAAATTTAATAGCTCAAGTGAAAATAGTTCAATTCGCTAATAATCTACGCTGCAAGGCAAGCCCATTTAGCATATATACAGACTCGATAGATGTCACATTACGTATAGAGATCATGAGAAAGCATTCGCTATGGTTGTGATGGATTCGTCAGAAATTCTTTGGGAAATTCAGCGAACCCGAATCAAACGTTGAAAGCCCGTGCATTCTTCGGCAAACTAGTTCAACCGCGTCTGTTCGTTTCAGTTTCCCGGTAAGCGTTGAATTAAACGGCAATCCCCGCAAGGAAACCTAATTAGGTAAGTTAGCGCATCGAGCCGCGGAGGTCGAGCGCCGACGCGACGCGACGGCGGAAGTAAACCGGCTGGAGGAGAGAAAGGTTGACGGGAAACGACAGATACGTTCCTGAATTCCGGGGGATCACGGTGGTCGCGACCGGTCGTCCTTTTCGAGCGAATCTTTATTTCACCGTGGGCGTCGTCCTCGC
Organism: Tetrapedia diversipes; assembly: GCA_033822845.1. Taxonomy (NCBI): domain Eukaryota; kingdom Metazoa; phylum Arthropoda; class Insecta; order Hymenoptera; family Apidae; genus Tetrapedia; species Tetrapedia diversipes. Next base: position 412,714 of record JAOPTO010001957.1, on the reverse strand, counting down.
GTAATTAGTCGCGACGCGCGTTCCAATTACGAGACGCGACATCGGCCCTAATGAGGCACTTGCAAGTAAGCCGGCAAGGGCTTTGACTAATTAAGTCCCAGCAGGGGCTCGCCATCGGCGACCCCTTCTCAGCCGCCAGCCGCTACTCGCGACGACCGCGTTCCCATCCACTTTTTTCCACCGTTCCGCGTTCTTCGAGCCCTCGCTCGCGAGTCGACGAGTCGGCCTTAAGCCCGATGCACACGAAGCGTCTGTGGCGATTCTCCTACCCTCACCAGTAGGTGGCATCAACCAAATTTGTCAATCAATTAACTTGGGGAACCAAAAGATTAGGGGCGTGTGGGTACTCAAAACCTTGGGGTCGGATTGGGTCGGGTCGGGTCCCAGAAGTTCGTAAAGTTCGAGTTCCCGTGCAGTCGGGTACCCGGGATTAAACTCGGGTCGGGTCGGGTCAGAATCCTGAAAAACTGTAATATTTATATATCCGAAACTAATAAAAATGGCTCGAACGCCACAAAATTTAAGCGAAAGATTATTTTCTAACGATGGCAATATTGTCTCGGCTACAAGATCTAGATAGTTAACAGAAAGAGTGAAACAATTATGTTTCTTTCATTCCAATTGGAAAATAAAATTATATTCACATTTTCCATCGTGAGATATTTAATTTTCTTCATTTTACATTTCATTACGATATAAAATACAATAACTTGTGCGAATTCGAAGATTTGAAATACATAAAAGACCTATATTAAGAAAAATTCTTAGATACTTCGAATAATAAGAGTTTAGCGTCGCATTTGGTAGATCAGCTGATGTGGTCACGTGTTACCTCGGATAAATCGTGTTTTACAAACAAGTATCCGTTAACGCGCGTCGAAACGCTGCGCGTGAACCGGGTTTTAGGCGAGAGCGAGCGTTACGAGCAACTTTTGTCCGTGGACGTGGATGTATCGATTACAGGGCGAGTACGCATTGTTTCGGTGGAAATAATGGGCCGTGCATCGTCAGCTAATAAGGTACGACGTTGCTCGGCCAATTTGTATACCGGCGAGAGTCATCTTGTCGACGAGTGGATCCGCGTTGGAGAGACGGGACAACAGGTAGCGCGGCTGAATAGACGGCCTCGTGCGGCCATGTTCGATCGGAATTGTTCCCCGCGAGCCCTTCTTCGATTCGACGAGCCGCTGAAAATGCTCCACGGTCAAGGAGAACTATTTCTAGTAGGCACTTCGACGTGGCTTCGGTTGTGAAGCGAAACTGGGTACCGTATTTCGATGAAAAAAGTAGCTCGGAATCATCCAGAGGTTTTAAGGATCATTTGAATTTAGAAGAAAAAGAGTTTGAAATAGTGACGTCTCAGAAAGCTCTTCCATGTTGGGTCTACCACGATGAAGGAAATTGTTGTTAACCTTTTGCACTCCGAATTATTTTTCAATTTTATTTCCAATAACTCACTAGTGTTTTTGGTGTTTTATTTGAAATTTACTTCAAAGGACAGTTTTTTGACTGAGACTCATTTTAAACGATTTTTTTTTATTGTTAATTATATTAATATTCGCTCCTTGAGTGTTCGACACAAAGAATAAGATGTGTATTAACTTGCCACATTGACATCGCTAATATTTAAATGCAAAGGGTTAAAATTAATAATATTAATTTCAAAGGAACAATAAATTATCGCAAAAGATTTGACATGGTTGCTATTCTGTAAGTTCTGTCCGGATTCCAAACTTTTGGTCAGTAGTGTATTGTATATACAGTAATAAAATATTTCTCATTTAAATTATATTAATTGATACAGAAGCGTAGAAAGCGACAGATAAAAAATATATCGGAAAACAGTCTTCTGTAATAGTGTAGAATTTGGAAAACAATTACAGGTTTCGTGATTGGTCAACGCCTCGAAACCAGGGACACTTGCGGGCAGCATCATAGCGAGCGTCTTGAGCGAGCACCATGAAAGCAGGGCATAATGATATTCTATGATAATACGCGACATCAAAGCCCCCGTTGATTGCGTCCAAAACCGCTCGCATTTCAGGAAAACACTCTATCACTCCTTCGGCGCAACCAAAATCGATTAGAAGCAACCCACGGAACACAGAGTTGTGTATCGACACGATCAATTAACCAGTTAGTCAGTGCAGAAGAAGCGAGCAAACTTTATCCGTTCCGAATACAAAAATGTACCGAAGTACATACATCCATGTGGGAAACCATTTGGAAACATCATCGTGACCGAGCGACCGGCAGATCTGCTTTTTCCGTTACCATTTTAAAAGAGGGAGGGAGAGAAATAGAAAGAAAGAGAGAGTGAAGAAAGAAGAGAGAGGGAGGGAGTGAGACAGAGCGAAGGGATGAGGGAGAGGGAGAGAGTGAAAGAGGAACGAAAGAAGAGATAGATGAAAAAAGAGAAAGACAGAGGAAGGGGAAAGAAGGGTGAGGAAGGGAGAGAGGGAGAGAGAGAAAGAGGAATGAAGGAAGAGGATGGGAGGGAGAGAAAAAGAGACAGAGAGGGAGAGGAAAGAAGGGAGATGAAGGAAGGGAGATAGGAAATCAGAGATAGGGGAAAAAGGGAATGAAGGGAGAGAGAGAGAGAGGGAGAAAAAAGAAGGAAGAAGGGGGAAGAGAAAGAGAGAGAGAGAAAGAGATGAAAGGAGCGAGAGAAAGGGAGAGGAAACGGAATCGCAGCCCCGAAACGTGCAACGAACAGGCAAGAAATAAAAACGAGACGAGCTGGCCTAGAAAAGCGCGATTCGCGCGCGTGTACCCGATTTGAATTCCGAGCGAGAGAGCGCCGGCTACGTTTGCTCAGGGATCGAGAGGCAAAGAATAACGGAGCGTTTTTGCCTGCGGAACCAGGAAACGAACCGGCGCCCGAGCAGCTCCGGCACGGCGTCGGGGTGCACACACAGAGGGGTTGCTGGGTCATCTGCATGCGAGACACGGCAAGATGTTTGCCGAGCAATTTCGTGCCCGCGGTCTCCCCCCACCTCTCGCAGGCAAAGATCGTCTCGATACGCGATCGAACCGTCAACCTCGCCTCTTGATTAACCACGGAATATGAGCGTTCAAGGTAACGAGGAAGCGAGGACGCAAGGAACCGACGGATAAATTGGAATTCGATGGGTTGATATTGAATTTTCAGGTAGCCCGCCCTGGGTCGAGGCCGGAAACGGGGCTACGACGCGTTCTGCGAAATCGAAACCCGATAGTTTTATGCTTCTGGCACGATGTACGTAGTATGGAGATTCTTTTCTTTTTTTTTGAACGGTGGGGAGGAATTTTTTAGTTACCCAATTAAGGTGTACGGTAAAGCGCTCAAGGTCGCTTGGGACATTCTATTTTGTTTTCCGTTACCTTATATACTACAGAAATTCAATGATATCGATAAGGATATTTAAAAATTAATTATAAACAAATTGAATTACAAAGGAATTAATAAACAATTTAATAATCAGGATAACGGTATACTATTTTACAGATATAAATCCTTTGATATTTAATCCGTGATAAAGAGAAACTTGATTTTTGCTGCCATCGTAGTTAAATCTAGACTTACACGAACTGCGTTGGGAGTAACAGTTTTCGTTGCTTTGTTTAAAATAAAAAGATAGTTGAAATACAATTCGAACACCTTGCAAAAATAATTTCCCATTGGAGCGTAAAACTACCGAGTTTCATGCTCCTATCCAAACCCAACGATTCCTCCGTCTCTTTTATTGGTTCTTTAAAGAAGCGGCGGGGCTGATAAGATGCAAAAATGAGTCGCGAAACAATTTCGCCAGCCACCATTCCACCGAACCGCGCTCGTCGCCGGAAGCGGCAGAAACAACAACGGGGTCGTGCTCATTTCACGGACACTCCCCTGCCCGCGTTATTGTTCTCGCAATTACGCTTCGAAAATCCACCTTCTGCCGGCTCTAACGAACTTTCGGCAAATGCGATTCCCCGGGTTCTGCAAATATTTGCACAGCTCCCGGCGCCGCGACGTTCCTCTGCCCGCCCGCCTGCTCGTCCGCCCTCGTAAGTCCGCAACCGCGAAAAATTTCGCGCGATTATGATTTTTTTCAAGCTCCATCCGAACGCCGAGCTGGAAAAAGCTCGACTCTTCGTTTGGTCGGGGCAAATTCCGTGGGGAACCCGGTGGATTCGTTTGTTTCGAGTTGAAAGTTTGCTTTTTTTTCCCATTTTCGCCTGGTACAATTTGCACGCGTTTAGAAAAGAAACGCGGTTCGCTGTGCGTTTTCGTATAACGTGCGATAAAATAGTGGAACGGATGAAGCGGTTGAAAAGACGTTTTACGCGAAATACGTATTGTGGTGTCGTTGTGTAGGAATACGATCGAGTGGATGCTATCGACTGTAGGAAACCTAATGCATACATTTATATATATCGAGTAGAGCATGTTGTACAGAATCAGTTAGAAGAAAGCTTACAAATCAGACCATATAATACAATACAACAAGATCAATCTCAGTGTATCAATATCTAAAAACCTAATAACTATTTGCAATAAAGCCTGTAAGGATTTTCTCGAAGGAGGAAAGGATTAAAATAGAACGTAGAGCCGTGTAATAGAGTTGAAACGCAGAGCGTGGCAGAGTTGTGTAAGAAGTGATTATATTTCTCGGCGTTTAGTCAGTGTGTAACTATTAATCATAGTTATAATATTAAGTATTGTTGAGGTACAGGAAACTTATTTCTACCTGTAAACTCTCCATACTGAAATGGGTTAGGGGGTAGCAGGTATAAAGTGTTTGCGCTATCGCCGCTTTTAGTTAGTCCATTGCTATTTGTATTGTGCGCCAGTCATATAGACCACCGATATACTTCATTAATAAATATATAGTTCATTTTTCGTTATTTAAGTTCTTTTTCACATAACCCCTCAACAAGTATAATAATAATAATCATAAGACCTCTCTACAGTATCTTCGTCGAAGTGACCGTAATCAATTTTCAATTTGTTCGACGTGGATTACGAAAGCAGAATCGTACACGTGTTTATCGCGATCGGACAGAATCGATAAGACAATAGCGCGCAATGATAACTGTTCGATGAAAATATTTACCGTACCCTCGTCCAATGGATGATCTATCGATTTACCGCAAAGAAACAAGAATAGGGAACGATACGGAGAACTATGCTGGAAGTTTCTCTGGCTATTGGCGTCGAACTAACGCGATTAAGAAGCGTTGACGCTTCGAAGGACACGCAAACACGTCGTTGGACGTTCAATTACGCGCGAGGGTGTTCGAAAGGGACGGGAGATGCGAATCGACCGGTTTCCCATCTTTCCCTGCGAAACATTTTCGAGCCCACCAGCGAGCTACCCAGTTTCAGCGTAATTCATAGAGTATAATGGGCTTGCGCGCTGAGCATTGAATGGTACCAAATTTTTAGTCGTACACCTGAATACGTCCTATTCATTTCTCGACCTCTCACTACGCATAACTCCCCCCTCCCTGCGTCTTCCTTTTTTTCGCCTCCGATGCGCCTCCATCCTCCGTCTCTTTCCCTCCATTTTTTTGTCCCTTTTCCTTCATCCTCTCCTCACTTTTCCGTTGCAACCTAACCCGAACCCGTGAAATAGTTCCATTTGGGAAATGAGGTTTCAGCCGGTTTTTAGCGGCGAGGGCTACGCGACGGCGCACCAACGCGAAATGTTAATTGACGCGTGCAACGTGCTCTCCGCGTGATCGATGGGCAAATATTTGCAAAATCACGCGAAACGATAACCCGTTTAGCAGAGTCATTCGAGCCGACGCCGGTCGTCGCGCGTCGAAATTCATTTTCCTGCCGGCGCCCACGGTCAAACAACGTCACACGCGTCGATTCGCTCTGTTTCCCTCTCTGTTCGAACCGCGACGAAGATTTCTTCGCTTTCACGGCACTCTGTTTCGAAATACAGCTGTGTTAAATATTCAGTGGAAATAGGGTGGTAATAAAACAATCTTCATTGTAATGTAATTTGTGTTGTCGAACAACAAACGACAGTCAGGCCGCCGTGTTGACCAGAATGCAAGCGGATGCGTTATGGTGGTAGGTAGGTCTTTGTAAAACGTCAGCGTGGTTTACAAACAGAGTGAGATTCGTCATACAAAAATCGCTTGTTTCCCCCGCCATAATTATTCTTATTATGTCAAACATGGATAAATGGCGAGATTGTCGTAAATCGCGGATCCTTAACAAGCTAAACCCGATACGTCGTTAGAAGCGAGACGGAAGAAGGTGCTCAAACCGACGTGCTCCCGCTGAAGGGTTCATTGAGATCGGCGCGAAAAGCGAGTCCAAATGGCATTTAAATTCGGTAGGAGGCTCGAAGCATCCACTTAACGCCGGCATCGGGCCGAGCCGGCTCGAAAGGGTAATTAAATAGCATTGGACGACCATTTAGCGAGCGTTCGCGATACTTGTCCCCCGCGATTGCATAAAGGAGCAGCGGGGCGCGCACTCGTTCAGGCCGGAAAACGGGCGACAGATGAGGAAACGAGAACGGGAACGAAGGCGCAGAGAGAGAAAGAGAGTGAGAGAGAGGGACGGGGAAACCGAAACGGAGAGGAAGGTATCCGTGTCGCGGCGGTTATAGCTCTGTATCAATTTCCGGTGGTGCTCGGTTTTCGCTGAAATAAAAGTCGCGGGACAGGGACGTCGCTTAAACAAAACTCGCGGTTCAGACGTGATACATGCGCGGGGCCACGAGGTTCATTTCGATGATACATCGCGTACCCGACATTGACCCGTGGCTGCCTCGCTTTCCCCGTGGTACACGCGAGAAATCTTGCGTGCTCCGCCGACTGGAACTTTGTAACTTGCCTCATAAATAATAAACGTGAGTCCTCGAACGGAAACTGTTCAGTCCATGGGTATTAATGCTTAGCCAACCGAATGGGGAGATCTCATTTTTTCCACAATAAGGGCGCCGCGATTGATTCTGTTTTCTTTTGTTATTAGTTAGTATTGAACTAGTGTTGTTCACAGTTCGTCAAACGCATTTTCTGCTTTTCCAACGTACAATTTTTCATGAATTCTTAATACGGGATAGGGAGTGCACGATTAGGTGTGGCACCCTGTGGTTAGCTAAATGTTAATAGGCTCCCGGTCGGTGAAGTGTTAAGATTTAGGATATTGGCGAAATTGTAAATCAAGGGAGGAATAAAACATTATGCCCGACTTCTTCAACGTTACATTTATTTGTTCTTTTTTTATAACATCAATCGCCTCCTCGTTACCACCCCTATCTGAACATCGCCGCCTTTATTCAAATTTTCCTTCGTCGACAGCACTGTCTGGAAAATGCTTAATGCATTGCATTCTATAAGTCGGCTGGTCTCGCAGATGCCTTGAACGATTCTCCGCTAACACGAGTTTCTCCTTACTTTCGTTCCCTTCTGCTCTGTCCCTTTTTCTTCGTACGCACGATCCGCTCTCGCTGCCCCTCGTTCTTCGACGGTCCTCTTTCGTCGTTCCCCGTTCGAGTGGAGAAACTCGTAAACTGTCGGAACCGGTCCCTGGCCAGAGAACAGAACTCTGATCCCCTTACCCTCCCCTGCCCCCTGGTTGAGACCCACGCACCCTTTGAGATCGGCGCGCACACCCTCGGACGGGAGACCGTCCGGTTCGAAATTGCAGCCACTTTCCGGACTATTCGCAGGCGCCAGGGGTGAGTTCCCGTTTTGTTTCCGCGGGCGCCTGCTCCACTGCGTGTCAGAAGAAGAGGGGGACTTCATTTTCAAAATGCAACCGGATACAGGTGGTATTGTTCAAAAGTATCCCGACGTCTGCCCCCCATAGCGCCCGTTCCGCTCTGATTGCATCCAGGAAATTTCGGCGCGCGTACTTTAATCATGACGCTGATTAAAAGCGAGTGCTGCTTGTTCGTTTCGTATCTCTATTTTTTTTTTTTTTTTTTTGGCTGCGAGCTGTCGGTTTTCTTTGTGGCGTAGGAACGACGACAGAGAAATAAGGGTCGCGACTGTGTGACCCCCGCGATAACCCCTTGTGTAACAGCCCAATTCCGATTAATCACCTTAGATAAATATTGTAATCAAAATTGTATTATTTCTGAAATGAATAAAGATTGTTTCGAATGACTTTAATATTATTATTTACATTTAAAGTCTGACACTTAAATTGTTGCAAATCAAAATATGACGAGAATAAGTTGGAGTTGCCGGTTGATATTCACACTTAAAAGTAGGAGCGTTAAGAGTTAAATGTTTAACGTGCTACTCTGTACACACTACGGTGATATTCAAGACTAGCAATACTGTGTTGATTCGACTCCGAGCGACTACGATCCTTTTGTGATTCGATCGATCGACTTATATCACTGGCGATCTCGAACCCGAGATAAAGGACGATCTCCTTTGAAATTCCCTATTTACGGAATTTTCCCGTGACAGCCGCAGCGTTACGGAGAGTCGCGAAAAAACAATTTTCATTTCGCAACAGGTACCTACCCTTTCGATCACTCGCGGCGATTGCCAGCTGGCAGCCGCTGTTACGGTTATTTTTCCGCGGCGCGGTCGAATTTACGCTCTGACGCGCGGACAAATGCGGAAAAATGCGAATCGGTTGTTTCGGGTTCCGAAACGGGTGCTTCCCGCGCGCGTTCCGCTCGAAATTTCCCGAAAAGCGTGCTCGAATTTCGTTAAAGCCGTGAAAAATGCGTGAAAAAATTGCTCGCCCCTGTTGAAGCAAAGACCGATAGTCGTGACATCTTTGATTTTTGTTAGATATTTTTTACAAAAGTAGGTATAAATACATGTACGTGTAAATGTGTGTGTTTACCTTATTAACCCTTTGAGCAGTAACTTTCCAAACATCCAACAGACCCCAAAAAGCGAGTTTTTTTTTTAAATTTGTTAAATAACTTTTTGATACTTTATATTGTGTTAGTTCAGAAATTACGACATTTTGTGAGAAAAATGTCATGCAACCAGTTTTTTGATATGAAACAACCTTTTTTTGAAAAAAAACCCAATTTTTTAGAAAAAATAAACAAAAGCCGTCTATATAAAAATTATTAGTTCACTAGTTTAATAGTTCACTCTATTAGTAATTCACTAACAGAAATAAGTAGATCGCAACAAATACGTTCACACTGCTTTAAGATAAATATAAAAACGCAACGGTGATGTCGTTACTGTTCAAAGGGTTAAGAGCTATCACCCGCAAGTCACTCTAGTCTTGTATTGTAAACCTTGCAACGAAGTCAACAAGTGTACACAACTATTGGAACAATAAACTTGAATATAAAGAACAAAAACCATCGGCGGGTCATTATTAAACAGCCAACAGCCCCTTCTCTCCCATTCTCAAATTAAAAAAATATATTTTCATCCGGAAGAGAACACCGTTTCCTCACCCTTCCCGCCGCCGCGTGTCCCACGGATTCGTTGCAACGAGAAACGAATGCCAATGGCTGAAACTTGCAGACATCTCCTATTTGATCAGCCAAGTTAAACCACGCTCGATGCTTGGATGTCCAGCTATCTGGCCACAGGGATGCTGGTATTGGACCAGTTCAAAGTCCATCGAGACCTTTGTTCCACGGACGGGGAACCGGGTAGACTGCACACCTAAAGTGTGTCTTTTTTGTGTACAGGAATTTGAGAGTTCGCTTATTGCTTCGATGTCATTCTCAACTTGTCCAGTCACCTTACAGCGTTACAATATTCGTGCAATGAAAATTATGCAGAGTAGTGGACAAAAGTTAAAACGGCAGGACAATGTGAAACATAATTTTATGATTCGTAAATATTGTTCATCTAGTCATTTTCATCAGCATTACGGTAGAACACTATTTATTGATTAGCACAGAATACGAATTTTGTTTATCGTGCTATTTCTTATTAATTAATTAATCAATTTTCTTTCACCCTTTCGTCCGCTACTGTAGATGCAAATCGACGATTACGATTAAATGATTAACTATATCGAAGTATTGAAATCAATTGAAGGAATAACCATGTATTTGCCAAACTATTTTAACATGTTTTATTTCGCAAATGTTTCTTCATCGCGGAAACGATAGATATTACTCGCGAAATTAGTTTCCATTCACTGCAACTGCTCGAGAATCAGTATTGTTCATCTGGTCACAAGACGAAATAATGTATCTGGTATCATCAGTTGAAACTGATAACAAGTGACAATTATTAGTTTGAGTCAGAAGACTGTACTCTGAGTTTCAAACGAATATTCGTATTGCTTCACACCGATTCACGCGCGAAAAAGAACGCACAGAGGCGACACGTTGCACCTAGACGACGTCGCACGAGGACCTACAAAAGAAAAGCGTCTGCTTTTCCGGTTGTCGAGGGTAAGAGGTGCGATTCGCGGTTTTTCACGCACGAATAAAGAGGAAATGGTTTCCTTCCGGCGCGCTATTAATCCCCGCAGCCCGGAAACCGCGCTCACTTTTCCGGTTACCCGTATACTCTTCAAGAGCGAATTCGTGTTTCGTCATTTCTGCGGTTCCACGGCGCGCGTGTGAACAGCGCGCGGGTGTGCAGGGGACCGTTGAGTCTCGCCAGACTGAAAATGGACCGGTTCGTTTTCGAAACGCGACCCGTCTCGTCGCCAAATGGATATGAATCACCGCGGAACATGCGTTGCCGCGAATAAACTTCTCCATTTGCGTCGAACACGCGAACTCGTTCGACTTGGATCCGCCAACGTTAAGTTGCTGTCGAAACTCGAGGATTTGTCTCGACCGATCGTGCAAACTTTCCGCAGAAAAAGATTTTCGATTTTATTTATTTGTTTATTTATATACTAGTTGCCCGCGTTTTTTTTTTTTATATAGTACTTGCTTCAAAATTTGCGGATTTTCGAACAAACGTTCATTCCTTATTTTACCTACTTGGGGGTTGATTTTCCAAAAACGTTGAAACACGAATTTTTTTATTTCTAACCAAAAAGATAGATACTAGTTTTTATAGTGGATTTTGAAGCAACCACTATGAAAATAATTTGAAATAATTCTATCGTTCTTTATTTATTTATTTCATTAAACGGGCTAAATCTTTTATGAAAGATAATAAAAGTACGCCTGAAACAGTAACTGGTGAGATGCAAATTTACAACAGTTTACATATAAAATTTTAGATACGAAATACTGCTGTTCGCAAACTCTAGCCTAGTACAAAAACGAATAGCCGATGAAACAGAGGCGATGAACCAGATCGAAGTTGGCCAGTGAAGACGAGCGTTATCGATGAAGGAAGGTTATATTTGCATTAGAAGGATACGTGCTCCCAAAATAATTTAGCACGTTTTTCATCCGCCGATGTCCTATCCGGATCGCAAGCGATCCAAGCATCGGCACAATCGCTCGTTATAGACAGACGGAAAAACCGTGCAACGTTCCGATGTCCTCGGGTAACTGTCTAACGAACCAGCAGACAGGGCAAACAAGCTCCCCGATTCAAAATTCACCGCTCGTCGCAGTCTGTCCGGTGTCAGACGTTGGAACTTTGTTTCGGAACAGGTGGATATCGCGTTTTCGATATCGAGATTGGCGAACGGTTCACGGCAACCGGAGAAATTTATTCGTGCGTTATTAATAAAGGCGGCTACCTCCCCTCCGGTCGAGTGACAGCGGCGCCCGGAAACTCCAGGACCGCCCATCCGATTTGCATACGGCGACACTTACCCCTGGAGATTAGCCGAAAGGTTCATTTACGGGAATCAGACGCTACGAATAATTTTCGAAGTTAGTCCGTGTCCGCGCCGGTGGCCAGAGAGTCACAAGAACAAGCGACACGAACGAGCGATCGTTGGGATGGAAGTCGAATGACTTTGGAAAACTACCCTCAACGAACACCCCCGCGATCGTAGCTCTTCTCCCGGTTGACAGTCTCCGCGACACCTGGGACAGGATCTCGCAACAGCGAAACGAAGATGTGTGTTCCCGGGGAAAGTCGTTCCTAGAAGTTGTCTCGTTCCTTCAGAAACGGCTGCTATTCAGTGCCGCGATAACGCGGAAACTACTAAACCTAACGATCGGAGTCCCTCTTTTTCCCCACTTCCTCGCGACAGCTTTATTAGCTTTATTTTTTACGCAACCCTTCGATTCAGCGACTTCGTTCGCATCGACGAATTTCGAAAGAAGTTCAGAATCTGTGATCCCCCCGTAAGAACATGCAATTTTACGATACACGATAGAGTTCACGTAGTCGGCTCGAAAGAGCGATCGAATGTTCTTTATCCTGTTTGGTCCCGAGTGTCGAGTAAATAAAGAAACGAAGAATATCGTCGTACGAAGATTCCTTTGTCATCGAAACAATCGATCCCGCAAGAACCGGCGCGGGTGCTCTCCCGGCGTGCACGCATTCAGCTCGCGGAACACGGTGCTCGAAGTCTCGAGAGGTAGGTAAATTCGCGTACGCGAGTGCTCAGCAGCACGGGTAAACATTTTTCAGACGATCGGAGCGGCGCTGGTTGCTCGGTTGGAAATTACTCTCGATGGAACAACGTGTCTGTAGAGAGAAGAGTCGTTAGAGAAAAAGGAAGAGAGAGAGCTAGAGAGGGGGAGAGAGAAAGAGAAAAAGAGAGTTAGAGAGAGCTAAAGAGAGAGAGACAGAGAGCTAGAGAGAAAGAGACCTAGAGAGAGAGAGCTAGAGAAAGAGTTAGAGAGAACTAAAGAGAGAGAGGGAGAGAGGATTCCTTCTGATGCGCTGCAAAGGAAAAAATCGCTGGCAAATGAAGCGCCGCCTAATCCACGTCGATTAATATTCCCGTTTCGCTTAATGCGTCTCTGCTCGCAGATAATGGCGGGCCGCGTATCGGTAATTGCGCTACTTTTTCACGGCTTCTTTCCCGCAGCAACACCCGAGCACGACGCATGAATAATGCGTTGCGATTAATCGCGAGTCGCCTACGGCGTTCGCGCCGATCTGCTTGCTTGTTTCCGGATTTTTCAAACGAGAAAAACGCTTGTTCGTGAAACACTTTCGCAACCTCCGTACAGGCTCCAACGTTCTTCAAACATTTTTGCTACGTTCCTCTAACATTTCGGTATCGAAGAATCGTGTGGCTACGCGTTCAGTCGCGAGCTCATGCGAAACTTCGTTAATTTTGTTTTATAATACGGTTGACGCGCGACGTTCAAAGCGTTGAAAGGACCCGAAGAGTCGTGCGCTCTTAATTTTGTGTTTCTGTGACTCTGGTAAATTACCAGATTTCATTACGATATCGGCGAAAACAACTATTTCACTTTGAGAGATCCTTCAGGAATCCGAAGTTTCCCGGAGCACGGAGAACTCGAAGTTTTAAGACCTTCGAAACGTCGAGCGTCATTAGTCTCTCCCAACGAGCGAGTGCTCGAAAATTTGCAAGTCCCGGAGCTTATGGGTCGCTCGTTAATAACAGGAACGCAAACGAGCCGAAGCCGTATAGCGCCACTCGATATTTGTTGCGAATCACGCGAAAAGTGTGCTCCCTCCCTCCCTCCCTCCCGCCCATCCCTTCGTCAGTCGCCGAGAGAAAAAGGTTAATATCGAATTAATAACGAATTCATCTCTGCCCGCTAATTGCTCCGCTGGAATAAAGCTGGGGGCGGGGGGAGGAGGAGGGGCGTCGCCGAAATTATGAAAATGCGTACAAATTAATCACGATCGCGAGCGTGGGTAATTACAGTTGATTCCGTGGGTCGCCGGACCGAACGCAACGTGCTCGGCCTCGTTAAAGCGATCTTTCGATGCTCGAAATGATAATTAAATTGTGTCGCCCTCCCCCTCCCCCCTTTCCCCGGCAATCGCGGATCATTCCACGCGATTCTCTTCCTCCAAAGAGAATATTAAGTCCTTCCTACCGGAGAAGACGAACATTCTGGTAATTGGCCAGCTTCCCCTCCCGCCCATCTAACCGGAAAGCTTATTAATTTAAGTGGTTCATTCAATTTGGAAACCGTGGCCAAGCGTTGAATAGCGATAGTACCGACCGGTCTCCTTGATTTTTCAGTTCCTCCAGTTAAAAGTCCTAGCCGAGGATCCGGCTGACCCCCTTTTCTTCCGGTTTACAACAGAGCGCGGCCGGATGGTCGCTTCGCTTGCCAAAACAATTCCGCCAAGGGCAATTAAACGTAAGAGCTCGTTTTGCCGGTGGAAAAATTCGAAGTTCAAAGAAGGCCGGAGTCGCTCGTTTGCGAGACGCTAAAAATGTCCTCGAGGTACGCGGCCGCGGCAGCTATAACGGGGCTGTTGTTCGGAAACACAGGAAGAACCTTGTTGAAGCTTCGCCATGGCAACACGCTACTCGAGCAGCTATCGCTTGTGGTATCGATACACAAGGAGTGCAGCAGCTTTCCTATCTCGTAAGAGGAGATCCAACCTCGCCACCCCCAACATCAATCGTCTACGATCCCCTTCGCGAATAAACACTTTAGATTGCCAAGAAACAAAATACCCTTGGCGGTTCTCTAAATTTCAGAAAATCATCGTTCACGTATGGGAACACGAATAAGCTGGCGTAAAAAGCACGACCATACTATTCTGAAAGGCAGCAACGCCCAACACTAGTTTTACGGACATTTTATGTATATCTACTTCTAATATTTACATATTAAGGGATAAGTGTACATGCAAATAGGAATTTGAAGTCGCAAAACTCAGACGCAAATAGATTTAGGTATATTTGTTCGTTCCATCGATAAAACTCAGCAAAAGTTGCTGGGAATAATAGTAATTATTTTTGCAAATTTTACTTACTAAGTACGAAATCCGTCAAATTGACGGGTCCCGTAAACCTAGCGTTAAGGGAGACCGTCGAGCCCGTGCTCCGAATATTTCACGAGACGACGCAGCCCTTGCTCGACCTTTTCGTAGCATTCCAACGTCGCGCGCTGATTGAAACGTGACGTTACACGCGATATCGATTATCGTCCGACCACGTCGGACCTAACCGACGGATCCCGTACAAAGGGCGTCGCGGGGAGGGAAAAAGAGCCGGTGGTGGATGACGATGGCCGACGCCGGCCTCCCCCGGGACCGACCGTCTTTTCGTTTCCCTCATCGACGAGCCGCTCTTCGCAGTTTTTTGCCGGCGGCTGGTTCCGAGTCCGCGGGATAAAAAGCGACCAGAACGCGGCTCTACCTTTTTACCGCTACCATCGCTGCTTTTCCTCGCATTTCATGGTCGCATTGATTTTTCCCGCGCGCCGCCGTCCCGCCATCGTTTTGCCCGAAACGCACCGATACAGCGGAAACTGCGCGCTTCGAGACTCAAGGTCCTTGTTAGAGATTGATAATCTATGGATATTAAAAGACATGTCTTGACTAACTAAGCTACTGAAGCTAGAAACATGAAATTTGGAAAATGGATTCCTTTTACGACGTAGGCATCCACTAAGGTAGGGTTTCTTGATATTCCTACTCTAAGGGGGTTAAATAGGGTTTGGAAAGTTGTTTGAAAATCCTCCGATTTTTAAGCAATCTCTATGAAAACTGGTATTCAGCTTTATAGTTAGAAATAAAGAAATACATGTTTCAACGTTTTCGGAAAATCAACCCCCAAGTGGGTAAAATAAGGGACGAACGTCTATTTGAAAATCCGCAAATTTTGAAGCAAGCGCCAAGAAAAAAGTTATTCAGCTTTTTTGTTTCAACGTTCTTAGAAAATCAACCCCTTAGAGGGTAAAATAAGGGATGAAAGTTTGCTCGAAAATCCACTGATTTTGAAACGAGCACTATAAAAATTATTAAGTATTTAACTTTCTGGTTAAAATTAAAGTTAAGGGCTTGTAAAATTGGAGATCTCCTAAAAATAGTTAAAATTGAAATCAAAGTTGACTCTTTGGTCTTAAACTTTTGTCCGCTACTGTAAGCATCAAGCAGAACACTTCCACGGCGTCCTGAATTTTACATCACTTTTTATGGCCACCGGGTCAACAACGCAGGACCGTTTTGTTCCTGTCGTACAAGGATCGCCCGAGTCCTCGCTCATAATTATCAAAGCATCAGCAATTCTGCTTCTACGCGACCGGCAAACAAAAAGGTCGACGATCAGATTTTCTAGGAACGATTTCATTGTGCGCACGGTTTTAACGGCTGCCGGGAGAGAGCTCGGTTAACACCGCTCGCACACGGCGCAGCCGTCTGCCGCACTCGTCCGTGAATTTACTGCGATGGTTTATATTCCCGTGACACGGCCGGAGAAAAGTGGATACAATGTGCAAAATGTGTAAATTCGTGTCACGGGGAATGCGCGGCAGAGAATAATGACCGGGGCCACTTCACGCGTTTCCCGCGGCCTACGTGTTTATTATTTATTATTCGATTTAAAACGCGAAGGAGGGCGATATTTCACCGCAAGAAATTCCGCCCGTGCGACGCTTTTGTCACGGTCCGCAGTTGCACGATGTAGACGTTCCGAGGGAATGCCGCAGTTTTCCAGGATTCGGACAATAATAACGCGTAGCTTTCGGTAGAGTTCACAATGCTAACTTTATTCTTGTAAAATTTGGGTTATATACAGGGTATTCGGATAGCCCTAGGCTTAAATTGAAAGAGTAACTCCCTGAGACATTCTAAGACGAAAATCAAGAGTAACGATTTTGCGTTTGAGGCTTTGTTTACGAGTTATAACTAGTTAAAGATATCGTTTAATCCGGACCGTTCGACTCTTGAGCATCACTGTGAACTCAGCGACGTTACCGACCGAGTTGCCTCGGTTACCCGCTCTCAAGCGTCGAACGGTCCGGATTAAACGATATCTTTAACTAGTTATAATTCGTAAACAAAGCCTCAAACGCAAAATCGTTACTCTTGATTTTCGTCTTAGAATGTCTTAGGGAGTTACTCTTTCAATTTAAGCCCAGGACTGTCCGAACACCCTGTATATGGTTGTAGCTAGGAGTTAGGGAGTAGTTGGTGTTACAAGGATCGGCGGTACAAGGATTGGTGATTCAAGGATCGGTGATTCCAGGACTGGCGACGAGAAGCTGGGTTATCGAGGTCTGACGGTTCGGCAAACTCATCGGTTAGATTATTATATTATTATGAGCAATCTTATCGGTTTGATTGACGCTTTCGCTGCCCTTTAAATTCCCGATCGAGCGTTACCGGTGCGGATACCACGTCGAAGGTTTTCGTCGCACGTTTTGCCAACGTTACAAGGACAGGAAGGTCGCCACACTAGGATTCTTTTATATTAAACTTCATTTATTAAAATTTACATATACGACTATTTTAACTTCCGGGTCTGACTAATAAACAAGCTACCTAAAGTATTCAAATTTGTGAAACTATCATTTGGTGACTAACAGTCACCTCTCGAGTGCAAAGGGTTAAAGAACCATGAAATTAAACGGACGAAAGTGTCCAGATCGGTTTCCAATACGCTTCCCTGTGATCCCACCCGATCCCTATGCCCCGAAGACCTACATTCGCTCTCTCCTAAGACTAAGTACCGATAAATCTGTCCACTCCTAAATAACAAGATAACACACTGCGAACGGTCTTGCGGAGTTTTCTGGCCGAAACTAAGCGTCGATAAAATTTACGACAGCGCAGTATTAAACGTGAACAGAGAATGGTTGCTCTCAACTATTTATCTCGTAATGAAACTTGTTTAGCCGCAATTTATGGTCGTCCGTTACTCTTTCACGGCTTTACAATGCTCCTCCAGAACAAAAGCTGGACTTAACCAACGCGTAAGCGCTTACTTACGTGGTCGTAATAAAACGCGGATGAGCGATTGCATTTCAATGTCCCATCGGGAGGACAAGCGACGCGAGGCCGATTTTGCGGTGTTCGAGGAGGAACGAACAGCCACGAGGAGTTACTAGTTTTGTGGGGCGGAGGACGAGAGGGGAGGCATGGAAATTCGCGGGGTCGTTTCGCTTTAAACCGCTTTCGAACTGCTGGTGTGTACACTTAGGCGCTCGGCCGGGCGAATCGGTACGAATGACCAGAAGCAACGTTCGGGAAACGAGTACTGCCCAGATCGATCGGTACTTGGCAACTCGTAATTAATTGCTGAGCATCGGTTTCTATCCCTCGTCGTCTCGAGCGCTATCAACAAGACCGATCGGGGCCCCCCAAAAATAAACCGCCGACCGAATTTCCGCCAATTTATCGCCCCACAAATCTGCCACGGTTCTAAGTAAAGTGCAGCTTAAACGCGTGTGCTCTAAGCACCAAGGAGCTACGACAATTTGGAGGATAGAAGACGTTAGTGTAACTGTTGAGGGGTTATGTGGAATAAAAGGAACTCTTGTGAAAATATTGCTATGTAAATAATCATATATATTTCGTAAAATGATAATTTCGTTGATGTTTACAAAGATGGGCGCACAATAGGAACTAAAAACTGCAAACGTGGCGACAATGTGAACATTCATGCTTGAGAGTATTAGCCGCGTCCCTAAATCCTAAGAACGACGACGTACTATAAAACAGTTGGGAAAAGGGAACTCATTGTTTCCCAATGCCTTTAATATGTAAAGTTTTCCACGAAAGACAAATAAATATTGTTTCAGCTCAACACAAACCCATTTGCAATTCATCGAGATAACACACGATAGAAGGATTTAGACACACCGTGAAATAGCCTAGTGAAGCTTTGACGTATCAATACGTCATTTCTAAGTTTTGAATATTGATTAATGTATCAATCGTTCTACATTGTATATTAATTTTTACTATTTTAAACTGATGAACTTTTAGGCAGAATATACTGTGGTTTACCGTACAAAAATGACCTACCGACTTCCTATTGTGTTCCTATATTGTAGATATCACTGTGGGTACGTTAGGGAAATTTAAATTTAATTTATTTTTCCGACCGTTTCGTTCGTTGGTTGAGCCAGGAGTGTGCTGCCCAACTCCCGCTTTGCAGGCCCGACGCCTCGCTGTCCTTCAGGGTTGGGGGAAGCACGAGAGGGAGGAAAAGGCTCTTCCGAGCCGCATCGGGCCTCGAACTATATCCGACTTGTTTATTGCCTTCGGGGCCCGAGCGCTCGGATACAGGCTCCTTTCTTCACCACTCCGCACCTCCCCTATGTGATGTACGCCACATCACCAAGATTATTATTTTAGGAAATATGTATGATTATTTACACGAATTCCTGCTATTCCACATAACTCCCCTCAACAGTTTCTAATCAATCAAGCGTTCGCACTCGTTACGCTTTCCTACCCTCGAACGCTCCAGTCCAAGCTACACCTATACGCGACCGTTGCCGTTGCGAAAGGGTTAAGACTCGTACGTAAAGTAGGATTTCGAGCATGCAATTAGCGAGAAGAAACAGAACCCGAGTGTCCGGGTTCAAGAACGTTCTCCGCTCGACTTCATTTTCTTGAACTTCTTTCACCGTACTCGTACGTGCGAGAGGGTTAAGTGCTTTAGAACTGACCTACTTTCGGGAATGCGAAAGAAGAGGGGAAAGAGGGTCACGCTTTGTTGGGCCCCGAGATCGCAATAATAACTGAAACGCTTTCTGGTTCGCGCAATCACGATTATATTAAACATCGAAGTGGGCGCAACGCGCTATTCAGAAGATCCACGAAAACTATGTCGGTGTGGTCACGGTATTATTGGATCTCGGGACTGCAACGATCGCTGAAATACCTTCGAGCTCGCACAATTACCGCTATATTAAACGTTGTACCCCCTAGTTACAACCTGTTATGACTTCAGAGAATTCATAACAATTGTGATCAGGCCTGAAGAAACCAAGCATAATCGAAGATTTCTTTTGAAGCCTGCCATAAACGTTCGCATTGCCCGACGTGTACAAGCAGCTAATTGGATATCAGTGATTCACAAAGGTACATGAGAATTCTAGCGATACGCCGTTAGAGTAAGAAAAGGTTTGCGTGTAAGGAAATAACGAGTCGAATAGACGGGTTTCACGTTGAAACTTTATTCTATGTGCACTTCGCACCTTGCCGGGTCCTTTTGTAGGCGTTCTTTGATGCGGCACCGCAAAAGACAGTGTGGTGCCGGAAACATCAGACGGTGCCGAGGGGAAGGAATCGGGAATTGTCCGAAATCCGGCTTCCTCGATGCCGTGGCGGGTGTGAAAGAGGGCAGTCTTGATTAGCGCACGTAGGGGTACGCTCGTGGAGTTTAGAATAAAGTGCTTTTATGTACCGGTACTGTTATTCAGTTTTACCCGACGTACACCCCTACACTTTAGAGAGCCTGAATGACTCCTCTTTTTCCGATCCTTCATCTTATATCCTTCCAAAAACAACGAATTTCTACGAGACGAAGGGAGAGATTTTTGAGTCGTCTCGACAGTGTGTCACTGAAAGGATAGTGTCGCTACGCGAGAGAAATACCACACGCCCTTAGCACTATGTCGAACCTTTTCGACTCCGATGTGTCGAATTCTTAGGGACAGTGAAATCTCTTGCGTCGTCGCAAAAGGGATCACGAAAAACCGGAACAATACCGTTAACCCCTTCAACGATGACCCAGGTTGCACGACCTTCAGACATATCCGTTTGAAATTGTCGCGAAATCGAGAGCGCAAACGAAAAAGCAAATATTTGCCCGGCACTCGAGCGCCACGATCTTGGATCTCTATTCGATTAATCTCCGGTCTGCCTAGAGCCGGGGAATACGCGTCGCGGAACGAACGCGACAGGCCGGCTCGTAATTAATTGTGGAGCGTCGTGACGCGCCGATGAAGCTGGATGTCGCGAATATTGCGCGGTCAAAGCATGGAAACTCGCAAATATTGCCGCGGCCAAAGAGCACGACCACACGTTTCCGTGTATCTGTGTCCACGCGCTCGCATACTCTCTCACACACACAGACACAGACACAAACACAGAGGCAGGCAGGCAGGCATGCGTCGTGTGTACGTAGAAAAATAACGGACGAAGGACAGGGAAAATCCTGGCAAAAAACGGGATTGCAATTATCGGCCCTTTCGAGACCAAGGTGTAGTTGATGTTTCCAGCGAAAATTCCGCCGCGATAAGGCACTCGTCGCCGAGTTTCCCGAGTTCCACGGGAAACGTTATTGCCTCGCGTAATCACGAATCAACCACCCCTTTCCCGTACCCCTCTTCACCCCCGCGCCACTAACTCACCCCTCCTCCGCCGTCTCCTTTCGCAATGGTGCCCCGCGAATTATCGCTGCTCCGTTCCACCTCTCCTTCGGACCGCCGCCTCCTTTTTTCGCTTTCGTTAATTTTCTCGGTTTCAGGGTAGTTCGGCATGAAATTGGCTGTACGTTTGAGGAAACGCTTTAATTCTCGCCTGTTCCCGTCTGGAAATATTTTTCTGGCCGAGCGAAGCTCGCGGGACGAATTCCGGTTGTTACGTCGCGGAAGCATGCTCCCGAGGGCGCATAATTAATTCGAGCGCCTCGCGATATTGCTGTGGCGGCGAAGCTGAAATAAATGGAATCGAAATACGGACGTCCCTCGACTTTCGCGCGCAATTGGTTTCTGAAAGTGTGTGCGAATGTTGAATGTTCGGAAATAGAGGGACGTAAAAAAATATGTAGCAAAAACTGTGTTTTAAAGTATTGATCGGAATAACATTGTAGTCTGATTGGCTAAAGTCTGATGTCCCCTGAGAGGGGGCAGCTTAGTAGCTTGCTCGATTCACGACGTCCCCTCAGAGGGGACATTCGACCACAGAGGCTTAACACTAGAACTACCGACAATTATACTGTACTTATTTGCATGGATATCGAATACATAGAAAACAAATCTTTATTTATACTTTCTGCAGGAAATCATAGTAAATTTTGGAAGCTTTACCACAGTGAATTTATAAGGCTGCTATGAATAATCATCAATTGGCCATTTTCACTGTTCTAGTAGTTCTAGTGTTAAAAAGTTGAATTTTTAAAAATCTGTATTAAAATATTATTTATCTATTCATTTTGATTGTCATTATGGTAGAACACTATTTATTGATTAGCATAGAATTTTATGTTTACTGTTATTTCTTATTAATTAATCAATTTACAGTAGCGGACAAAAGTTTAAGGCATAATATAAATCGAAAGCATAATGTCTTGATTCGCAAATATTGTTCATCTACTCATTTTTATTGTGATTATGATAGAACACTATTTATCGATTATCATACAATACAAATTTTATTCACACTATTATCTTTTATTAATCGATTGATTTATTTTCTTTCACCATTTGGTTTTAAACTTTTGTCCGCTACTGTATTAACGATCAACGGGCCGAGAAGCTAAATCCTTCGAGTGACTGTTTCTGGCGCATATCTCAAACGTCGCTGACGTGCTGGGCGGAAATCCTCGCCGTGGATCGGAGAATATTTCGCCAGGAAAATTTGAACAGGCACGAAGATATTACCAGCCGGGCGTGAACCCAGCCGACGGAATTAGGGGGAGCGGCAATTTTCTTAAAGAACGCGTCGCGATGTAAATTCGCGCGTTGCAGCTTCTCACCGCGACGGCGGCTATTAATCTTGACTCGTTTCGGGGAGAGAAACGGCTAAATACTCGGCGATTAAATCTCCCGATGTGGCGTCTTAGCGGTCGCCGGAAACCGTGTCCCCCGCCCTGTTCCTGCCGGCTGATAAAGTCATTAACGGCCGCATATTTTTCTCCCTTAATGAGCTCGAACGTTATCGCGATGTGAGGGTAGAGCGAGGGGGAGAGGAATGGGGGTGGGAGAGTAATATCAATTTCAAGGTTCGGATTACTCGTGCACCTCTTTCTTCCGCGGAATTTCTCTTTTCGCCTTCTCCGCGTTTCTTCGTTTATATCCGGAAACTCTTTTTCCTTGCCGTCCCTGGCGGTTCTCCATTTTTACTGCTGCAACTTCTTTTTCATGTCTTTTGTACTTTTCTTTTGATATCTTTCTACCTCTCTTTTTTAGTGCTGGGATTCTCATTTTATTGCCGTTGCATTGCTTTTTATTACTGGAATTCTTCCTCCTTCCCGTAAAAGGTTAAGTCATCTCTCGTTGCTGGAATTCTTCTCCGTTGAATCCCGTGGTACGATTTATTTGCTTTTCACCGTTTTGGACATGACGCATTTGTTTTTTTTTTAACTCATCTCCCTTTATTTCCCAGTACTCTCCTTTTTTTTTACTTTCGAAATTTTACTTTCGACGATTTCGCTTCTCTTAAGTCCGGGTATTCTTTCCATTTTGGAACGTTGGTTTTCCTGTTGCTGGAATTTTTCTGCCATTTGTCCTCTGTATTAAATCTATCTCAACCAGGCAGATAAGAGTACATGCTCCTTACTCTATTTAGATCATGTATCCAAATCTTGCAAACAAATCTTTATCACTCTTACGTCGATAAACACCGTTTTGAAATCACCTTAAAACTATGAAGACCCATACTTTAACAGAAAAAAACAGTACGAACGTGTGAGAAAATAATTACTTGTCGAAAATAAAATACGTCTTAACACAAATCAATCAATTAGAAAAAATATGTGTGAGATCGAGATATGCGTTGAAGAGCTTCTAGGAGTGCGTGAAGTGTTTACTTCACGCTGTGTATAAGAATTAAGGAACCCAAGCGAACTGCATCTTTTATCCTTCTCGATTCATTCAAGTTTCGCCTTTCGTTGCATAAAGATCTAGGAGAAAAGACGATCTTCCTTCGAAGTTTAGTTAATTTTTATTATTATATCTGTATACTATCTAAATACTATTATTACTATATCGATTTTAATTATTTTTATCCGTAATCTCCAATATTACTAAACAGCGAAACATTAAAACACCGTCCCTCGGTCGAAATTAACCTTCGACATCCTATAATTAAAAATATCTTTCCGACCCGTCCTTAACCGTTAACAGGGTTCGCTCGAAACGAATGAAACCGCCCCGTTTCAGCGAGCCTTTTCCAATCGGCCGCCTTCCATCGATTAATTGACTCGTTAACGTTCGCGGGCTTTTCTCCGCCGGAACGCGGCCGCCGCAAACATCGGCGCAGGAAGCGACGCTCGTTTCGTCTGGCACGGAGAAGAAAAAAAGAATCGTCCCTTTGCCGGCGCTCAAGTAATATCCGGTCGGCTATTAAATTTCGGCGAACCTTCGACCATCGTTGCCCGTGAGTTTATTAATGTTCAATTAATTACTTCCCTAACGGGCGCACGTTATTTACCCGTGGATTTTACGAGGCGGTGCCCGAACCACCGCCACCATTTTGTGTTAGAGATTGATAATCATTTATATTTATCGTGGAAATCTGGTTTATCACCACTGGATCTGGGCCTGACCATCGCAAACCCTTTGAATCAGAACCTAACCCACCAGGGTAACCACCACCCTTCTGTCAATTCCATTTCCCGAAATTTTCCCTCCATTTTCAAAATGTCTACTTCCTTCTTCCATCTCCCATTTTTCCAATCCCTTAAAAGGCACTCGGTAGTTGCCCACTGGCAGAAGAATACTAGCAGAACAACAAAGCGGGACACACGGGTATTAATAGACAAAGTAATCGTCAAGGAAAGGACATCATCTACAAGCGCCAAGACAGTATGTAATCTTGTGAATTAAGATACGTTGTTGCGGTCAATAATATTTTGCGCTTCTTAAAATTTCTCCCATCGAAAATGTGGATAGAAAGGGACGAATAACGTCTTCTGTTAATTTTGCAGTTTAACACAGAACAATATATATTTGTAGGAATGCGATCGAGTGGATGCGAGTTTGGGAAAGTCTGAAGAGTACTTGAGTTGGGCGATTGTCGTGCGAACGCAGAATGTTTGGGCTCGAATGTTTCTAAGGCGTGAAAGATGAGAACTTCGGAAAACAGTGTGACTGAGAAATTCTGGGTAGTCATGACCGAATGCGTAGAGTGAAAAAGGTTGACAATTAGAATGAAAGGAAACGAGTATTTGGAAGAATATATGACGGGGAAAATGCGAGCGCGGGCAGAAAGCTTTTGACTAACGTAGAAGAAAGGTTTTGATTGTGAACGTAGAAAGAGTGTTAAAGTTACTAAGTTGTAAAGCCGTTTAAGTTGTTTTTGTTAAATTGTTTTAAATATACTGTTATTAAGTTTTAATCGCTTCACTTTTATTTTTCACACCTGAATTCCATCTTCCGTTCTACATTTTATAGAACATTTCCTATATATTTAATCTGAAGATGTGTTCAATTTTTACAATCAGTTTCTCTTACTGTCTTTCTCTTACTTTACTTACTCTTATTGTCTATGACTCGCTCTCTCTTATGTGCTCCTTTCAAGTTGTTCTTCTGATTCTCTCATTTAAACTGACTCGTTTCGACTCCGGACACTCGTTATATACACGACACAAAACACATACTAGATACGACGCACACTTTAGAGCATATACTCCATAAACTGTCTAACGACACACTAGACAAAGGACTCGGACACATCAAATGGGACGTTTGGCTTTTAACGTTGTTACAAATCTCGCTCGACGGATGCTTTGACGTGCATGTGCTCTTGTGTACGCTTGTATACGTGATCGATAGATACGGTTTCTACGATAGGTTAATTATGTATTCCGGACAGCAAATTAATTATTGTAATCGAATCTGTGCGTGCAACTCGTTACAGGGATGGGTTCGTTAATTTTTTCAATTAACCGGACGGTATCAAATTAATTTTATGAGAAATGAAGACACTGTGTAATATTGATACGCCATAAATTACACGGATATTATTGCACGAGGGGAAATAATTCGCAGGTTCGAAATAAAAATACAGGACAAGTATCGTGTGTATACAGTAACGGACAAAAGTTTAAGACGACCGGAAAATGTGAAACATAATTTGATGGTTCTCAAATATTATTTATCTATTTATCGGCATTATCGTGGAACACTATTTATTCATTTATTTACTTTTTTAAATTTATTTATTTAGTAAGTAAACAGGGAGGTCTCCTTTAAATACAATAAAAGATTTATACCAAAAAAAATCTTCAAACACTAAAAATAAAAAAGAAACAGACACGCTAAAATCGCTCACAAGTTATGTTTAGTTATTCTAAGCTCACTATAGGGCTCTATTGGTTAGACTGTAGGACTTTATCGATTAGCATAGGATACAAATTTTATTTACATCGTTATTCTTTGTTAATCAATTAATTTATTTCCTTCCACCTTTTGCCCTTAAACTTTCGTCCGCCACCGTATAACCGTGTACAGACGATAGAGCGCTTAAGTAGAATTTACCGAAACAACAAACGCAGCTCGAATCGCTTCGAATTATGGTGCCGCTGGTCGTATTACAATCGGCCAGGAGGTCCGCGGCGCGCCAGGAAAATAATGTTAATTTCAGTCGACGCCAGGCACCGTTGCGACCTACGCGAAACGGCCCGATTACGGTCGCGATTATCGTAATTGCGATAATCGCATTGCCGGCGGCGCCGTGGGCTCCGTTGTTTCCCCGAAACTGAAGGTGAAAACGCGGACGAATCGATCGCGCCTCGAGCACCCCCCAGAGGACCCTTGGACGCAGCTGATCCTGCTGCAACACCGTCTGCCTGTGTTGCGCTGCTGAATTAACCGTCCTACACGGAGGTATAATGTTTATTGTCCATCGACAATGTACACCGGATATCTGGTCGCGGCGATAACCGGCAGGGTATCTCCCTTCAGGTGTGTTTCGCAGCGATCAATCCGGCGTTAAGCCGAATAAAAACATTTCATATGCACGTCGGTCCGTTTCCGTGGGCGTTCTCAATAGTTTACGAGGTGCTAGACGGTAAACATCAAGTTTCATACACTGCTGCGTCGCTACTTTACCGTTGTATGCTTGACTATCTTACTCGCATCTACTCAAGCAATAGTCATCTCTTTGTTACGGGAATTTTCCTCGGATTAGAATTGTTTGCAAATAATATTCTAAGTATGATGTTTCGACTGTATCGTGGAAACTCTTGTAAGAATAACACAGAGGATAGGTTTTGAAAAGAGTAACGCTATGCTTCGTGGCCAAACGATAACTGACTGTTCTTTATTCTGATGCTCTTTTAGGTGATACAATATTCCAGTGGTGGGGGTAATGAAAAATCATACATGGACCGCCAATAGGTAGTGCCAAGTCATATGCTGCATCCCCCCTGTTTGTTTTTTCCTCGTTCGATTAGAGCTTGTTGCAAATTGTTGGCGTGCGATAGTTGTTCGTTATAGAATTAGCAAATCATGTCTTTCTCTTGGATTTCGATGTTTAAACGTACTATTAGACACACCCAACTGTGGCAGACTCGTCCGGAAAGCTGGACGTATAGTAATGGTCCTTGTGTCGTAAGTAACAGCGCCTCACCTTCAGTTTTCGCTTATGTCGGCTTAGACCAGCCTGATGTTAGTGGCTATACGTGACTTATCGAGCTTTGCCATTAAAAAAAGATGCGGTCATGGAGGACGCTTCCATCTGCTTTTATGGCTTCATTTGGATATTGGAGAAGAAGATTAAGCTTGACCCATGTGCGTCTGTTGTAAAGAGTCCTTCTCTTGGATCTCTATGTTGAAACGTACTATTAGACACACCCAACTGGGACAGACCTGTCAGGAAGGCTGGACGGGCCCCGCGAGAGGGACGAAGGAACCGATGAATGAATGAAGTTCCACGGATCGATCGGGTTCCGCGCTTCATTCTAGTTTACCGCCGTTGAAAATAGAGCCTCTCGGCGAACAGCGAGGCTCGCGCAACAATGGGCTGCCGTGGCGCAAATAATTTCGAAGGCACTTCAATAAACAGAAATAAATGCGCGATAGATTAAGGGCCATAGCGAGCGCCGGCCTGCAGTTTGATCGAATGGGTAAATGCCGTTTTCAAAACGGACGACTCCATTTGTTCGCGCACGCGTGCGCACACCAACGATTGGCGCTGTGTGGGTGATCGAGAGAGGCGTGCACACGTTGATTTCATTCTACAAGCGACCACGCGAATGGAAAAAGCGCGCGAGAGCCGCACGCTCGGCCCGGCTTAACGAGCTTCCAGATAAAACACCGAAAACGTCGTCGGGATTAATTAAATAATTAAAGCGGCTAATTATCCCGACTCGTTCATCTGCCTACGTGGCTCGACGCGCAAACGGTATCGTTAGGCTCGTGGAACGCACGATGTGTGCGCGCCCCCTCGGTCTGCGGGGGTTGGAATTAGCTACCTCCAATGGGGTATTCCGATGGGGATCTTTTTTCCCATTGCTAAGAACATGGTTAACTCGTTAGCAGCGAATGACGAACGAGTCGAAGTTTTATCGAGCTTAATCGTACAAGCCGAGGGTTAACTAAATACTCTTTTATTCGCTAATTTATTCGCTAAACGGGCATAGCCCTTTTATATGTACAGGGTGATATAATAGTTATAATAGTGTAGGATCGAAGTTCGGTGATCGATATGGATATTTTATTATTATTCTTTATAGGAACTCTTTGTTGCAAACAGAGAAAAGCTTTATAATGATGATTGACAGATGAGTAAAAAATATATAATATATTTATAATAATTGTATGCTACGCACACATTTCCTTAAGAAACTCTTTATAAATTAGCGACCAATTCACGCACGAAACGAATGCAATAAATTCTACCCCTGTAGTAGCCAACACCTGTTTGAAACCCATTACTTTGCGTCGCCTCCCTGTGTTCGATACCAGCGATTGTCGTCGCAAACGGGTTAACGGTGGTGTTCACACGATCCTCCCAGTTAAACATTAAGCACAGTTTCCCGCGTGCGCTCGCTGGAACGGCAAAAACTGGCCGAAGGCGTCGAGAATTCACACGGAAAGACGAAACCCCGTGCAATTCATCATCGGCCGGCCGCGAGTTTCGCACACAGCGCGTTTGTTAGCCGTTATCGTCGGTAAGCCCCCGAAATTTGTTGGTCCGAACACGATCTAAATAGCCGGTCCCGCCGTCAACTTCTTGCCGCCTGTGCCCCGCGGGGCACTAATTAATCGTACAGAGAAACAAGTATATCTCGCGATAAGATCCGGCAAAACACTCGCAAGCCCCTGCGCCGGACAGAAGCTAAATTAGGATCGCCGCTGTGTGCTCGACAAACCGTGGAGGAAACGGGAGAATCGGGAAAGATCCATGAGATACCAATTAGCTGCCACTTCTGCTCGTTCAAGTTATCGTTACAAGGTGCGCGACAAAGTCGGTGGAAATCTATGAATCACCTCGGTATCGGTCGCTGCGATCGGGGAGACCGCGGGGATTTACAGCGATCGCCCTCGTCGCTCGTGTCGAGTGGGTACACGCTTCTCCCACCCCTCGCGACGTCTCCGTTGCTCCCTTATTTACAGTTACGCGAATAGAGGGTGCAATCGAAACCAGTAATAACCTCGTTAACGTCCAGCTTGACTTGCCCTTTCTTTTCGCCCCTTCTGTCCCCTTTCGCTCGTCGATTCTCTCGTCCACGAGTCCCGAGGGGTGTATAGAGGTATAGAGCTTCGATGCTGTTTAGCTAGTTCGGTGAAATTGATATGAGAAGGAGCGGGGATGGCGTGTGTGTGCAATTGTGCGTGGCGATCTTAAGACGCAACGGACGAAACATTTCGTTTGGATTGTTCGAGGGATCGCAGAAATTTAAGAATCGTGGCGGCCTGTGAATGTACGAGGGAAATCATCAACGAGGAGAAGGCACCTGAGAAAAAAGCCCGAAAAGGGACAAAGCTAGCTTTGCATTCCTTTCTCTTCCTCGGAATTTCCTCAGGCGGAAAAGAAACAAGAAAATCCACTGGCAAGACCCTCAACAGCAAGAGACTAGAAGACAGTTCCGATTCTCAGTGCAGTTAGGTTTTCGGAGAGGATAAACACCAGTCAAGACACTCTCGTAGATGCTACATTTATTTTCTTTGTGTATATCACTTTAGAATTAAAATTAGAAATTCTGTTTCGTGTTCCAAGTGATATTCCAATATCCTTGATAATAACACTCTACATATCTTAAATGCCACAAGCATTTGAAAGCTAATCTTTTTCTCCCTCGCTTGAAAACCTGTTCCCGTTCGAAAGCACGAGGAGAATAAAATACAGAGAGATTCCAGTGAGCTCAGGGAAAGTTATCAAAGATTCTATTGGTTGTGGAAGACCTGTCCGCCGATTCAGGCGAAAATGAACGCACAGAGGATGGGTGGGGGAGGGGGTGGGGCGCAGGGGAAACGAAAGGCTGATGTCCCGCGGGTGGAACAGAGCCAGCAGAGAAATCAATTAGCGAGCAGGCGCGGGCAGAATTCGGTGACACACCGTGTACAGTTTCCCGAAGCGAGAGAGAGAGGCTGCACGGTTTTTCCCACGGGATGTCGCGGCGACCGGCCCACCCTCTGTACCCACCACCCCCCCACAGGGGAACGAGAATTCCCTTCGTGTATGTACAGTCACTCCAATCACGAGCCATACATCAGTTTGCGTCGTTGACGAGAAGAAACGGGGAGGGCGGAGAAAAATGTCCCGATTGTGAAAGTCCCGAGGGGATGAAACAGGGACACAGCCGCGCGTACCTTCGCCAACTCGCTCCCTCTCGTTTCTGCTAAGTGATAGATCGCGCTGCCTAGCAGCGTCGAGGTGACTCCGACAACTTTCATACATCCCCCCTTTTTTCCGTCTCCTTCTTTTTCTTTCTGTTCCCTTCTTTTTGCGACAGTTCGTTGTTGTTCTTCGCGATTTTTCACGACCACGGGTACACGCTGGAGCAATTCGAGCACGTGAAATTCGGAAATAATATTTGTGTAGCGTAACATATTGGATCGAATTTTTCGTAGCTAAAACTCAATTTACGGCGCGATAGATTCTGCTTCGAGAAGGGAGCGAAAAAACGCGAAAAAATTTCCAATAGAACGATAATTCTACCGCCAATTTTAGACACGGATGAACGAAACTTCTGTTGGGTACCGGTAGAAAACGAAGGAAACATTCTGCTACCCCTTAAAACTTTCGCGCAACTGACATCGCTGACGGAGTGATCAACGAGGATCGAGGCCGTTCTGCGAAACAGAATTAAAAAGTTACACAGATTCTGCGAAGGACGAGGTCGACAGCCCAGCAAAGATAGCGTACCGAAGTCCCTTGGCCTGGTGGTCCCGATGGGAGCGCTGCTAAGTGATAGATCACGAGGACTAATGCGACCGTCCTGTCGCGTTACCTCCGACGAAGCGTCCGAACAAACATTTCGTGGTACGGGTCTCTGGTGTATATTTCCCCATTAACTCCACCGTGAAGATCAGACGGCGAGGAATCGAAGTACGGAGAAAAGAGAGTTCTACTTTTTGTCCCCGACACGTAACACGATTTCATGCGGTTCGCTCGACTGTACTCGTGTGAAGAGGCCCTTATCTTCGGACCACTGCCGATTGCCATCCGCCAGTGACTAAGGAAAACACATATAGAAACAGCGTTCAAAAGTCATTTTCCATTACTCAGCTTTTCCATAGTTTAGAGAAACATCATAGTAAACTAAAGTCACCATCACACCCACCCACAGAAAAAAATTTATAAAGACCTGAGAAATGGCTCAGGGCACTTCTTATAGTAGTGACCACCGTTTGGTGAAGATATACTTGTTAATAAATTTATTACATTTTAAAATGTCGTAAATTTTCCCGTGACACTTGAAATAAAATATTGTTTGAAGGGGAACCCCGTGGCTGACATCGAACAAACTAATTTTAATTAATAACCTAATCTCGAACTTGATAATTCAACGATTTCAGTTGCTTGCTGGAATCAGAGGAATCTGACATCCGCAGCTTTGGTAAATGCACACTTCTGAATTAAACTCCTGCTTTAAACGCCGCATAGCGTCGACGGCCAGCTTCTATTTTCTCTCCTTCGTTCATTAGTATTCAGGTCAAACCGAAATCTGACTTGGATCGATACAGAGCAGAGCGTTAGGTTAATTTGTTACGTTTAACCTTTAGATAGGATATCGTGTCGCATCTCAATCAACGTCGAATTCTTTTTAACCGTTTGACTGTTAAATAATTCCGGTGGAAGTGCTTCACTTGGACAGCGTTCTATTAACAATTGTGTAGAGGTGCCGAATTTGTCATAGCATGAGAGAATGCATGAGAGTGAGGGTGAGTGTGTGTATGAGGCGTTCGTCGCTTGTTCATCGCGAATGTTCGGTCCTGGCGGGTAGCGCAGGTGCGTGGAAAGGAGCCTTCTCGAATGTTCGATGACGGTTTACTCTAATGGGTAAAAAGAACGCCTTCTCGAACATTCGATGATGGCAAACCCCCACCACCTGTGCTAATGCATATAAAAAGAGATGCATGCCCGTCGGGTGACATTCGTTAGAGATTCATTAGGCGACATTCGACGACGCGATTAAGTGTAATTTATCAGATTAATATAAGCCTGCGTGTACCTGTCCTACAATTGTGTTTCTCTAAATGGTAGCGAGGAAAAATTAACAAGCGCATATATGTGTCTATAGTTCACACGAGTAACTTTCGCCAGAGACGTATATACGTGGCCATTACAGTCAAAGGGTTAAATGAACCAAACGATCCATACAGTAACTTGTAAGCAACATTTTTGAATTTCAGACACACCTCTTACCGTTTAGTCACTCTTTTCGCAACGATATCCTTCCCTCGTCTCATTCCTCAAAACGGATCAGAGAAAAACTGTGTTTTCACCCGTGACAATCCACGAGCGATCAAATTTTTTAGGTTCCGTCAGTACTAGATATAGGGCTACGTTTCCGTTCGAATCGCAGCAAGCGACCTGATTCACTCAAAATAGACAGCTCCTAGCCGAGTTCACCCCCTGGAACGTTCGAGCGATCGTCGCCAAAGGGTGATCGCCTCGAGATCACAGCAACACGAACGGAGCACGGTGAAATTAACAACGCGGCTAGGCACACGGCTCGCAGACTCGTCAGTTATTCCCACAGGTTCCGAATCCAGAACGTGTACGTTCGATTAAGGCCGATCAGAGGGCAAGGGGGAGCGCGTTTTACAGGCAAAACGCGTTAACGGACGTTAAGTAATGGATGATCCCCGGCTGGGTTTATTTTCGCCAGAGACTTTTGCTGAATAATTCAGCCCGTGCCGGATGCGTATCGCCACCTAATTGCTCTGAAATATTGAGCAGCAGCTTGAACCCCACCGTCCGGTTCGGGGGGAAGCAACGAAATTTAGCGAGAATTTAAGACAGTTAGCTGAAAAGCGAGGCTGTAATGCGATTGGTTCTCTTTTGACGTTTCGAAAGATTAGAGGAAAATCGTCTACGTTTATTATTATTGTTAAAAGTAATCTACGTAATCCTTGCTCAAGGGCGAAGTATTAAAGAACACTGATGTTCTTGGATAGTTTTGCCACCTATACGTTTGTAAACACTGCTTACAACCTCGTTTATACATTGTTCTATAGCTTTTGCTAATAGGAGGAAGGGAGAGAGAAGGAAAAGGAATGAGGAATTCAAATTCTCGAAGAAAAGTTATAGGGATTCTCCTATTAGAGTGATTCACGATACATAAGCCAGAAAACGAAAAGAAAAAAGAAAATTATTATACATTGTGATTCTTAATAGCTGGTACAGAGGAGTTTTTAAATTGGCTCAGATTGCTCCCAAAGAAATCGAGCTGGTTACTGAATTCATTTGCCAACCTAGTGGCCCTTGTGATACAACTTTAAAGTCGAAAAGTCGTTTATACACTATCAAAGTCGTTTATACTATTAAACTATTTTAAATATTGTAGGAAATTATTCTATTGGCCGATGGGCTTTTACCTAAATTACGAGCTAGTGCAACGACTTATATTAACGCACCGTGAACTATATACTCTGAACTATCTATGAACTCTATCTCATGAACGAACTAACGAATTAACCCTAATTATCGCGAGTCTTCCTATTTATCTATCTCGAGCCTGATAGGCGGTTCCTGTCCTTACCAATCAGGACCTTCGGAAAAATGCCCGCCTTCGATATCCCCACGCGTTTGCTTCTAGGATATCGGCCGTCCACATTTTCTTCGGGGATCAGGTTTACGGCCGCGACTGTTTATCCCTACAACGCAGGCGTTGTTTAAAACGGCGCCGGAAGATAACGCGACCCCGAAAAAATAACACGGCGACACCTCGAAACCTAATCCGCGGTCGCCTAAAGAAAGCAATGGCAATCGGCATTCGTTACTCTCTGCCGCTCTCCCCTATACAAAGGCCCTATTGATTTGGAAATTGCCTACAATATATATAATATTATCTAACAACCTCACTTTGTTTTACCCACACTTGAACCCTACTACCCTCTCTCACTTAATAAGAGTAAGAAATCTCCTATATAAATTCCATGTAATTAAGAGCGCTGCGTTACTTCGGGCAAGATTGAATCAATACGTTGTGATACAGAAAACTTCGCTTTATACTCGACTCTGTGCGGTATGCTTGAATACTTTGGTTGCTCTAAGCTTATTCACCGTCTTTTGAACGATACTCGTTTGCCAAGGCTCCGGCGAGAGCGTGACGAACAATTTACCATTGTGATCGAGGGCAATTCCGTATCCTCTCGGAGCGAAACAAGATCAATTGTAAAAAAAAGTTTCGTTTTTCGCGCGTGATACGACCTTTCTGCACTTCAACGGAGGACGTACCGTGTCCCCCTTCGACATTTCGAAGGATATCGATAGCTCCAAGTTTCCACTTCTTTCGGCGAGCATTCGTTCGCGTTCGAATACTCTAACTGAGACGCGACACAAACAATTCGCCATTGTAATTCAGCGGGCCGCATAACGCTGCGGACAAAATAAAAATGAGCACGTCCTAATATAGAAAGTTTCGCTTTATTCGCCACGCGACTTTGTTCGCCGCACAATGCCCGCCGCTGCGGTTTCCAATACCTGCTCTCCTCGGCTCGAGTGCTTCCTAATTGTGTCAAGCGACGCTGGATGCGATACGAGGCCGCGATCGATCGATCCTGGTCGACGATTTTTTTTCTTTATTTATTTATTTGTTTATTTATTCGTGTGCGGGACACTACGTCCTTTGGTACGTACAACTAATATCGATCAGACACGGGTAAACGGGTGGAATAAATAAATATCAAGCACTATGCAATATTAATTTGGCAATTAACACATAGTATGCGCCCTTAATTTTCGCATCCAACTACTCGCACATCATTCTGGCGTGTGAGGAACGATATTTTTGACACTCAACACTGTTAACACTTAGCCGACCCAATGGGTAGATCTCCCATTTTTTCCTTGACAAAGCAGTACCATTGATTTTATTTACTTTTGTTACTAACTGATCCTAAGCTTACGTTGAATTTATTATAAATTGTATTTTGGAAAATTTATGAACAGTACTAGTTCAAGACTAACTAATAACAAATGCAAATAGAATCAATTGCAGCGCTCTGTTGAAGACAAAATGGGAGATCTCCCCATTCGATCGGCTAATTGTAAGTGTTAACACTAGATTGCCGGACTGAGTTAATTTGATTCAATTATGATTTTATCAAGTTCAAGTGTCATCTAAAAGGAATAAAAGTAAGGGTGTTTGCGCTAAATGTAATAAAAAAAATCTGCGGAAAATGTATTATAAAAACAGACTGTATATATGTAAAAATTGTTTTGAGCAAACTTTATTTAAAATAAAGAAACTTCAATTTTCATGTTTGAATCAAATTGACTCGTTTCAGACGAAATAGGTATATACCCAACATTCGGCAATTTAGTGTTAAAACAGCTTAAGTGTCCATAAAGATACTTGTGCTGTTCTTGTCTCAACAGATTATGATTAACCTCTCTTGTTAATGTCCTTACAAGGTGTACGATTAAATCCACAAAAGTAACCGGAAGCGGACGCCTAAGAAGACGCCAATGCCTGTTGCCTGGCGTGTTCGCGTTCGCGTTTCAACGGATGAAGTGCAATTACAGGGCGGGAAGGAGGTTCGGAATATGCGGGACGAGTGGCAGCCGAGTGGCCGCCGACGAAATTTCTGGGACCGGGTTAAAAGTGGTTCGTGCCTCTCCGGGCCGGTGAAAAAGCGGGATCCCCTCGAGAGGAGCGCGCTTGTCGCGTAATTTGGAACACACTCGGCGAACGTGGATGCGTTCTATGAACATTGAATATGTACCACCACCCCCCCTCACTTGTCGCGACTTCGTCCCCATCGCCCAAGGCCAAACGAGTCGTTAACGTTTCCGTTCGTAATTCCCATTTATTTCGCGATACGACATGCTCCCTCTTAATCGACCTTCACAGATTGGACGGACGTACGGCCCATAACCGGAAAGTATTTGCTGAATTATATTAATTACAGGGGTGGTAAATATAATAGAATTAGTGATGGGTTAGTGAGGAAGACATTACATAGATACTTTTTTAAATATTAGGGGGAATATTCTGTCATTCCATCTCTAGATATTTTGCTCAAAAACCAATTGATTCTTATCGATCCGGCATTGAAAATTTGCATACTACATGGCAAAAAGATTGCTGATAATGAAAGGGTGATTATATCATTGATTAAAAATAAAAATTCGTTAAAACTTTATGTGTTTGAATTTAATGTAAGAAAACGACATTATTTTCCGATCACCCTAATATAAAATTGTAAGAGGAGCTAGATAATCAGGAGTGACGATGGCCAAAGTGGTCATTAGGGCCCCCATAAACCAGAGGTCCTCAATAAGGGTTGGGACCGAGTACGCGCGAGGCTCGGTCACGGCCGCTTACACTTTCCAGGCCCGCACCAACGGCGAGTTTGTTTTTCGGGAAAGTGACAAGTGGGGATGCGCCCATAAAAGCATGAGGAAAAGGGCATAGTTAGTTTAGTAAGACAGCAAACGTATTTTATGAACGAGCGGCCTTTTTGTACAGAATTTAACCCTTTCGCTACGAGCGGTGGCTATAGTCACCCAACGACTGATGCTCGCTACGTACGAGCGGTGACTATAGTCACCCCGTGAAATTTTGTGAACAGAGTATTATTGCATTATGCAATAATTTTTTAACCCTTTCTTTTCTACGACTGACTACAGTTACGCTCTGCGTAAGACTCCACGGTATTGAACGTACGACGGATAATTACAATTGTTCCATAAGTACACACTTTTGCCGTAGCAGCTTGTTCAGCGGGAATTGCTTGCCGAAAAATCCTCCCGTCGCGAAAGGGTTAAGTAACCCCTCACAAAATGATTTTATTGAAAACACGTTTAATCACACTCGCTCTTCCATTTAGACTGATTCTCCCGCTACATTTTTTCGTCCACTTTCGAAGAGTATACTAACGATAATACACTAACTTGCTATTCTCAGATTTGCCTAATAGTCGATCGCTCTTGTACAGGTCAATAATTTCCCGCTTAACGAAAAGGCAAGACCCAATGAAATTGAGTTTGCCGGTAGTTTCATGGTTCGCTTTAGAAACCGCCAGCGAACGGAAATAATCGCAAACAGCACGAATTTAGGGAGAGGTAACGAGACGAAAAGTCTGGTCGAATCCCGTCTGGCAAATTCGGCTCGACTTTTCACTCGTCGCTCGGCATTCATATGACCGACGCGTCGCGGAGCGAACGAGGAGGCGAGAGGTTATACCTCGCGAATCGATGAAATTAAAAAAGAGTTAACGCGAAACTCGACGGCGCGGGGAACGTCGAATGGAAAAAATCGAGAATCGTCATCTGATCGCGGCCGTGCAAAATTGAATGTACCAAGGACCATTATCCGGGGGACGGGAAGCGTCGAGCTCGCGTGCGTACAGTAGCGGACAAAAGTTTAAGACCAAATGGGGAAGAAAAATAAATTAGTTGATTTATAAGAAATAGTATGACGAAAATAATTTTTATGCTCCCTCAACATTTTTCAGATCTACTTACACTTTCATGCCAATAAGATACACTTCTCGTTTTCTAAATTCTGTCATGGTTACACGCATTTCCGTTATCTCTCGACTTATTTAACCCTTTCGCTTAGGCGGGCCTTGCCTGGAAAGTGCGAACATTAAACGCACGCAGTCTTCAGCATTCAGGGTTAAGATTTTTGTCTCAGAAACGACTTTTTAACAGTACTTTTAGAAGCAAAATGATTAGTGTCCATAATTTTTCTATGAACATATTTTTAATTCAAAAATGCAATTAATATTTTTACATTACACAACAAAATAATAACTATAACCATAACATAATGTAGACTAATAATTTTTTAATAATCAGATTCTGTATGAAATTTGTCAAAACACAGATAAAACATGACTTTTGACTTCATTTTTGTGATAGATGCTACCTATACACGACGGATGATTATAGTCACCCATAGTAGCGAAAGGGTTAACGAATTTTTCACTAAATTTCATTGTCAGCTTAACAATCTTTTGTAATGTTATTTAATACACTCTGTATTTTTATCTCTGTAAATCAATGGGTTTATAGCCCGTGAATAAATAAATAAATAAATTAATTAATTAATTAAGTTCGTGTTCCACGCTGATTGATAAATAGTGTTCCACCATTGCGACGATAAAAATGAATATATAGACATTTTCAATCCATAAAACTATGCTGTATATTGTCCTCTCGTCTTAAACTTTTGTCCGCTACTGTACGCGCGTGTGCGTAGTTCGGCGCACGGAAAATCGGTGTCAACGAATTAGTTTGAAGTGGCGCGTGGCCGACGAACGCAGTCGAATTCCACGAATTCCGACCATCTCCATCGTCCATTTCAGAGACTGATTGATTTCCACCGGCGTCGCTATAGTTTCGTTTCTCTGAACGAATTATCCCTCGAAATTTCCACAATTTCCATGCTCGTCCCCCAGAGGTTTCCAACCCCACGTGCCGTTATTAAACCTCTTAGCGAAAGACCAATAAAAAAAAAGAAAAAAGAAAAGGTTTGCCTTTCGATTGGCAGAGCTATCGGAAGATACTGTTGCGAATCGAATTTTTTGAATCGCGGAGGTCCAAAACGGAAATCAAACCGATAGATGTGAGACAAAAAATTTAAGACGACAGGACAATGTAAAAAATAATTTCATGGTCCGCAAATATTGTTTATCTATCCATTTTTATTATTGTAAAATACTATTTATTGATTAGCAGAGAATACAAATTTTATTGATATTGTTATTTTTTATTAATCAATTAATTTACAACAGTGGATAAAAGTTTAAAATGACAGGGAAATGTAAAACATAATTTTTTGGTTCGCAAATATTATTTATCTATTCATTTTTATTATTGTAAAATACTATTTATTGATTAGCAGAGAATACAAATTTTATTTATATTGTTATTTTTTATTAATCAATTAATTTACAGCAGTGGATAAAAGTTTAAAATGACAGGGCAATGTAAAACATAATTTCATGGTCCGCAAATATTGTTTATCTATTCATTTTTATTATTGTAGAATATTATTTATTGATTAGCAGAGAATACAAATTTTATTTATACCCTTATTTCTTATTAATCAATTTATTTGTTTTCATTAACCCTTTGATCGTAAACTTTGGTCCGTTACCGCATGTACGAGGCATTAAAAGTTAACGATATCTCCCTAATAACCTTCGTCCACAACACTACGACCCGGGAAGGTTATTGTTTTTCCGACAGGAACACAGCGAAAGATCAAATCTTTTGGACTAAACGAAAGCTTACAATCTCTTCGGGAATCCGGAACGGTTGTTTCAAAATCCTACCGCTGCTCAAAGCCGAGTCTCGTTCCCGGCAAACGAGCATTCGTCCCTCGAAACACGAAATTCCAAGCATCGCCGGGAATTGAATCGCTAAGAGGACAAAGCTTTCACGTCGGGGCGCACGCAAACAAACACGGTGGAGCAGCAGCAGCAGCAACAGCAGCAGCAGGTGTAGGAACGGCGTGCGGCGAACGGGGGGGGGGTAAGCGGGACGCCGGGAAATATTTTTCATTAATCTGATTATTTATCACCCGTCGAGCTTTCACGAGGGTGCCCCAGCAACCCTCTTACACGCCGTAATCCCGTGTAGCGGCCGCGTTTCGTCGTGGTTAGGCGTTTAAGAGGAACCAAGGGCGAGAGACGAACGACCGGTGGGCCTGAAATCTATCGCTACGAGACTCGGGGACACGCGTCTCCCCCCTAGTCCCTTTCGTTTAGATCGTGTTTTCATTTACATATTGAACGTTTGCAGTCGCGCGAGCTGTTTGAAAATTGGCGGTTGAACAGGCGAGTAACTTTCGTCAGAGGTGCATATACGCGCCCATAGCAGTCAAAGGGTTAATAGAAGATCACACATTCTAATTTACAGTTTTAATTGTGAACTAATGACGATGTCCAGAAAACGAGCCTCACAACTCTTATTGCACCTATGTCCTCAGTTGTTCAACGTACGATGTCAGGGCGAGTGACCCGCGTCATCTCAAAAGCTTCCGTCCTTCGACTATTCCCTGTCAACGTAGCGAGACTTCGCAAGGCGTATGCAAATGGGGGATGTTAGAAGCTCGTCGGCTTAGAGGCAGTAAAATCGGGCGGAGGAAACAGCTTACGCGGCGGCGGCCAAAAGAAAAGTCACCCGCCGGGATAAAAGGTGGTGTAGCAGCGATGATGCTGGGCTTGGTGTTGGTCGGCAGTAAAGTTATATTTAGCCAACTTTGGAACTTCTGCCTCTTTTACGTGCACCGCGAGAGGGAAATGTTATTAGCTTTAAGAGGATGTACTAAACTAAATTAATTTCCTCGCCTGAAATAACCGGCAGGGAATATCTGTTTTAAGATCGAAAGTGTTACGAAGACGAAGAAAATCTATGGAACAGTCTGCTAAGAGAAGCGTTTATTTATCGATAGCTTAAATTATCGATAGGTTAAGAATTAGGAACCAATATGTGCTACGAATAAAATATCTTATATATGTATATATATTGACGGCGTGGAAATCGGTAATTTTAGTAGGAATAAAACGTGCTGTTGAATAATGCATTGAGGGCAATTATCTAGCTTTCCGTCACGGATCTGCTGTTTGTAATTGTCACTGATCGTACAGATTTTTGATCACGACTATAGCCCCTTAACCCTTTGAGTGCTAAATACTTTCGATCGAAGTGATCCGCGTGGACTGCGCTCTATTAGCCATTGTGTTGCACTAAATGGGAACGAGGAAAAATTGACAAACGCATATACGCGTCCATAATCTACGCGAGTACCTTTCGTCAGAGACGCATATATGCGTCAATAGTCCCTACGAGTAGCTTTCGCCAGACGCATATACGCGCCCATAGCAGTCAAAGGGTCAATAATTGTCCTGTTTTGCCCAAGGAGGTTTCCACGCCCCATCGACTAATCCGAAGAAACTGCGCGAGTACTCTGTTTGCACGAGGGCAACGATACGGGGAATAATTTAAATCGTGATTTGTGGCAGCGAACGGGGAGATAATGGACCCACCAACCGCCCCACCGATACCCACCGGGAGAAGCGGAGCTTTTTCTTATTAAGGTCACGTGCCGCGACGGATTATTTATGTGGACGATTCGGGTCGCGCTAAATGTGCTTTTATTCGCTCCTCCAGAGTTCTTATGTTTTATTAATGGCAGCTTTTACTCTGTCGGCTCCTTTTTGCCGGGCTGCTCTCCTTGGTCCGCGCTCAAGCGTCTGCGGAGAGTAACCTCTCGGAAACGAAGCGAAAATTCCTTCAACCCCATCCTGAATTTTTACGTTGTGGTGGCGCGGCCACTTCGACCGTGGATGGTGTTTTTTATTCCATTTACAAAACGCACACACACACACACCTTTCCAAACTATATGACCGTTCTCTCCTTAAATTGGGGAACCGGGTTTTTTCCAAAGTCAGGTATGGATCTTTTCTAAGATCAGTAAATTTCGGAGTTTTCTCCAAGACCAAGTAGAAGCGGGATTGCTTGCCCCGTCAACCTACACCTTTCACTAGTGATAGCTGTTGAGATTCTAATCTCCTGCCTATGGAAAGTATCAAGCATGTGATATGGTCGATAGGCGATTGGAACGCCTTTGTACAGCAATATTCATTAGTGTAACTCTCATTAACTACCACTGTACGCTATGCTAATATATATTAAAACACGTGTCGTGATTACTAAAGTGTTCTCTACCAGAATCCTGTTCAATCCAACAAAATAATCAACAATAGCCCTTGTGGAGAGAGCTGAGGTAAGACCGGTAGGTGAGTTAGGCAGAAAACTCTGACAGAAGTGTGGAGACTTTCCTGTCCTCTCCACTAGGAGGGATAGATTCCTATTTTCCAAACTCTTAAAAGGCGCTTGACCTTTGCCCACGAGAAAGCGCAAAAAAAAGCAAAAGAAACAAAGAAGCATACTAGTAATTCACAAATTGCGTCACCTAGGGCATAAGAGTCAAGGTGATCATCAAGAAAGGGGCACCATCGTAAGAACCAAGACAATACGTCGCCTTAAAAATTGAAAAACGTTGTTACGGTCGATAACACATCTTGCAATACAATTTTAAAAATCGGTTGTCAAGAACAGATGGGAAAAATATTTTGCAGCCATCTTTAGCCGAGATTTTCGAAGACATTTTTTTCGAGGTACAAGAACGATTGCCGTTCGTCGGGGACACTTAGGTGGGGAGAAACGGTGGAGCATTCTGTTGCTCGGACGCGCGGAGCCAAGGGAGTAAATGCTGTCGCACTTACTTAATACGGGCACTTATTAAGGGCGACGTTTCTCGTTTCCAGGATTTATAACCTCGTATCCGCTAATTAAATCAAATATAACTTCGCGAAATCCTTACGGCTGGTACGCGCGGCGTAACGTCGATCATCATTACGGTGGATGGCTTCTACTTTATGCAAAGCACTTTCAAAGAACACCGAGACGCCTTAATGGAGTTAGGGACACGTTGAGAAACCTCGATCGACGTTAACGCGACACGGGACTTTAACGAAATATTTCGTCGCGGCCCCCGTCCTGGCGGATCCGGCTCGCTTTAAAATGAACCGCTTATTGTTCATCCATCTTAACGAGCCCGCCTACCTTTTAACCCGTTTCGCGCTATTATTCCGCTCGCTGATTTTGCTTTCCGACGTTTCACTTCGGAAAATTGCAGCCCTCTCGAAGGAATAAGGTAAATGTACAAAACGCAACATACTTTCAGAGAATGAAGTTTTGAAATTGCAGAATTTATTAAAATCGACGGATTTTCAAACAAGCTTTCAACCCTCATTTAAACCACTTAGGTGTGGAATATAAAAATATCCTACGTCATAAAAGGAACCCATTGTCCAAATTTCATGTTTCTAGCTTCAGCAGTTCAGATTCTGCGCTGATAAATCAGTCAGTCAGTCAGACGATGTATTTTTACACGTATAGATGATATATTTTAATCATTGTCTAATTTATAATATCCATCCTCGCAAAATCATACATTATAACAAGGAAAGAACGAAGCAATCCCTCGTTCAGGTTTCACTTCGCGTGCCTCTAAGACCGTGAATCCTCGTGAAAAATCCGCAGTAGTCCGCTGATCCCTAATTCACGATTAAATTTCGAACACCGGGACGGTAAATTCCGGCGGAATTTCCCTGTAGGTCTTTAAGAGCGGCGTTTCATCGGTATTTCACGGAGGGCGCGCGATTTATTACGGCCCCGCTCCTCTCTCGCTGAGCTCTCCTTGGAACGGCCGTTCCGGGCGGCGCCGCGGGCAAGGGACCAACGACGGGCTCTTTCCTGTGTGACATACGGTCTATTAGGACTAATAATAGTGACCCCGAAGAGCCACGGACGCCCGTACAGTTCTCCCGGGCCCGTGACGTCTTTCTAGTCGGCTCAGCGAATGGACCACCGTGAAAAACAGGCCTGCCTGCCTCGTTTTACACGCCAACAACTTCGGCTGCCCCGTGAATTCTCACGTTCGATCTATGTATCAATTAGAGACGCCTCCGCCCTTTGAAGCATCGTCTATCAGTGCACGTTTCCTCGTTCATTCTGCGTTGCACTGCTGAAAAAATTGGAGCGCACGAAAGGGGGGTCGTGATTATAGCTGGCGGACGATTGCTGTTTACTTGTACTGTTGGAGGAATGAAAGAACGAAAATAATTGGAAATGGGGTGTTAATATTACGATATAAAATCTACTCTTATTTAAAATATTTTAACGCTTTGATTGCTATGTTGGTCATACATGGCCGGCCGCGGTATTTTCTGTGACGTTACGGTGGTCGATGGTGACAGGAGTGCTTCAACCGTTTACAATTATAAGAGTTGAATAAAAATTGACAGTTAGTGCATTTTGAACATTATCACTAATTAGAGGGTACTTTGAGGTAACAAGTGCCCCCTTGAACAATTAAAAATTTTTATTAGAACATCGAAAATAAAAGATTAATTTCTATGAAATATTGCATCTAGCGGTATACTCCCGTGGCGTCCTGAACGAAACATG
The DNA here is from genome assembly GCA_033822845.1 of Tetrapedia diversipes. Lineage (NCBI taxonomy): Eukaryota > Metazoa > Arthropoda > Insecta > Hymenoptera > Apidae > Tetrapedia > Tetrapedia diversipes. The sequence goes on along the minus strand of JAOPTO010001957.1, from coordinate 368,454 downwards.
TGATTTTGGCATGGCAGTTAAAGGGTTAACACGTTCACGCCAGCGCTGATTTTTGTATTTCTCGCTCTGAGACGGCGCGCTAATAACTTCCGTTTGCAACATGGTGGATTGTACGATCGCGTAATCGTTATTACGGTTTCTCGACGCCAACCGGATGTTCAACGGTAGCATCCTAGAGCTCGAGTGTCTCTGTGAAGAATCGCAATTGAAAGTCTCTCCTTCGAAATCCCGCTGTTGGAAACGAAAAACACAGGGGGATAGAGGGGTCGAGAGTGGGAGAGCGCGAGGCAGGCAAGTGGCCTGGCGCTCTGACGAGTGAAGCTCGGATTCGCGTTTTAAGCAGGCATCTTCGCATGTTCTTCATCGTTGATCACGTAACAGCCTAATTAAAGCGCTCGTTCCCACCGGCGCCCTCGTCGAATCGATACTCGAGACTCGGTCGAGAGGGCAGCTCGAAAAGGGACGAGCCGTAGCCTCCTCGCCCCCCGAGCGGGGCGAGGGATGGGGAGGGACGTCGTCTGAATTTTTAAAATTCCTTCAGGAGCGCGTACACGGATCGCACGGTAAATCGAGGCAAAGGATATTCGGTATTCGATTGAAATATTCACCGGCCGTGTTCGAATTTCCAGATAGCCTCTCCCCCCCGATAACGCCCGACCACCTCGTGATTCTCGCGCGGCACGTGAATGTTTCAATCCTCTCTCGCGCCGCCATTACATAAACTGGTTCGCTTGCGCGAGGAACCGTCGTGGAATCCTCCGCGATCTAAACGTTCTCGCTTTGGCTCAATCTCGTTTTCTTCTCACTTGTTTCCTCTCTACCCCTTGGTGGGACCGCTGAGTCGTCTGTATTTTCTTTACGGATTTCTGGTGCTTCGCCCCCATCCGCCATTAGGGCGTTCGACGTGCGTCCAAGTAAGAAATATCGACTTAATAAATCCTGGCTGGAAAAATTGGGGGGACTCGTTTGGTCGTAACAGGGCTGGGAAAATTTTTAATAATTTTATATAAAATAGTTAACGTTGAAATATTTGCATAAGTAAATACTATTTGGAAATACTATTTCGTTAAATGTTTAAATCATGCGTAAATACTATTTATTACGTACACTCGGATTCAAATATAGAAAATAATGAAATGAAAGTAAGACATAAATTTTGTCTTATGTTATCGATAAAAGTACATATAAAAAGCTAAAGTTAAACGACAGAAACTTCTTATTTGCAATACTATTAGTTGCAATACCATTATTCTAAATACTATTCTGTGAAATATTACTAATCGATGAAATATTATTTTCCTATATTTTAATGAAATACTTATTTCACAATACTATTTCCATATGTAACTACACACATGAAAAAAATGAAAATATTCACATTCTATTTACTATTTCATATTTGCTATTTTTCCTCAGCCCTAGTTCGTAGGCGGCAACCACTTAGATTATTAGGCCCGGAGAAAAGAATCTAGGCAACAACCCTCATAACTCAAACGATTAGAGCAGTCATCTGATAAACTACAGTTCTCGATTTAGCCAATGGATTAAATCCCTCTTCTCTTTCTGTACGAAACACGTGGTCGGACGTAGGAGTAATAGAAGAATTATATCAGAGAGCACAGCAGAAACAAACTTAAAAAAGCAACAAATCTTGTAATATCACTTTTTGTCATCAAAATGATAACACTTTGATAAACGAAATCTTGGCGCCCAAGGAAAAGACGTTCTAAATTTGCCTGACAGTGAATCGGTTAAACCAGCAAATTCTCACGTTGGTTATTCGGTTCTCGGAACGTTTCGAGCCCGCGCGAAAGGAAAAACGATCGGCGGAAGAGAAAACGTCACGTCTGAGAATGTCTAAACGAGCGCCGGCGTCCGACAACCAGACAGATTGTATTGTTTTTGGCGGCCAGAAATAACCAGGGGTAAGCGACGCGATGCGTCTTAACGACGACGACGACGACACGTTTCTCTCGTCGAACGCGTTCGAAACGAGCAGCTGGGCCCGTGTTGACCGTCGCGTCGGGGAAGCAGTTCGACCATCGTGTTCGGATCTCGCCACAAAGGGGCCACTTTAAGCCCCGACGATCTTATTCGCTCGGGCGCCATCGCGATCTTCGTCTCGCGTTTAACGTCCGCGCTCCGAAATTTAGTAGCCGTTGTGCTTGATTGTGTTGTAAAATGCACGATTGACGAGTGTAGCTACCACAATCTCTGCAACTTCGGATCGGGCGGCTATAGAGATCGAGCGATTGTCGTAAAATCGTTGTTATGGCGGAGCTCAAGCGTCGGATTCTACGGCAGCGGTACGGTCAAGTGAATGATTGTCTCCTTTGTTCAGTCTCGATGTTATGGTATTCATAGGTGGCCCTAGTGCCTAGACTTCGAAGATCTTTCGGGTAATTCCACCAACTTTGATGCTTCGGTTAATCTCGTTAATCAACCCCCTTGAATTTACCGAATTGTCAGAGTTAGACATTTCTGTAGCTAACAATTCAATCTCTAACAATCGAACCTCTGAATTGTTTATGCAATCACACTGTTAAGAGTGTACTTCTGTGTTGTATAAATCCATACTGGTAACATCTGCATGTAGAAAGTGAAAAGTGAAAAGCAAGGTGGAAGTAAGTAATGTGGTGAAAATGAGTGAGGCTACGTGGAAAGGGTGTGTTTCAAATATTATGTTATAATACAATAGAATATATATAATAAATATATTAAAAACCACTGCGTATATTTTCTTCACACAGTTCGATACTACCACAGAAATTTCTAACTCGATGAAAACTATACTTTCAACGTAAAACTACAGTTTCTATTTTTACACTTTTCCAAAGATTTACGCGGAAGAAGAGGCAGGTCGAAGATGATCCAAGCGAACACGATCTTCGTTTACGAACGAGCGCAACAGAGGCAACGAATCGGTCGAATGGACTTCCAACTCGTCACCAACGTTTCCTGCTCTCATTATTTTCTTACGTGGGTGCCGCGACGGTTACGATGGGAAGGAGCTCGTTCCAGAGGAACACAGGCAACTGCTCTCATCAGTATTCAACGCGCGGATCCCTGCGTTTTTCACGTCACCCGTGGACCAGTTCGTGATTTCGCGATCCAAGGGAACCGGGAACGACGGCGGCGTTTACTTTCGCCGACTTCCACGGCCGCGTTCTCTCCGCAATTTTCACGTTTGCACGCGACCGAGAGAATGCGGCAGGGAAAAGGGAAACGCAGGCGGCTCACGTACGCGGCCGTTTTAAGTGGAACGAAAAAATGAGGTGTTATTTGGAAACAGAGAGGGAGTTCCGGTTGTTAGACGGCGGCGGAGCATCGAGTCGCGGTCGAGAGCGGAAATAAAGGACGTGAAATAACAGGGACCGTAAGATTGAAAAACAGTGCGACGAGTGGTGGTCCAAATTAAGTTGAGGCCGTCGTTGTTGGAACTCGAATCATTCCGAATCGTTTGAACGAGAGAGAGAGACGAAAATTCGAGAAAGCGAAGCTTGCCGGGGAATATTTCCCAAACAGTGATTCACCACTTCTTGGTAGTCTAATTCTTCTAACGTGTTAACGCTTTGACTGCCACGTTGGTTATACATATATGAGTATATAGTCAAAAATTTTATTTAAAGGGGTATTGTTTTATTACTAACATTTTTGAACCAATGACAAGAATATGCCTCTTGATGATGCTCGTGTCATAAATATGCCAAAGAAAACTTTCCGTTGTTGTTCCGTTCTACGGAACAACGTGTCTGACACCAGCTTTTCGTTTATGGCCAGAAAAAGTCACCACGTGTCCGATACGAGGTTCTCATTTTAGATACAGAAATAGGATCACGTCTCCCACGCGTTGTTTTAAGGCAAAGGGTTAATCTTTCGATTTGAAAGCAATGTTTCAGCTCTCGCTTCTCAAAACCGCTCGTAACGTCGAGCAAATCGGTTACAAGCGCAAGCATGCTGACCGTTGCCCTCTTTCTTCGAGCGAAACTGAACGAATCGTTGCAATTTGTCGACTACATTCAGCGACGCAACTTCCGTCTTCGAGCCGATTCCTTCGCGAGCGAAAACGTCGACAGGGTGAACGATGCAGGAGCCATTTCACGAACCGTCGTAGCGTAGGGCGAAAAAAGAAGAAAAAGAGGCACGCTCGAGAAACGCGAATGAATGTGCACGGCCGCGGACTGTTTTCAAGGAAAAGTTGGTCATTGATACGAATTTCCTCGGCTGCTCGCAATTATTTGCCGCGTTGCGAGCCGGCGGCGGCGACGAGCCGTTCACTCGACGCCGACGTCGCTTTTGTGCGACTTCACGATTTGCCTCGCGTCTCGAGCATTACGCTTATCTCGATCCAGATGGAAAAGGAGGAGGAGGAGGAGGTGAAGGAGGAGCAGAGAAAGGAGGAGGAGGGGCGAGAAGGAGGGAGCAGGACGACGAGAGGAAATTCACGGGGAGAACGAAACGGGATGGAAATAAGGAGGCAAAAAGAGGAACCAGGCAAAGGGGAGGGAAGTGGGTGGAGAAGAGTCGTCGGTGACGAGTCACTCTGTCATTTCGTTATGAGTTACCGGGAAGAAACGAGGCAGAAGGAGGAGGAACGGGAGACGGAGCAATTCCTGCTGGAATTTCGGGAACGCTCGAGGGCCTAAATCGTTCCTCTCTTCTGGAAGAAGAAAGGATGTCTCCGTTTCCGCGATCAAAGGCTCCGGCGGTTCGCTTCGCGTCCCGCAGAAAATTCAAAGTCGCCCGCCTGGCGCGACAAAATTATTGCGCCCATCGTTTCCTCGAATTCTTTATCTGTTTTTCTTTTTTTGTAACCTCCCAACTTACAATTTCCTCACGCTTTCCCCGTAAAAGCGTCGACTTTTTAAAGCCCGACGAAAATTGATTCTTCTCCGTTCACCTTTAACCACTTCAATTAGAGCGTCGACTATGGTCGACAGTCAAGAACTTTTACCTTATCTCTGCAAGTGCAGTGTGTACGTTCACCTAATAAGTTACTTCGAATTATTGCGTATCAGGATGATACCTATATGTATATTTAATCAACAGCAGTGCCATCGTCTCCGCGAGCTACAATTGTTGGTCAGGCTTCGACGAGCGCTTTGATTAAATTTTCTAACTTTTCATTTATCAAAATAAAATTGTGAGCATTCAGAAATATCGTAATAAAAACATATGCTCTATTGATTCACATTACAAGTAACGCTGCCTGTAATATAAAACAAGCTTCCGGCGCTTCAAAGCTTTCCCCGTCACAGATCTGTAAAAGAGCAAGCACCGAACCGAAGTTATTAATTTTTCCTATCAAAGTCGCGCGTTCTGCTCGCAAATAACGGAAAGAGTGGAAAACACAAATTCTCGCGAACGTAAACGCGAAGCCTCTGAAACGGAAAGCCTCTCGAACGACAGGACTCTCGCGTTAGACACAGTTTACCAAAGCCTCGTCAAACGCAATTATAATACGCTCGACGCGCATCCTCGTTTCCTCTCCGCTTCCGCGCCTGTGATGCACTTACAGTTCGCCGCAGCGGTACCGCGAACGATAAACAAGGGCGCCCCGAGGAGGATGTCACGAAACGGTGCTCGTCGCGGCGCCTGACGTCGAAAATACCAGGCGGCAGAGTAACCGGAAACGCGAACCGCGTATGCACGCGGCTCTGCAAAAGTTCGCCAACTACCGGTGTCCCGTCGCGGAATCCGATTTGTCTCGGTTTCAAAGGAGCTCTCGAGCCTGCGGAGACGGTCGTTGGGTGCAACAGGGCCTGGGGTGGGGGTCGGGGGGCATGGGGGTGGGGTAGAGCGACGCCAGACGTCGTTCGAAACTAGAACGGTCGAATTAATGAAGTAAACCGGGGCAACGCTGCGAATCGATGGGCGCGAGCGTAAGCGCGCGAGAACACCGGCCCTCCTCGTTTCGAACGATGGACACGGAGGCACGGTTCCGAGCTAATAAAGCGGAAACCTAATGCGGTTCGGCCTAATAAACCGGAATTACCCGTATTAGGTGTCGGATCGTACGGTGTATCGCGTTTAGCTTCTCGGCAATAATGCGAATTTAGATTGATCCGGCCACGTGGAATCGTGGAACGTGCTCCGTTCCCTAAAACCGGCGAATTCTCGCATCCAGTCACCACCTTCCCTCGATCTACTCCTCCGCAACCAGCGGCCTCTTAATCGACGGCCGACCCGGGTCGAGCGGGATCGATATGAATTTATCAGCGGCCGCGACAACGCTGCCTTAACTCTCTCAGGACACCCACACGATTTTAAAGAAAATAAAAACCCACGTTGCACTGGATTCACTACAATCCGCCAATCTTAATCACAAGTGGCAGCAACTTTGTTTTCACTTATTTACGCTTTTGAGTGCCCACTTAATTTGGCGAAGTGCCTTCTACTTCTTTCCTGAATCGTGTCAGTGACGATGAGGATACCAATGTGGTTGTATAGTGTTTAGTACCAAGGGGCGTTAGTAATTGCACGGAATACCATAAATTGTGCTCTCTCAATGACGGCAATACCATTAATTCATAGCATTGTCAAACCGAATGAAAAACTTTAAATAAAATATTAAACTATTCGGCTAGGAGTAACTTCAACTTTTCCAGGTGGAATAAAGTACATACCACCGTGCATAAAGAGCTAAGCAAAATGTGGAACCAGGTATAACCCACCCAACCCTAAACAATTAAAACGGACGAATACGGGTGTAAACGTCGAAATTGAGGGTGTTCGTTCCGAACCGGGACCAGTTTCCCGTTAATTCCGCTGGCAAACTTCGCCGTTGAAGTAATCGAAATGGTTAACGATCAAACGGTATTCCAAAAATCCCGTTTCCGCCCGTTTTTGTTCTCGCAAAGCTATGAAAATCGTAGGTCGGTGAAATCGCAGCGTGAAATTCTCCTCGGTGAACATGCGCGCACGGCCGAGGAACGTCGATAGTGTTAATTGAAAGAATGAATATTATATCAACGCGCGGCGGGTTAATTGGAAAGTCGATCCTGCGCGCGGGAAAAACGCCGGGCGTGTAGCGGGGGTCGCCGAAATCGCGTTCCCGGAGGCAAACAGGCAGGCAGGCAGGCAGGAGGGCAGACGAGACCGTTTTCGGTTGGCCGTGGAAAAACGCCTGGTGGAGACGGCGAACGGGATACCCTGGAAGGAGGGACGCGAGCCGACGCGTCGGGACGCCACGCGGATATCAGAGAGATTTTCGTGGTACGAGCATCGCTGCCGGGGCGATGGCGAAATAATCGAGAGCCGCCTGTCGCACCGGAGGACAAAAGAGATATTTCACCGTCCGACAAATTTCCTCGCTAAATGGCCGTGCATAAAAAAAGCACGCCAAAGAGAGCGGCCGGGCGAGGGAAACAAAAACAAAAATCCTGTAGCCCCCCAAACCCCGGGCGCCGACCTGCACAATGCCGGCGCATCGGAAACGCGAATTAAAAGCTCGTCGCTCGCTCAAGCTGCACGATAAATATATAATAATTGTAGGCGATCATTAGAACGATTTGTTAGGCGACAAGCAGAGTATCTTGTTACGACTGAATATTGGCGATCTTTAAGAACGATCGCTACAGTTAGGCGGTAAGCAATGCATCTTATTACAACTATGTATTAGCGATCTTTAGGACGATCATCACAGTTAGGTGATAAGCAGAGTATCTTATTACAAGTGTATATTGGCGACAAGACGGGGGGATGCCGAATGTTCTCGGGGACCTGCCGGGTGCCTTAACGAACTGACGGAAGCTGTGATGCCAGACTGAGGACGGGAGCTGTGTTTATATACTGTATTTTGGAGTTACCGCAAATCGGCTATAAAAGTTGTCACGAATGTACTATTTTTTCATTACAAGAGCATCCTTGTATGCCGAAAAATAAGAATAATGAGGAGTCAAGATCTCGCGTGGCCCGTGTGGCAGGCTTGCTTTAGTGGTTGGATTTCAACACTCCAAAAGCGAGAAAGAAAGACTTTCACGTTGTTTTTTATATTTCGATTTCCCGAAGTCTTCCGAAACGCTGAGCTCACGTACATGCATTTACTGCAGTAGTGTGCGTAGTGGAATGGAGTGTTCACGAGAACTCCCGTCCTTAGTCTGACATCACAGGACGGAAGTCAGTCGAATAAAGAACTTCAGAAGAAAAAGTCTTCCGTCATGTCAATTTTTTCATACCTTGTGTCTACTATATAATGATCGTAAGAGGTGGTCTGTTCGTCAAACTTTATTTAACACATAGATTAACAGGTTCCCTGCCGGACATTTTTTTTAAGACTTTCCGTTCAGGCCAGCGTGGGGCGTATACGCCCCACATTTTTTTTATGGTTGACACAAGCATGTTTTTTGTGGTATAATACACAATATTTCAGTAATTTAAAACCATAAATTTAAAAGAAAGGCATATCTCTTTATAAATTTAAACCAGAAAAGCAATCATTTTTAGTTTATTCGACAAAATATTGTTAAAAATATACCTTTTTTTTTCAAAGGCTTTTTTCCGGCGTGGGAGGAAATTTCAGCATGGGGCGTATACGCCCCACGCGGCAGGGAACGTGTTAAAAGCTGAAGCAAATTTCTTAAACAAAGCGATTATAATGATTATATTACGATCGTCACGATTTATAAGTTCAAACCAATTTTTACGTAAACTCCAACACGTTGGAATAAATTGATAAATTTGCATAAAAATCCGCAGTCTAATTGTGACAGCGTGGTCAATAATAATACACAATAATGGTCAATAATACACAATATTTCAGTAATTTAAAACCATAAATTTAAAAGAAAGGCATATCTCTTTATAAATTTAAACCAGAAAAGCAATCATTTTTAGTTTATTTGACAAAATATTGTTAAAAATATGCCTTTTTTTTAAAGACTTTTTTCCGGCGTGGGAGGAAATTTTGGCATGGGGCGCATACGTCACACGCGGCGAGGAATGTGTTAATGTACGGCAACCCCTTGGTGCGTCCGGATAACGCCTGTTCGTGGTACGCAAACGGTTAATAAAGATTTTCAATGCCGTTACTTAAAAATATATAAAGAAATTTCAATTTATTCATTCGGAACCCTATTCCCACGTAATATCGTAGTGGAAATCGTCATGAATGGTTTTTGTGCTATTCGCGGCCAGGCGCGCCGTCCCAGGGGTACCCACATGCGGACGAGCGTGGTGCACCTAAAGGGTTAAAAAAGCGGAAGCTTCAGCGAGCGAAAGAAGAAATCAACGGATCAATGGATCCAAGTTAACAGTCACGGTGTTACAAATGACAGCGCGTCGCGTGCTACGGAGGCATAACAAAAACGTTGTCGTTCGGGAAACGTTGACGTCACCGGAATAATGACGGGGCAAAATGATCGGCACTCGTCGAACGAGCGTGTTCCCCAACGTCGAAAGCATCGCGCGATTCACTCCGCTCTCATTTGTTGCGCGGAAACCATCGAAGCTTCCGTGTCGAATAGAATTGCTACAGATCGGGTTGCAAATTGTTCCTCTTTCGATTCTCGCGACTTTTTCTCTGATATATCCTCTACAATAACAGTAATTATACTTAAACAGAAACAACTGTTAATGAATTTTGCTTTATGTGCGTTTTAAGTCTGTTGCTACCTTTTTGCGAGAAGGCTAGCTGACTTTTCAAGATAAGACAGATAAAAGGAAGAAGAAGATCGAGAATAAAATCGAAGGATTCCCAAAAAGAATTTGGCTAATTACCAGAAATAGGAGATTTTGAATTTTCAAACAAATATCTTTCAATACGAAACTTCAAATCTTCAACCAACAGGCTTTGACAAAAAAAAAGCCAACACATTTCCAACTCAAACCCTTGATTTAATTTTCTATTCAACTCTTTGAGGCACACGATTTTAAAGAAAATAAAAACCCAAATTGCACAGATCCTTTTTAACATAAAAAATTGGAATAGAATATTCGTTTCAATTATTAAAATATTCAACTGTTTGACTGACAATGAGTAACTTCAACTCTTCGAGGTGGGTTAATATACATCCGGCCGTGCATAAAAAGCTAAGCAAAAGGTGGGACCAATTTTAACCCGAACCTAACCCCAAAGAGTTAAACTTCAAGTTCTATCGTTTGAATAGGATCTCCTTATTAATTCACAGCGAAGGCTAACAACACGTCAGGAGTTTCGAAAATGACACGTTTCTTCGTCACACACACACACACACACACACCTTCGCCGGTTGGCCAGGAATCGATGGGTCTAACGAACTGCAGACCGATAGCAAGCGAGAAATCAGGGATCCCCGAAGGATTGGCGTGCAGACCAGCGGGCCTCTTTTTCTTCTGGCAACGTACCAAAGTACTTTGTCTCGGTCGTTTGAAAAATGGCAGGGCACGGTAGACACCGGCCGGGTCCCGCGGAATATTCATGAACAGGGCCGGTTTTCTCCTTCCTGCACCGTAGCAGCCCTCGGTCTCTGTCGATGTAAACTCGCGGCACGGCGAGCAATTGTTTGCGTTTAATTTTATCGCGCTGTCGACCGGTCGCGCCGCGTGTCGTTCCTCGTGTTCGCGGGGCTGGGGGCATCGATTACCGCCGCTAATCGAGACCAGTCGATTCCTACCATTTTTCGAATCTTTTCGAGCGATTTTCGGTAGAAAATTCATTCGTTCGTTCATTTATCTTTAAAGGAACCGAAGCCCTAATAACACTAGATTTACGGATATTTTTGTATATTTACTTATAATATTTGTATATTAACACTAGAACTACCATAGCAGTCAAATTGACTGGTTGATGATTGCTTATAGCAACCTTATAAATTCACTGTGCTAAAGCTTCTAAAATTCCCTATGATTTTCCGTAGAAGGTATAAATAAAGATTTATTTCTTATGTATTCCGTATTTTTACACGTAATTTCCAATGTGATCTCTTTCGTGCAAATAAGTACGCTTTGATTGTCGGTAGTTCTAATGTTAACGAATAAGGTATACATCAGAAAGAATTTGGAATTGCAGAACTGAGAGAGAAATAGTTTTGGATATATTTGTATCGCTCCATCGATAAAACTCAGCAAATATTGCTAAGAATAATAGCAATCATTTTTGCATATCTTATTCATGAAGTCTGAAATCGTAGTATTACGTACGATATTTACATAAAAGAAGAATAGCAGATAGATTATACATAATAAATTTAATATAACATTTAAGGTACGTATACTTAAAAGTATTGTACAAAAGGTTCGTGTCGATTTTTTAGGGGTATAAGGTTTTAAAAACTTCAAGCCGTTTGGGGAGATGGAATTTTAGATTCGTTTTAACTTTACTTTTTTAAACGAAGGAATAATGGTACTTTCGTTTATTAAAGAATTGATAAGAATTTTTTATGTAGCCTAATACTTACAGGTATTAATGGTGAAAATAGAGTAACGTGGTCATTGACATACCTGAAACAAAGAAAATTGTATATTAAAAAACAGTTGCACTGGACAGGACTCTTAATTCTTTTTATCGCCGACACCGTACTAAGTCGTCGGGCCGGCAAACCGAAGTAATCCCAGGATTTTTTCCCAATCTCCCCCGGTTTTCTTAATTCATAGTTTTTAAATCGCGTTCCTTCTCGGCGGTAGCTAGAAAAGCGGACACCCCTTCGGGCTAGTTAGCAGCTAGCCGTCTTAACAACCGCGCTTCTGCGATTCTCATCGTACAATCAAAATCATCCCCGAGAGGAGTATCGTTTTTCTAACTAGTAATAAACACAGTTTATCTTTTGTCGGTACTAGTGTTTTAATGCCAGTTAACCCTTTGACTGCGGCGCGCTCTCAGACGAATCCATCAATATGGACGGCGCGTTTTTCGCTTGTCAGTCGTTGCAACTGGTTGTCCACTGACTAGTGACCAAAACAGTACCCGGAAATTTGATACCATTTTTAGGGTTTAAAAAATAATAATGGCAAATAATAATAGCATATTTAGTTGCTATGTTACATAGGACAATAAATTCCATGTTGAATTAATCGGTAAAACAGTAATAAAGGTGTTATAGTAACAAAATACAAAGGGCGTATATTTACGCCTTTCGTATATATTGATGGATTTGTGAGGGCGTATATATACGCCTTTAGCAGTCAAAGGGTTAACAATCACACATCCTTGAATCCTAAAAAGCGATAAGATTCTCATTTACCCCGTCACGTTTTCTTTCCCGTCCTCATCCAGGCAATCCGCAAGGGTTTAAACCACGGCACGGCGCAGAAGCTCGACGACTACTACGACGACGACGACGACGAGGACGACGCCTCGGCATTCCGTGAAGCACAATTTACGAACAACGCTCTGCTAGCCACCCCGTTTCTCTTTCGCCCTCTGTCTGACTCGCTCTGTCGGTCGCGCAAGTTGCCATGTTTCCATCGACCATCTCTCTTTCTCTTTGTGTGTGTGTATACACGAGGTAGTTTGTCACAGTCAAGTGCTCGCTAAGTATGCGCGACCATTTGTCTCCGATCTTCTATTCTGGCACAGCCGTCATTCTACGCTCACCGCAAACAGAATTAAATGTTGCTGCTGTAAACTCTCTCCTCGCTCGCTCTGTCTCTTTTTCACTCCTTGCGTACACACGCATGTATCATGGAATGGGCAGAGCGAACTCGAGGGTGACAGTTTTTGAGAAAGCAAGTTTTAAAATTGCCATTGTTTAATTTCACAGTTTTTCCCGCCCCCGACACGGTTTCTTACAGCACGAATTATCTTTGCAGTGAAACCACACCATCCTGTCTGTGTATGCTCATTAATTATTCCCTATGTGGCGTGCCTCACTCGTTCAATTCAGTTCTATGAAATTGTATAAATATTACGAGGCACAAAAAAGTTAAGCAGGGATTTTCAAGTTAATAACGAAACTCGGTTTTAGCATAACTACTTTTTAGTACGTCTGTACAAAATGTGTCAGACACTTTACAACTTTCCTTAGATTTTTTCCGCGGGTTATCATGTGGATGCCAGATATATCTGACGTTCTGAGCGAAAGGGTTGAAAATCGCGCTAACTGCGGAAATTTGCCGCGTCCCGTCGTTTTTCTCCAGGGCAAGTGGCGTCGATCGTTTCGAGAAGAGCGTCTACCGCAAAATTTTTGATGCTCCAACTCTTTTCTCTGCTATTCATGCGACGCTCTATCCGTGACGTTCCGTACATCCGGCTGGACGAAGCCCAGTCTCTCGAGCGAAACTCTCTATTGCCACTTTTTCCCTGAGAGCCACCGCTTCGTTTCCAACACGATTTTCATCGGCGACGCGCCCCTGGATCCCGAGGAGCATTTATTTCTGGATTAAGCTGCCCGGTCCCGGGAGCAACAACTCGAGGAGGAGCGAATTTTCAGCGGGAATTTACTCGAGCTCCTAGAAGAACCACGGCGCGCTTTCATCGACGCGATAAATGGACGTTAAATATGGAAGATCGGCGGCGAATGCGAGGGGTTAGGGGGTTGGGGGGTTGGCCGGGGCAGAAGGGTTGGAGGGGGCGGGGGGTTAGACCGAAAAACCGCGGAGAACCAAATTATTTATAGCGTCATGCTGGGAATAAAGCGATTTATGTCAGGGCGATATAAAAAGACCGGCGCTTTTACCGAAAATCCATTAATAACGATTCGCCCGGCAGCCTCGTAAATGATCACACTTATTATTTATAACCGCCGCGGGAGAAAATGGAGAGCTGGCTGGTGTTTTTAACGGCGATACGATTACGCGATTGAAAAATCAACCGACGCGACTATACACGGGCCGTCGATTATTTAAAACGAAATTCATCGAAATCAATTGAAAGCGATAAAAAGAGAAGGTGGGGCGGGAAGTCGATAGCTGCTCCTTTTAACGGGAATAACGCTGGCCCGATTGGTTCGTGCCTTTTCTCCCACCACGGACACGAGAATAGGTTAACACGAGCGGGGTATTTTTATTACTGGTTAGACAGACAACGTCGACGTTGTCGGTTTATGCGATTTAAAGTTCAAATAGAGGACAATTGAGGAATAATTTTTAAACATTAATAATTGCCGCTTTTTGTTATTACTGTTAATAGCAGAACGCACGTTCTAAGTTTTAGTTACAATTGTAATGAAGACATAAGCATTTACGTTTTACATTTGTAGGATTCTTCCACGGAATAACCGTTGGAGATACATTGTATTTTTCGTTAAAATAGCCGTTACAAAGATGACACGGCTCGCCGCCGTGTCGATAGTCAATTGTTTTTGATAAACTTGTTGCATAAGAAGAAGAGTCGCGGAAAGCAGTGCCGCTCAGATTCTTATTCTTTTCGCTGCGTGTGTTCAAATAAATTAACTTTCTTGTGTGTTTTTCTTTTAATAAACTGTTGTTTCTATTTGTTTATGACTCGTGTGTTTTTCCCCTTCATCCTCATATCCTACACATTTATATCCCCATATTTTTACTTGAATACAAGGTGATTCATATTCGTAAATAAATAAAGAAATAAATAACAACGATGTCTGGAAAACGAGTTTGAGCTGATCTCACGCCCTTATCGCACTCCTATTTCCTCTATTTTCATATCTATATAGGAAAGGTTATAAATGAAAAAAAAAGGAAAAAGAGGAGTGAATAATAATAATAAATATACGTGTATTTAATAAAACTAAAAACGACACAAACGAACACAAAATAACAAACTACGCTTATACTTCGCAAACTACACAGTCCTTCGCTCTACGCTGACTACTTCGCTTATTCAACACTCTTTCTACGTTCAATTCTTTCTGACTTCACCGTCTAATACGTTCTGCCTCGCGCTCGCATTTTCCCCGTCATATATTCTTCCAAACACTCGTGTCCTTTCATTCTAATTGTCAACCTTTCTCACTCTACGCATTCGATCACGACTACCCAGAATTTTTCAGTCGCACTGTTTTATCAAGTTCTCTGTTTCAAACATTCTGCGTTCACGCGACAATCGCCCAACTCAAGTACCCTGACCTTTCCAGCCTCGCATCCGCTCGATCACATTATTACATCTATGTACACTCAAACCAGTTATAATATTTGCAGCGGTGTATCTTTAGCTATGTGTAAGTACATATTTGTCATAACAGAGAAACGTTTTATTTTACTGTATCATCCAGCTTCACGCTATTACTTTTGCCCCCGCGTTGTTCTATAGGGCTCGCCTTCAGCTTTTCGCAGGGTTCACATACGGAGTTCGCATTCGAAGCGCTCGCGTCTCCAAACAGTCGGTGTTCACCTCTCCGATTTTCCTCCGGAGCGTTCGTGGATCGTCGCGACGCCGGTGGAGCGTGGCGCGACAAATTTTTATTAGGAAAATTTATTCTGTGGCCCGCGCGCGGCTCTCGCTCTCGTTATCTTTCATTCGCGACAGTTCCTCTCTGGTGTACCCGCGCGCGTAAAGCAAATGGACGGTCGACGTGCCGGGTAAAAGCTGGATCTCGAAATGCACTAGCTTTTAAGGAATTAAATCTGTTCGACCCGGTCGAGTCCGCGCTGCCAGCCGCGTTATTGTTTTCCTACGTATGAAATATTAATTTCGAGCAACCCCCACTATGTTTCATCTTGTCCGATATTTCGCTCGTGATAGGTGCTTCTGATCTCTAAGCGCCTTGCGATGATACTACTGTTTACCTTTCGAGTGTTGTGGGCGCATATATGCGTCTGACGAAAGTTGCAACGATTACTATTACTCCTAGCAATTTTTGCTAACTTTTATCAATGGAGCGATACAAATATACCTAAATTTATTTCCCTGTTAGCTCTGCAATTTCAAATTCTGTTTCATGTATGCCTTATTCCTTAGTATATATATATATTAGAAATAGATATAGAAAAGAAACGTCTATAAATCTAGTGTTAAATTATCGAGTAATTTAATTATTATTCTCATCAATTCTGATTGGATTGGGAGAAGCTATGCTCTATTAATATCTGGAGAAATTCCCACTTAAAATAATTCCTAATGAATTCCTTCAATTACAAGCAGATACTTTATTTTCGATCTTTCATCCCTATCCTTCCAAATCAGGTATTACAATTACTATTACTCCCAGCAATTTTTGCTAATTGTTATCGATGAAACAATACAAATATACCCAAATCTATTTCCATCTCAGTTCTGCAATTTCAAATCCTGTTTCACGTATATTGGAAATAGATGTACAAGAAATGTCGGTAAATCTAGCGTTAAAAATCTGTGGACAAATCCCATCATAAATCGACCCAGTTCTACCCGAGGATTTGCCCGACGGTCCCGCCCGCGGTAGAAAGTTCGCTCGCAAATGTTCTTCTTTTTGCATGCGCGGGAAAAAGCTGCGACCGAGCTTCCCGTGCGAGAGACGCGGCCGTCCGGCAGACGAGGCAACAGAGAAAAAGAGCATCGCGCCCGGGGTCATTATGACGTCGCCGTGGAGACAACGGGGAGCCGCGCGCAGCCAGGTCACTTTGAGAACTTCATCATCCCCTTCGCCACCCCTTTCTGGACGGGTAAACAATTTATCAGGCTGAAAGTAAAACATAAAGCCGGGAGGAACGCGTTCTCGCGACGTCGTCTCTCGCAGCCACGAAGAATTTTCGCCCGCGCTTCCGGTCCGCCGTCCCTTATCGCTCGAAGACTCCCGCACCGAGAAGTTCGCGTGTCCAGGGGGGAGGACTTCAGTCGGACGAGTTTTATCTGACGGCCACTTGTACGAACACCGGGTGCAAGTTGCTGGAAGAGCTAGGCCAAGGAGTCGAAGATGGAGCGTGGAAAAAGTCTGGCTGGTGGCTTGAAAGATCGCGAGAGAACGCTTCGGGAAGTGTGTGTCTGAGGAGGGTGGGTTCTGTTGACGGTAACGATGGGAAAGTGTTGGATATGCATTGACACGCTTATTGTTTTTATTGTTCTTGTTGGAATAAAGACTGGGATAATCGCGACACCTTTGTTTTCTGTTAGATACTATATATGTATGTAAATATAAGTAGGTGGACGTGTGAATGCGTGTGTGTGTTTACTTTATTAACCCTTTAAGCGTGTGCTGTGGACCGCCCACTTTTTTACGACATAGCACACGCTACCTTTTACGACGAAGCGCATGCTGCGCTGACTGTAGTTTCATTGCAAAATATGCTAATTGTAACTGAAATAATTTGAACAGTGCAAAACCTTAACGGAATTATTTATTTCATTAGGCAATAATAACATGAACAATATATCTTTTAAATTCAAAAATTAATAATTCTGTTATTCTAAACTAATTGTAAACTATTGCAAAATTCTTATTTTATGAAACTATACAGCGTTCATAGCCCAGATTGAATGGGTGTGTGAGAACCCATATATGCGTTCATAGCCCAAATTGAGTGGCTGTGTGAGAACCCATATATGCGTTCATAGAACTCAAAGGGTTAAGAGCTATCGCCCGCAGGTCACTCTAGTATAGTATTGTAAACACTGCGGCGAAGTCAACAAGTGTACAGTTATTGAAATAACAAAATTAAATATAAAGAACAAGAACCATTGGCGGATCCTTATTAGACAACCAACTGTTTTTACGAAGAAAACGTGAATATGTATTTCAAAAGGAAAGAATTGAAAAGACATTTGCCTGCTCTCAGGCGTAAAATAGCTTTTAGTTGCTTATTACAAATAAACAAAACGTCGAACACAATATTGTTATTCTTGAATTTCGTCTTAGAATGTCGCATAGAGTTACCCCTTCAATTTTCTCCTAGCTTCGTCCAAACACCCTGTACAAAAATCGCGATGGATTCGAGCATTTGCGAGAAAGGTCGTCGGTTGATCCCACAAGAAAATTGGCACAGTTTAAAAGTTGTAATCGCAGATTGGGTAAATACCGGTTGGTTGACTCTGTGTTGCCCGAACGACGACGCTTGGGCTACTCTGTATAAATGAGAGCAGCGCCAAGCATCTTCGTCGTCGACGCTCGAGAACGGGTGTCGCGTACAATTAGAATATTTTCCCAATTTACCAGCGAGCGACGGGCGTGTTTTCGCCGTCGCTAGACCCGACGATAAACGCGAAAAGGAATTACGCGACGAACAAACGCGATCTCCTGACAGGGTGTGCGCGTCTCGCGAGTCGAGATCAAAGCGCGGACAAACGGCGTCGCGATGCGTCGTGACGCGCGGACAAGCGTCGTACTCCGCTTAATTACGAATCCTTTTCGAACGAGGCCACTCCAGTGACGGTCGACGCGTTCGTCTCCTCTCCACGGCGTTTCTCTCGTTTCTCGCCGGGTTTATACTCTTTCCGCGGTGCGTCGCGATTATACTTCGCTTTATTAAAGCGTCCACCGACGTAAACGAGCGTGGTAATTGCGAGCCCCGGCCCGTTTCATTGTGTCGCCTTTCGCGTCGCGTGTTCTCGCTGCTTAAACGGTTTAAGTTGATAAAGGCCCGCTCTTGGTAACGGGGGCTTCTCATCGCGCCCCGTCTTCGAGACCGGGGCTAGATTTCGAGCGTGGAAACGAAGCTAATCTATTCGCGACGGTGCTGTAATTTTGGATAGATACGGATATTGCTTCGATGCCTTACTCTGCGTTCGTTGAACTTCGTTCGAATCCAAACTTGGCCTCTAATATTATTTATTTATTTATTTAGTGATTGTCGATAAGTGTATCGAAATACGCACGATCTTAAATAACGCTGATAGAAAAATGGAAATAATTGTGACAGAGCAATTAAAATCATAAACACAGAATAAATAAAAAAAAAATTTATTTATTTATCTATACATATAAAAAGATATGTTCTGACTGACTGATTCATCATCGCAGAGTCTGAACTACCGAAGGTAGAAACATGAAATTTGAACAATGGGTTCCTTTTATGACATAAACGCTCACTAAGGAAGAATTTTTTGATATTCTATCCCTAACGGGGTTAAATAGGGATTGAATGGTTGTTTGAAAATCCGCAGATTTTGAAGCAGGCACTACGAATTTCGACATTTTAGTGGATCTCGAAGCAAGGAATTTTGATCGAAATAATAGTGGCGATCTTATTGAATGCCTGAGAATATTAAAATAGACGCGACCTAAGTTTGTAGGGCTATTTACAGTTAAGCAAATAATCTTATGAAGAAAACGTAAGTCACACATAACCCTCCTATCTTTTGGTGGCAAAATTTAGCAGTGACTCATGATGTCAGAATAATCTCTAATAGACATAGGTGTTCCCATTTTGAATGCTAAATACCTGCTTTATCCAATAGGATAGCCTCTAGTCAATTACTTTGTCCATCCTGGTAAAAATGAGCTTTCAATTTAGAGAGAAGCGTATTTTTGCGACGTGAAATTAGAAAAATGAGAAAGGAATCTTTTAAGATTAGGCAATGGGTGAGGTTCGAAAAGATTAATATGAAAATTCAAAAGAAAAGCTTCCTAAAGGTTTAATCTTTATTAAGCTTTAACTAAATTTATGTTACGAACGTGTTCTGCTTACCGATAATCGCGAAGATCCGCCTCGAGCTGTACACTTCAGCGACGAGTAGTCCTTGTTCCTTTGCCAGAGGTCAGAAGCGTTCCACTTTTAATATGTTCCACGATCACAGATACGAGCATCGCGCGCGACAACTTTCCAATAAACGCGCCAGATTGTAAACATTGACGCGCTTTATTGTCGCGAGGACTCAATAAAAAGTTTGCTCGCCCCGCGAACGACGTGTTTCGAGAGAGCGTCGAAACGCAACTGAGCAACTTGTCCTCGCGAACCAAACATTCCTTCCTGTATCCGTTTGTTCCCGAGGTTAGATCAAAGCGAGGTCGAAACGTTTCCCCTTGATTTTGCAAACAAAGCGAACTCACAGGCTTCCTATAAGCGAACACGCAACTATGTACAAACGTAACAGAGACTTTATTGCCAACCCTACGAAAGTTTCGCTAATTCTAAACGCTGCCCTATCTATCTATCTATGCCTTTAAACGTCGTAAGGAAGCAGATGAATCGATCGTATTTAAAAATTATTCATTATAAATTCCGTTCTTCTAGTAATCCACAATTTATTCGGCTTTCTTCGGTAAAAAAGAACGAGCTACCATTAACACGTTGAACGCCCAGCATAAATCGGTGGAGTTTCTCCCAGGACCCAAACCCGAGACAGACTGTAAACAGCGCAATGTTATATTTACTTTATAATTTATTGTTACTTTATATCGTATATATTTATCATAATTGTGTTACAAATAAAATTAATATAAATTATCTCCAAAATCTTGTTTTAATTAGAAAAGTGTCAACCGTTTACAAGAAACATAGCCGTCACCCAGATATGGGTGACGTGGCGTTCAACGTGTTAATGTATAAATGAGTAGAACATGATGATCAAAATAAGGCTACAAAAGTAATTTTAATGCAAATTATTTTCATGTTTAAATACACAGTTTTTGAATAATGCAATAGTGGTACAATAGATCCAAACCTGGATCTATTTGATCATCAGGGAGAAATGCGTGAGAGAATATAAATATCTCTGTGGGAACGTAAAAGTTGATTAATTTCAACGATACAGGGCAGTAAATATTGCCATTAGTCAGGTTATATAAAAATGACATATCTGCAACATTTCTCCTAGATTCGAGTGTCAATAAATTGAGTCCAGTTGAAACTTATTACGGTGTAATCGTGATCCATTTCTACAATATCCATTTTTCGCCAGAGCTTATATGACGCAAACCTAAGGAATCTGTGTTGTACTCTTTCAATTAACAGCTTATCTTTAATTTCAACTTGGGACCGTATTATAAAAAACGAGTTCCATATTCCTTTTGCTAGCCAACTTCCCAGCTGCGCTTAATACTCTCCGCGCGTTTCAAGTTTCCGCCCTTTTTCGTTCTTTCGCCGGAACTTTCAAGGGCTCTCCGCCCCTACATATCAACCTGTCGCGATCGAGGCCAAGCCGATAGCTCGAAATCTCTCTCCTCTCCTCTATCTCTCTCTTTCTCTAGCTCTGTAACTCACTCTCTCTCTCGCTCTGTCGTTTCGCACGCGACGGGGTTGAATTTAAATGGGGACGACTGATTAGCCCTCGAACACAGGGACAGGGCTACGCCTACGAAAGGGATCGTTTTACGACCAATGCGAGTTCACGGCGCCCGTTTCGTTCGTGTTCTCGGTTTTATTCGTGCACCGAACACGCCGCGCCGTTTATGGGGACATTAGGGTAGCCGGCAACAGGGGATTTTGGACGGAAAATTGGTTGTGACAAAGGAAAGTTCGAAGCTGCGCAATATGATCACGCTCCACCACGAGCTGTGTGACTAAACAGCATGTAATGAATAAAGTTCGTGAGCAAACTTTAAATTGCAATATAGCCTAACGAGGATCATCCGGCAGCTGGAATGATAGGTCGCTGCACTGGCAAATTGGTAATAGAATACCTGTTCGACTAGTACGGCAACAATATTTCCGGGGAAGGTTCAACGCACGGATTAGATTTTTTATTTATTTCTTTACTTTTGTTATTTTATCCATTACAGAGAAGAGCGAACAGAGTAACGGCGAGTACACGATAGGAAGATAGAAGCATTAAAAGGAAAAAAAAAACAAATACAATGTATAAACATAGTAAAATTAAAATTATGAGAATAATATATGTGTGATAATATACTTGCGATTTGAATATATTTATTCAACATTATTCGCAAATATAGAAATGCGACGAAGGATGGTCTGAACCATCATATGGTCAATTTTTATTCAATTCTTACTATTGTAAGCAGTTGAAGCACTTAGGTCACCAATGACCACCGTCACAGAAATAACCATAGCCTATCATATATTACCAACGTGGCAGTCAAAGTGTTAACGAATGTCGCGCGGCCCTTTTCAAACACCGGCTACTATGTGACGGCCTTTGTTGCAAAACGCGACTTCCTCGGTCCGTCGATCCAATTTGGCAAGTAGCGGCAGAGGAAAAGGGAGAAGTTTCGTCCAAAAATGCGTCGTCCAGGAGTCGTCGCGCGGCCAGCTCTTGAAACAACGACTCGCTGAACCGGGTATTCCTGGGTTCATTGTCGGTTCTATATTGGACGTAGCCGGACAGCTTGTATGCTCGCAGATGGCGGACAGCTTCTTATTGTCCTACCTCCTAACAATCGTTCCTTTTTGCTTCTGTCTCGAAACAGATTTGGAGTCGTCTACCTAGTAGTCCACGCGCACTTTCGAGGATGGAATGCTAATCGATCGAGACAGTGATAAGTAACCCGTGTTCGTCCAAAGTGATTCTTGCGCGGCTCTAATTATATGCCTCGGTATGAGACACGAGTAAATAAAATAATGTTGAAGAAGGCATTCGGTGAATTCGAGGACAATCCACATTCTGATCTATTATAATAGAAATCACATCTTACACTCGTAAGAAAATTATCGTACGTTGTTTGGCGAACCAAGTTGTATTAATCGTGTAATTATCAATGTAAATAACAATTGTAAGGAAGTGGATATTTTTTTTTCTTTCGATTGCTTCAAGCGTGAATGTCTTCATGTCTTGTCCACTTATGACTAATTTCTAATTTCTAATTTTTAAGTTTTTAATTGCTCATTTTTAATTTGTAACCTATATATATCAAAGGGCTTAACCTCTATACTAAATAAATAAATAAATAAAAAATAAATAAAAGATATTTCAAAAGTATAACATGTGGATCCCATTTTTGTGATATTCATGAAACAAGTTTTTCCTTATTGAACAAAAAAAAATTTTTGCTGTCGAACTTGTTATACAAGGAATTTCTGGGGCTCGGGCAAAGAGCAGCGGGTCACAGGCAGAAAATATGCAAAAGATAAGCAGAGCCTCTAATTTATGTCCAGCAAATTCGTGGCGTTGGAGAACAGGCCGCGCGGGCGAACCCTCGGACCTGCTGGCGCATTAACGAGGAGAACACCGCTCTTTACGATCGCCTTAACCAGAAGAGTCCGACACGGAGGGCACGCGAGCTCACCATTAAAATTCGATCAGATAATCTTATTTGCCTCACGATTAGGTCGACCGTTTCGCTCTTCAACCTAACGCAGCGTATATGTGACCGGCTCCCAGGGTTCCGACTTTGAATTTCGAGCTGATCAACCAGCTAATCCCGCGGGAACTGTCAGAGAAGAAGAAAACTCCGACCATCATTTCACAGCTTTAAGTCTGTTCCACCGGATGGATCAGAGTGACCTGCTTTAACCCTTTGCCGTCCTATGTCCATCATGTCTAGATGCAGCCATTCATTCTAGCAAGCCCTAGGTTGAACGTTGTTGGATTTGGGAAAAATGCATTATTTAATTTGTACCTCCCCACCTAAAGGTGTGTCGGTCGGGGACAGGTAATTTTCGGACCGACCCCCGACCCTAGGAGTGCAAGGACGGCCAAGAAAGAATAAAGGCTAGTCATTCAGAGGAATTTACAGGAAGCGGACCTCGAGTTGTTCTTATTTAATCCAAGTACCCTTGCTGCCCATCCCTAACACGCATAGCATTTAGCGCATCTCCGCGACTTTGGTTATTTCAATTCAACAAACGTATCTAAACACAGCGTACAGTGGGATATTTGCCCCGAAAAATTGGACAAAACTCTTTCCATATACATTCAATCTATTAACTGACATAACTTCGCTGAAATACATTAGGCAAAGATAAGTGATCTATTTTACTATCTGATAACTCGAACAAAACTGATTGTTTGGAAAATTCAAGGGCAATGAAAATAGCAAGAAAAAATAACGCAATGTGCATAAAATGAAAAACTAACGCAGCGTAATAAAGATTCAAAGAAACACGTAAATCTATGTGGCCCGTCTTAGGAAGTCACAATGGAAAAACATAAATTCACGCGACCCTTCCGTTAAGCGTTAAGGCACTCTGAGTGATTTTGGTGACATTAATTCGCGACGGGGTCGAAAGTCTAGCCCCGACGAGGATCTTTCCGTGGATCGCTGAAATTTCGCTCGCTGGGATCTAGGTCAACGCGCGGCTGCGACCGCTATCCTCCATCCGAGGCTAAAGGGTTACGATAGTGGCGTCGTTTTCGGGCGAGCCTCGCGCGGAAATAAAATCTCGAGGGTGCCGGTGTGGCCGCGGGCGCAGCTGTAACCCGGGAACGGTACGAATTGCACGGTGCAATTGAAAGAAGTGGCGTTGACATTTTCGGATGCGGGGAAAATCGTAATCCTCTTGGAAAAGGAGAGAGAGAGAAACAGGTCACTGGAGATTTCCGTCGATGGTTACCGGTGAGAAGGCGTAACGGTGGTTCACGATTCCCTCTGTTCCCCTGTTTCCTCCGCAGTTTCGATAGGGCAAATATAACGAAACTTCCTTGCACCGGGATAGAGGGAAAGAGGGCCATTGTGCGGGATACTTGAGAGAAAAGTCGAAGCGTAATATAGAAGTTGGCGTTCAGTGGTTTAGATTTCTTTTTAGATTGTAGTTTAAGCACGCTACTTATTCCGAGGGACGCGTCTCGGTAACGTTATCCGAGACGAGGGCAGTGGACCAATTATGAATTACAATTCTTCGTTTCAACGCATCTCCCTGGTGTTTCTCGATACACGTTTGCTCAACATTCTACCGTTACCGTTAAATTTAAATAGAAATAGCGGAATGCTCTCGCGAGAATTCATGTCCCGCCCGTAACCGTAGCTTTTTAAATTTGCCCTTCTCCAATGCTGGAACTAGCATCCGCAACGTACGAAAACGTATCTCACCCTCGTATCGTTTTGAAAACTGGTATCAAGAGAAAGACACATAAAGAGAGAGAGAGAGAGAGAGAGAGAGAGGGTGGGAGGGAGGAAGGAGGAGAAGAAGAAGGAAAACAATGAGGTTTACATGGAGCGAGAGGTCGCAGAAATTCCCGGTCGTCTGGTCGCGGCTGTGGCCGTATCTCTACGGTATCTCTGAAATGCGACGGTGTTTCGCGCGTAAATAGTTTTCCAGAAGCGTATACACACCGGAAGTTGAGCGTTCCCGCGCGGGACCAGCGAGTTCCTCTTTCTCTGCCTCTAACAACTATTTGCTTTCCAGGTGACCTTAATCTAGGAAATGGCCACTAAGAGGTGTTCTCTCTGCGCGAGGGCAAGCAAAGCGAAACGCGGACAAACGGCCGTACAGACGGAGAATAACTTCGAGCTGGGACAGAGGAACGAGGAAACGGGAATGGAAAGGGTTGAGAGGAGGGAATAAATGAAGATGGCGCCTCGGTGTGTATCCTTTCTTTTTCATTATTCACAGTTACCGTAGTACACTTTTGGGATCAGATTTGAATTCAACAAAATGTTTAAAAAACCTTTCCCATCTCAAACAACGAAGTCTCGTTGATCTCTTTTTTTTCTACCCAGGCTATCATTTTGTCGCACCTACTTTTCACATAAAAAGGTCAAATTTTCCGTAAAAAATATAACCTGTGGTTAATCTTTATCTGTATTATTAAAGAAAGAGATACTGCGTGTACAAACTTGTATACATTAAGTTAGATTCAAGAAACACTAAAAGCCGTATCATTTTGTCGCGTACCATATTTAGCACTCAAAGGGTTAACCATCAGCGAAACGTTTCGTTTTTTTTTTCGTTTATTCTCGTTACTCACAAACAATGTGTGATCGTTATAATTTTTAGTAACCGTTGGATAGCAAAGGTTGCGTGGATGGTGCGTGGAGCACGTGCGCGTACACTTTGTCAGGGCGAAAGCACGCGTCGCGCCAAGCTTTCCCGAAATAAGGTCGTGTAAATTCAGAAGCCAGCCCGTCCCCTGGTAATTCCGAGAAACGGCGCCAGTTTGCATTAAGCCTGCGCCAGCGTTGTCTCGCGGATCGGTTATGAAACAGTTATGCGCCCGCCTGATTCTACTTAGCGCCGCGTAAGCGGCTGCGAATTAAAATGTAGCTCGCCTTAAGACGTCCCTAACTTGTCGGCGGATCTGGGCGGATTTTCGACTGCCTCTCGAAACTTTCGAGAACTCTCCTACCGTTCAACTATACTTACGTTTAACCCTTTCAGCGCGAGGCCTCGAGAAGTAAAACATGCTTTGGTTTTTACACATCGACGGAAGTGTTTTCTCTTCGTTAATCCGGCAAAGGTTATTTTGAAAGTTAAAATATTGTTAAATACTAATTGTTTGGGCGTAATGATGCCCAACGCAACATATATCTTCTAGGGTTGGCTGGTTCAAGAATTTTGCGATTGAATACTTGCAAAGTTCTGAGAAGCAGGAAGAATCGCAGCTGGAACAAAATGTGAAGGGTGGCGGATAGATGTAGTCAGTAGTGGGGAAAAGAAATTCGTATTTGTGTGCGTGTGTCCTCGAAAAAATAAACGATACTCGGAAAAATACTTCATTAACCGTAAATGACCAAGGGTCTTAAAAGCGATAAAACATTTGGCGATGGGACCTCGTTGAGACGCTTAGTTTACAATATTGCCTCTATCCTAAGTCTTATTACCATTATTGTGCCTGCTACATGAATTTAGAATGAGAATAAAAATCATTCCAGGCAACAGCAAACATTCGAAGCAAATAAACACCTAGATACTTAATTTCCAGCAGCATATACTACACGGAATCCCCCCTCGAAGACAAGGTTAACTACCAACGCGATTGCCGATGAAGTTTGCCTATCATCGAGAACGAATCGCGAAGAAGGTAAGCATTAAAAGTCTCCTCGTTTAAATGTAATAAACGAGCTCCTCCGATACTCGTTCGCGCTCCCGACAACGAGGAAATTTAAAGTAAACCCGTCGCCTGCGAAGGACGGGGGGCAAAAGAAAAAAAAGGGAAAAAGAGGAAAGAGAACACGTTGCTCTCGTGAAAGCACAAACTTCGCTGCACAAATATTTATCGCGAGCGGGGACGAGCGCAGGTTGCCGCCCGCCTAGGGTTAACGCAACAGGGAGTCGGAGGTGGAGGCATTATTCACAGGAACTTGGCCAGAGAGTCGTCCTCTCTCTCCCTCTCGACTTACATAATTTAAAAACGAGGCTAACTGGGTCGCGTCATCCAACAGGTCCTCGATGTTCGTCCCCGCTCGGAACCGGCTCGCGAGAGCGAACGACTAAACGAGCAAAATTCGAGTAGGTCCCGTCGAAACGAGAATTCTCGGTCCGTCGGGAAACTCGGTCAACGACTTAACCAGATTTGCCCGGGAAAACTTTCTGAAAATTGACGAAGGACGAGGGAACCTCGTCGTCGACGACGACGACGAAGAGGAGGACGTTCTCGTTGGCGGTGTCCTCGTCGTCGTAGCCGTGGCCGTTGTTACCTCTCCCGGGACAAAACATCTTCCAGCAGAGCTTTCTTACCTCCTTGTCGGGAGTTGAAGGCACCGGTGCTTCCAGCGATGATTAGAAGCAGCAGCGGGCTTAATAAAGCTCTCGAGGAAGGCAGCATCTTTCCTGTACTCCTACCGGCGCCTGCGCGACACAGGGTCCTTTAACCGGCTTCCCTCATCACAGCCCCCTCTGGAAAGAAAAACGAAGGGGGAATAATAGAGATTGTCTGCGAAGATTCGTAGAAACTCGCTGATGGGGTGAATTAACTAGGAATCGAACGGTAATAGAGTATAGTCACTGTTATATTTATTTTCGTATTTACATACTGATTCTGTTTATATTTATATACGGGTTGGAACCCATTTTTAGAACAATAAAAAGATAAAAACAAAGCTGACGATAATTAGCGGAGAATCAGTGAATTAAGACAACAATTTATAAAGAGTGGTGTTAAATAATTGTATATGTAAATTTTAGTATATCGCTTAACTGAACTAAATCTTAGTAAATATTTTGAGTTTGAAAATTGTTGAAGTTAATATTATTGGATGAATAACAGTCACTTCTCGAGTGCAAAGGGTTAATAGTTATTTTAAAATTGTTCCTACACGTTTACTCACAATAAATTTCCCAGATCAACATCATTTTGACCTGACAACGAAAAGCAAGCTATCAAAACAAATTCCGGTCGATTACGAGCGACATGGCTTGGCAGCCCTGGTACAGCGAAAGTTAACCCTTTGTTCCGTCCATCAATCGCAATTATCCCGACTGCAAGGCGATTACCCGTGTAATTCTTTTTTAGCCGGCAATATCCTACGGGCGAGGACGCCGCCTCTTTTCTTTCGCCTTTCGCGCCCGCCCCGCCGGGTTAATGAGCCCAGAACATTTAATCCGGCGTTCATTAAGGCGTCAAAATTTGTTACCTTGGCCGTGCGCGGGAATAAAGCGCCTCGCTTCTCCGCTGGATCGCAGAAAGATCCTGGCGATCGCAGCCGAAAAAAAAGGGGAAAAAAAATCAGAAAAACGGCCAACGAGCTCGCTCGTTATCGTTTCCACACACGGTCTGGAAAATTGTTTCGATTTTCCGAGTACGAACGAAACGTAGCATAGACCTAACGCGAATCTTTCCGTTTCCTCTTTTATTTATTTGTTTACCGCAATTAGTAATTTGTTTGATTGTCATCTACACGAGTCGTTCAAATTGTCAAACGCATGGATAGAATGGGATGAATAACGTTTCTTGTTAATTTTTCAGTTTAATACAGAACAATATATATTTAATCTGAAGATATATTTCATTCTTACAATCAGTTCCTCTTATTCTCCTTTTCTCATACATTACTTACTCTCTTCTCTTATTCTATACTACTCGTTCTGATTCTCTCATTTCAACACTGACTCATTTCGACTCCGGACACTCTTTATATACACAACACAAAACAAACTATACACCATAAACTATCTAACGACACATTAGACAAAGGACTCGCATATTTCAAAAATTCACTCTCCCTCTCTCATACATAAAACCAACATTCACAAAATGAGTATGTATTTCTTTGTCGATAGAAATAAATAAATCTTACGGGGTTTATACTTGATTCCGTATAATTCCCAATAACCAGTTCAGAATCTCCATTCGGCTTAATTAACGAACCGAATAAAGTCAACAGACGTAAAAGAATCCCATTTCCTTAAAGCCGCGTTCCCTCCCCCCTCCTCCCGTTGCCCGTTAACGCTCGCCAGACGAACGATTCGCGTGTATTAATTAAACGGCGATTAACGCGGAATATTGAATGATCGTTTATTACGTTTCAGCGACAGCCAATTGCCCCGGCAATTTCTCCGCCGTTATCGTCCCTCGAATTAAAATGTAATAAAATTCTGTCCGGATTAACGACTGCTGTCGTTTGTTTCGCGCAATAAACCGTCGCCCCGTAAATTACCACCGCCCGGCGCGATGGTGGCCCAGAAACCGGGCCGGCCGATTCTCCACGGTGATGTTGCGGATTTTTCACACAACACCGGCCTCCTTTCGCCCGTATTCGTCACGGCCTCGACCTCCCTCGATCTTGGCCGGGGATCGGCTATTTTTAACCCATCATCGGGGGTCATTAAGCCCCGGCCAGAGGGAGGAGAACGGCGACAGTGACCCTCCGGTTGCGGCCTCGTCCGCTGTTAAAATTAAAATGTCCACCCCAACGAATGCGCTTTTTATCAACCGACCGCGCGTTCAGCCGCTTCAACCGTGTATCGACCGTGGATGGGGGCCCCTTTGGTGAAGCAGGGTGCCGTAACTCGGCTCTAAACAACGCTTCAAACTTCCCCGTCTAAAACTCGTCGATACAAATATATAACGAGCAACTCGACGGAGGAGGGCACGCCCTGGCGTCGGGGAAGAAAACGGTGCTGGCGATTGGCCGCAGCCCGAAATTTCGCGAGCCACTCGTCCCTCCGTCATCGGTCGACGAGCACACTCGAGGAAGTGGAGGCCGAGGAGCGTTTCGTCCGTCAGGACACGCGCGGATCAAGCGTCTGCGAGCGTCAGCGTTTGCCCCGATTTATTTATTTCCCCGCGGAAGGCGGGACGCTGCGAGACACGGCGAAAAGAAAAAAGGGAGAAAGAAGGGGGGGAAATAGGAGGGAGTGAGAGAAAGAGAGAATGAAAGAGAGCTAGAGAGAAAGAGAGAAAGTGGTGCTGGCCCGGAGGGCGCGTTGGGTTTCCATTATGCTAAACCGCAAATGGAGTCCTGCGATCGAGTGTCTCTCTGCGCCACCCCCGACGGCGTACAAAGCCGCTGGAATAAGGCTCCTAAGGTGTAATGTTACCGAGAAATTAAATTCTCTCGTTCTCAGCGACCGCCTTCGCCTCCGGCTTGTCCCGCCGTCCGATTTCTGCCTCTCTTTTCCGTTGCACCCCCTTACAGGGTGTTTCATGCACCGTTCGGAGATTTCTCAGCCGAAAACAATATCATTTCGAAGGGACGGCTCCTTTTATAAGACCTTTCTCTTCTATTGTTTGCTTATCCATCGATGGAATTGGAAAATCATGGTCTGTATGTATGGAAATTCGGATTTGTTTCACTTTAGTGGAAAATAATGGATATGCTTATAGGAGAAGCAAGCCACGCTTGACCGTTTCTGTTGTTTCTCCACGATGAATTTTCTATTATAAGAAACATATATTGTTGAAATATTACCTACGACAAATAAGTTACAATGTGTAACTATTTTTAGATGTTTCGTACTGCATTAATTTCTTCACACCATTGCATTAACGATGGTAATATTGAAAAATTGATAAGTATTGACATTAGTCCAAATTATGTATTTCTATCGATCTGAGCGCGACGGTCACCGGTGACCCCCGCGATGCTACTGACAAGTTAAGCGCCAGTCACTTGTGACCCCCATAAAAATTAAAAAGTATTGACATTTGTCCAAATTATATTTCTATCAATCTGAGCGCGACGGTCACCGGTGACCCCCACAGCTCCACTATACCCCCAAGTATTGACATTTGTCCGGTCACCGGTGACCCCCACAGTCCACTATAAAGTTTACCCCCCCCCAGAAAAATTAATAAATATTGACATTTGTCCAAATTACCATTTCTATCAATCTGAGCGCGCCGGTCACCGGTGACCCCCACGGCTCCACTATAAAGTTTAATGCCGGTTACCAGTGACCCTCATAAAAATTAATAAATATTGACATTTGTCCAAATTATATTTCTATCAATCTGAACGCGACGGTCACCGGTGACCCCCACGGCTCCACTATAAAGTTTAATGCCGGTTACCAGTGACCCTCATAAAAATTAATAAATATTGACATTTGTCCAAATTATGTATTTCTATCAATCTGAGCGCGACGGTCACTGGTGAATCCCGTGGCATTCAACGTGTTAAAATGGCTCTCGTATAAAACGCGAAAGGGGATCGTTTTCGACGAATGTCGCGCCGGAAACGTCTGTCCCACCTCGAAAGCTGGCAGGTTCGAGAAGCAGCGAACAGAGGTCCCGGTCTTATTGAACGAGCTGTACGCGTTCCTTGCTCCCGTCCTCCGGCTTTCTTGTCACGGCACAAATGAACCCGCGGCACCGTGTCGCCGGCGTGCGCCGCTATCTGCACACGTATGCGAACAAAAGGATTCGCCTGACATTCGAGCTTTTTGCCGGGGAGCACGTCCTCGACGATGATTTTCTCAGGTTTTCCAGGCGCAAGCCGGCCTCCGAGTCGTCACGGTGAATTACGGTGAAGAGCTCCCCGTGAATTTTGATCGCGCAGCCGAAGACGCTCGGGACGCACTCGGCTCCCACGGCGATGCTCGCATCGGCGGAAGCGATTTCCACCTCGAATCGGCGCCGATCGACCGAAGTGGTGCGGGGGCTTTCCATAGCCAGGCGGAGGACGTGGCTGCCGTTGACAAGCGAGTTCCGAGGAATGGTAAATCGTTCGGAAGGTTCGACTGTTGCCGGATCAATTATATTTCAATACAATTCGAGGCGGTCGTATTTACACGAAGTTCACACTGGAGAACTATCGGAGCAGTCGAAATGACCAAGTGGTGATTATTCATGGTAACCTTATAAGTTCATCATGGTAAAGCTTCCAAAATTTGCTGTGATTTTCTGCAGAAGGTATAAATAAAGATTTGTTTTCTATGCATTCGGTATTTTTTGGTGTAAGTTTCAATTTGATCTCTTTCGTGCAAACAAATACAGTTTAATTGTCGGTAGTTCTAGTGTTAAATTCGAATGAAGTAAATTCGAAGGGACGAAATATTTTCGAAGAATCTTGATACGAAAACGGGAGAAAGGGTGATGTGTTATGCGATGAAAGATTGATCAACTAATTGAAAATGGGAGAGTTTAGAAATTTTTATCGTTTAGTTGGAATGTTTATAATATTAGAGACAATTGTTGCAAATCATTCGGTTTTGCAACAAGAACATTAGGGAAGCAAACAGAATCTGGTTATATCACTGTGTCCTTAAGAATAGTGAAAATGCTCATACGTATGCAATATGTTTCAGCTTATAGTAATTGAAGATTTTCTTTCGAGTTAGAATTAATACCAAATTGATCGTCCATCAGAAATGGGATTAACGAAGCGATGATCTCCAACAAATTCGTAGTTGCTCTTTTCACTCCTAAGGTTTTCGAAGTTTTGCGCCGCGAAATGTAGCGGAAATGTTCGAGTCGAGTCAAGAGACGCGCGACGTCGCGATCGATTTGATCGGGAAAACGCGGAATTCGAAAGTTCGACGTTCGTGCGACGACGCTAGCAGCGCTCTCTTGAAACTCCCTGAAGTATAAATATTGAATCGCTATCAGCGATCCCAAACTTCGCCCGTCGGTTAATTTTACAGGCGCCTTTGACACCGTCGCGACGTTGTCGAGGGAAGAACATCGAAGACGCGGGACGAAGATGTTCGCTTACGTCGACAGGGAATAACACAATTTTCCCGTTCACGCTATTATTTTGAGGGATGTAGTCAATTTTAGTCTACGGATAGAACTGTTAGATCTGTAGAGGATCGTATAGATAAATCGGGAGTGTAATTCGATTTATTTATAAACGGAGAGTGTGCAAATGTCGTTATCGGTAAGAAAATGTTTATAGAATAATAATTGAATTTATCGTGATCTAATAGATTTGATGAATGAATGTTTTTGATGTAAAATAGGTAGTGATTATTTCGAGGGATATAATCAATTTTATTCTACGGATAGAACTGTTAGCTCTATAGAAAATCGTACAGATAAATCGAGAGTATAATTTGATAGAATGTAATTCTGAAAGAAGTAAAAACATCGTAGTTGCTAAGTCGAAAAGTCGTTGTTATTATTAAACTGTTTTAAATATACATATTATTATATTCCAAGCATTTCACTTCATTTTATTCACACCTGAGCCCTATCATCACACTCTACTAAATAAAATAAAAGTAGAATTTTCCTATAATAAATAAGACACTCTGGATCGTGTATTACAATACGCGAATTACCATACCCGCGAGGCTGGAAAATACAATATACGATAATAAACGATCCCCGGCGAAAAAACGCAGAACCATCGAACGGCACCGTTTAATTTCCGAGAAAATGTCCACGCTATGCAAGTTATGAGAGATTTTCCCACCCCATCGTAGGTGGCGGAGAATTTATCAAAAAGGGGGAGGATCGTCGAGCCGAAACTCCGCGCGTTCTCTCCGCCCCGGCTCGCGAGAAGGTGAGTAAAAAAATAGGAACGACGACGGAAGAAGAAGGGGCGGCAGAGAGGGAGGGAGGGGCGGTCGCGGAGGAAGGACAACGAGAACGAGGAATGCTCAGCCGCAAACAATGGAATTCTACTCGGTGAAAAATTTCCAGCGTGACGCTGCACGGTGATCCCGTCAAATTACACCCTCCTCCGTCACCCCTCCCGGTTCCACCCTTCCGGAGCTCCCGTCATATTTCATAATATCGCGGAATCTCGAGGAGGACCGGCGGAGCCGGCAGGACACGGTGGCTCGGTAAATCGTTTTCGAATGGAAAGGAAAACTTGTTACAGCGACGGGGACGAGAGGGGGGTTGGCGGGAAATGGAAGACGCCAGGACGCTCCGCAGGGCTGGCCAAGTGAAATGTTACGGCGAACAGCGGGTCAGAGTAGGAAATAGAGCGGGCGGCGGCGTGAACGCGTAGAAAAATCGGAAGGTAGCTAGTGTGACAGCAGTCGGACGAACGGAAGAACGAGCCTCGATGTTTGGAATAATTAGAATTCAGCTACGATTAACGCACTCGTTTCAACAATGATCTCAACCCATTTGCATCAACTGTCCTTTATGTCTTGTATGACATTCTCTCTCTCTCCCTCTGTCTGTCTCTCTTCCTCCCCCTACTCTCTCGTTATCTCCCACTATCTCTATCTATCTATTTATTTCTCTTTTTCTTTTACAAACACTTTCTTTCTCTCGCTCCTTGTCACTCTCTTTGCTGTGCCACTCGTTATAGCCGGCAACTTTAAATTTCTATGACCTACAATTGGAATTCTATGCTCTCGTTAACGTCAGTATCCTTGCAGCCTTTTATGCGTTTCACCGTACTTGCTATCTTCAACGAACTAATCTATGTAAACAAAATTTCCTCGTCTACCGATAACGTTAACAGAAGCGTCGATTCAAATAGCTTACTCTAAACAGCAAGGTAATACTATTGTTCTTTTCAAAGACGAACGAATCACCATGAGAAGCAGCAACTCGAAGGAGCGTCAATTTCTCTACGAACGACGGGAGAAGGAAAACACGGATCCCGGCCCGTAAGAAGCGGAAGTCGAGAAGCAAAAAAGCCCGGGTGTAAGAAACTGCAGCCTGGAAGAGAGGCACACCATGCTGACGAACAATGCGGCCGCGCCACAGAGGGAACATTTCCACGGATCCAGGAACACACGTCGAAGCGACTTCTTTTGTCCCGGCTGGCAAACGCGGCCTGGCTCCGAGATCGGCTATTTGCCAAACGAGATTGAAGATTTGCGCCGCGCGTTATTATCGTCGACGCGTACAGATGACGACCGCGGAAAAAGGATAACGCGCGCCGAGGCGCCAGGCAGTTTCCGCGCGACCTACGAGCACGATCGCGATATCTCTGTCTTCGTCGCGGAGCGAAAACCGGAACGAAGAAAACAGATTAGAAGGAGGCACGGGACTCTGGAACGCACAGGGACGTGCTTCGCAGCGTTAACTTTTTAGATACGGTACGCCACTATGGACGCCCCTCGACTTTCGCACACAATTGGTTCTGGAAAGTGTGTGAGAATGTTGAATGTTTGAAATTGGAGGGATGTAAAAAAATATGCACTAAAAACTGTGTAGTTTGATCAAATATTGATCGGAACAATATTGTAGCCTGATGGCTAAAGTCTGATGTCCCCTCAGAAGGGACAGCCCAATAGCTCACGATGTTCCTTCAGAGAGGACATACGACCGCAAAGGCGTGAATTTTTAAAACCGTGCAAAATAGCGAATTGTGCGAAAGTAGAATATTTAAAAGTCGAGGGGCGCCTGTATAGTGGCATTCCGCCGAGACCCTCTATTTTTATAGTGACTTTCATAGATATCATGATTTCGGACGGTATTATATGTCTTTTGCTTTATTTCTCATTTGTTTCGCTTAAACCACATTTCCTGACAATATCGAAGCTGTCGTTGAAAAGTACACGTGTCAGAAAACAATCGTCATGAACATGCCATCATGCGTGTGTTTGTGCCATCTCCGCGGCCAGGCACGTCGTCCCATGGTTACCCACTTGCGAACGAACGCACCGTACCTAAAGCGTTAAAACGCTCGACGAGTAACTGGCTCTGCAGACGAAGAAAAGAAGTTCCCTCGCATTTATCGTCGCGGCTAACGAGCCGACAGCAAAATTGGAAATCGGAGCGAGCGGAATTAGCCCGAGCGTAATCCGAATTCGCGAGGCGGGTGAGCTCGGAATCAGCGAAGATTCGATGCTTCGAGCGGCGTAAATCGAATTTCCATGGAGACACGAGCCCGGAAAACCGTTCCGTCGTCGCTGGTCCCCGCTATCTGCCACCAATTATCGCGTCTCTCATTCTCGGCAGCAATTAACATCCCTCTTTGTTGTCTTTCCCAGAATTATCGGAATTTCGGGGAGAACGGAGGGGCGAGAGGAGTATATCCAACGAGGCAGAGGAGCGGCGTAGGCGAATTCACGACAATTTGCCACACGCATCGAGAGTCAAACTCCCTTCAACGGTTTCCGCGACTCCAGCAATCCCCCTTAAGATCCCTCCGGTTGAATCGACGCGGTAACCGGTGTAACGCCAACAATATCATCCCCCTACAGGCCCATCCTTTCCCCGTCTCCTTTGCCCGTGTTCGCCGACGTTGTCGTCGCGGCTTATACAATTCCGTGTGCCGCGTGGAGCCAATTACAACGTAAGAAACGTTAACTTAGTTTGTCAAGCAGTTAACATGGGGGAACTCCTTCCGGGGCCGGAGGGTGCGTGCTCGCCGATAGCGCCGCCATCCGGCGAACGGGTAACTAGTTCGAACTCGAGGAACAACCACGATTTCCATCCCTATCGATGTGTACGTGCGCGCTATCCTACTCGAGCACTACTCTCCTCTCCTCTCTGTTGCGTATTCTCCTTTCCTTCAGTCCTCTGCAACGAGCGGCTACTAATTTTTCAAGCATCCCTGATTCTACATTGATTAAAAGAATTTTTTTTTTTTAATTTTTTCGACGTTCGAGCAATCAACGTTTTATATTCTTTCAAAGCCTGTAAGGCCTGTAAAACTAGGATAGGAGACGACTGTGCCGTTTAAAAATAGTATTACCAAACTTTTTAAATTAATTTCGTGTACGTTTACTTTTGTGATTTAGCTAATTTTATGTATTATATGTACGTCATTTACCACTTAAAAGTACAATATTGGATTATCCTGTGGACGAATAAATAAATAATGAATTTGGTATACATAATAATTCTATTAATTTTGAAACATACTTCGTTTTTCGTTCTCACAATCGGTAATCCTTAAGCCCCATAAAACACGATTTCATATAGCACGACACATTTTTGTAACGTGATTCTCCTGTTACACGGGAACCGACTGTATCCCAAAATTACATAAAATTCGATCTTCTGAAGCGAAACGGTATATAATGTTCTTTTCCTAGAAAACTCGTCGCACGCCATCGATAGGTTCCACAAGATTATTTCCCCGAAACCGTACGACAGAACTCATCACGCGACCCGCTCAATATCTAACCCCGATATTCAATGTACGAAGATTGAAGACACTTCTGTGTCTCGCAATGCACGCCGCTTGCATGCGTGTGCACACGTACGCGGGCCGGCGTAGCTGCGTTCGAGGAGTCGACGGAGTGCCAGGGCAGCCTGAAATTCCAGGAGCAGGGCTGTGCAGGTCTCGACAGTTCGGCGCGAAACCGAGCCCCGCCGCACGCGTAACTCGGATGTTTGAGTGCGTGCGTGTGCCACGGCAGCTAGGAATTCCGCGTGCACCAGCGCGCGCGGTCGAACAGGCAAAGGGGTTGATGGGGTGGTGCGCGCGGGGCGGGTTCGAGGCTGGCCCGATTATTGCTCGTCAAGTTCTCGGGATCGAGAGCTCGCGGTAACCGGGCCAGGCAAGACGTTTAGGGTCATTATTTATCCACGAGCGGGATAATTTCGCGACCCTCCACCGACGTGCCTGGGGGAGACGAGGGTGGGGGCGGCGGGGGTTCGTTGACCTATCGGAATCTCTGACATCTGCCGTCAACCCGCGTTTTCATTAGCGCTGTTAATTAAAGGAGACGCGAGCCCTCTGTCTCTTGCCTCCCGGCTCGCAAATATTTTCGCGTTGGCCCAGACCCATTAAAGCTCGGCCGCTCGCGTGCGTTCGCGCGGTCAAAAATTCGAAGCGCGCGGTATTCCGACCCGTTTATAAATTTCTCATTATTTCCGGTCCGCGCGTGTCCCTCCGAGCGACGCCCGTCGATGGAAGTATCGTCGAACGGAACGGGGAAGTTGGCCAGACCGTGTTGGACACTTGCGCGAATTTTCATTAACGATAACGCGGCAGCATTTGTTGATGATACAACGAAGCGGTCTAAGAACGCGTGCGCGAATCCTGTGACTCGTTACACCCAATACTAGTAATAGTTTACTAGTAATAGTAAAATCATCTTTGAAACGAAGCGGGCTTCGACTTCGTGCGAAAAGGTTTGCACTAACACGACACGTGGGTTGAACGATAATTACTGCAGAGGTGTACCGAAGATTTAGGACCGTGGCACTCGGCGAACAGATTTAAGAGAACGCAACGCCGAAGGCTGAACAAGGCACGAGGCTACTCTGTCGCGAGCTTAACTTTTTACTAAGCTAATCCTTAGACTTCGTGCAGCCTCGTGCACCGCGTGCGAGCAGCGTTTCGCAACGCGCTCCTTAAAACGAACGGGCGCTGTTTAATTAGCCCCGCTGCTTTCGAAATCATTGAAACCAGCCTGGTCTCGGTACCTATATTATTCCCTTAGCATCTTCGACGTTGCTCATTCGTGGAGGGATCCTCGGTGAATGAGAATCGGCCGGGCGTGTAGCTGCGAGAGTAACGAGCGGCGAAGGCAATTCCGCGCGGCAGTCAATTACGTTTCAAGGAATTGCGTTCCGCCGCAAGTTACGAGCTCTCGGTGTGAGCCAGGTGTAGGTGCGCCGAGGTGGCGCGGCTGAGGGGAGATCTTGGTTAGAAACTTATTCGAGTTATAACAGTTGCGAGCCACCTTGGGCATCGTAGCGGGACTTAGGGCGCTTCTGGCGAAGTACACCAGGGCCTGGTTCGTGGCACGGGGGTTGCTGCGTTACCGGGGGCTGCCCTAAAGCGCGCGAGGGGCTTGCGAGAGAAACACCGAGCAAACTGTCGCGAGTTTCACCCCCGGTGTCGTGTTACGCCGGCATACCTTCCGACGTATCACCTTTTGAGCACGCACCTGCACTAACTCGTGAATCTGCTTTCAATTAGCCTGCGCCGGTGATACGGGTTACGCCGCGCCGCTAATGCTCGTGCTTTCTAATGAACTGCAGCCTGTTCCTGTAGTCGTTCACTGTTTTACGCGCCCCACACACAGCTCAGGTTGCGAGCGTTCGAACAGCGATTGGGTTGAACGCGTAATTCCTCGATTGCGAGCAGCCCTTGCAGCGGGGAGTTAAGAGGGAATGGTGGCGATAAGCGTGATCGAATCGGTTGCAGGGATAACTGGAAAAAATGGAGAGCACCGTCGGGTTGAGCAGGGGCGCGTGAAACGCGGATGAAATTCTTCTTTTGCTGCTGCAAGATAAATTGCGAATTCGATAAAACCGAGGGAAATACTTGGAACGGAAAGTTATCCGCGATAGAAACAAAGAATAACTTTGGGAAAGAACAAGGTAATCGCATTAATTTCCAGCAGGAGGGGCGGTTCACAGCGAAGAAGGCTATAATACACGCGTACGAATACTTTCTCTATCGATACATTTATATTCATAGCCCGTGAGAATTCTGGTAGTCTGCAAGGGAAGAGCGGCAGGGGGTGAGAGACAGTGAAACAGAGCGGGTTAGAGTAGGGAAGAGAACAGAGAGTAAAAGCGAGAGGATGAGAGAAAGACAGAGAGAGAGGGAAAGGGTAGACGCAGAGCTAACAAGTCGAAGTAGCGAGGGGATGGTCAGGGGTTGGCGGCGGCGGTGGCAATGGTGGAAGGAGATGAACGAAGTCGTGCTAAGCAACTTAGATTAGTTGAATCGACTGGCCTCTGCTGGCGAACCGCCAGGCCAAATTGTCAAGAGAATTGCTCTCCAGTCTTGCCGCTACGCCGCACCGCCATTCCTCACCATCGTTTTCTTCCCCCTTTTTCACCGATGTGCTCTCTCGTGCGCGGTAAAACAAAATGAGGAACCATCGTTCGCGCAGACCTCGAAGAAATTCGGTCGACGATCCTCTCCGTGGTTCCCCGACAAATACGATTCTCCCCTGCACCACTTCGCGCTTCCGTCAAAACTATCGCACGGAACTGCATACAGCCGACAACGTCCTGCATCGCAACAAGTTTCATTAACGAACCGACGATCCTGATCCTCTCAGAAACGAATCCGTCCTCGGTAACGCGATCGCGGTCGGTTAATTCAATCGGATTCCTCGCCGAACGCCGAGATTCGAAAAATTGCACGCGGTCCTACGAAGAGCGGCGCTGATCAGGATCGACGGTAAAAGGGAGAAAAAAAAATGATTGCCGGAGTACGGCCGAAGTTGGCCGAGAAGTACGTGTTACTGCACGTCGGGGACGGTTTTATCTCGATCCTTTATTTCCTGCGCGGCCGATCGAACCTGTATAGCTGCTGGCACGCGGTCTCGTTTTATTGGATTCCGTGCAAGGGCGGCGCCGTTTTTCCAGGCTACCGGCCGATGGTGAAGCAGTAGTCGCGTTCTCATCTATCATCCGGCTGCGCCGGCACCGAAGTCATTTAACAAACGTCTCCTTCAGATTCCATATTGCGGGCTACGCTGCCGCGACCGTACCCTCCTTCATCTCGAACCCCGTTCGATCGTTCGAGCCGCTTTTCTTTCTGATCCCTCCCCCGCTTTCGCCTGTCCCTGTTCCTCTGTCCCTTGACGAATACCCGGCCGCGGCGGATTTTCATTCCCTTCTCCGGGCTTTCAGCCCTGTCGCGCGCGAGGGAGACACGACGCCTGTCGTAGCCGCGTAATTTTGTTACGTTTCGAACGAACCCATCGCGGTTTCATTTGTCAGGGGATACGAGCAAGAAGCAGGAAAGATTTTTTGAACGCGGGCGTGGGAGTCGCCAGGGAACTGCGTGATTTACGTAGCCGCTTTTATGGACGGACAACGAGCAGCTATCCGATGCGGCGCCACACGGCCTATGGAACAGTGGCTCCAAACGACGACCTGTCGCAGAGTCAAAGAGCCTGGAAATTGTGAAAAGCTTCGTGCGCAAACATGGAGGCGATGCGTCGCCTTTTATAGATAAGCAGAGGACGCTCGGAAAGATCGACGCCACGCGGTTTACAACGGGGCTGTCTAACTACAGGTACGATTTGACTTTCGCACATTCTACTTTCACACAATTCGATATTTCGAGGCTTTTTAAAAATTCAACTTTTTAAGCCTTTGATCGGCTGTCCCCTCTGAGGGAGCATCGTGAGTCGAGTAGGCTACTGAGTTGCACATTTTCAAGGAAAAGACTTTAGGCATCAGACTGCAATGTTGTTCCGATCAATACTTTAACACACAGTCACAGTCTCACAGACAGTTATACAGATAGTCATTAATCAGTCAGTCAGTTAGTCAGTCCATCAAACCAAATCGTGTATTGTAACACAAATAAAGACTCTACAAATTTATTAAAAATTGTATTTTGGAAGAACTGGAAATGCGTTTGATGAACAATACTAGTTCAAGGCTAACCAGTAACAAAAGTAAGTAGAATCAATGGCAGAGGAAAGAATGGTGGACCTTCCCATTCGGTTGGTTAAGTGTTAAGTTGAAAAGTTGCTTATACCATTAAACTATAATGTATACTATTAAAGTTGTTACTATTAAACTATTTTAAATATAAATATATTATATTCCAAGAGCTTCCCATTGTTTCCCTCACACCTGAGCCCTATCATCCAATCTACCAAACAAAAAGTAAGAAATTTCCTATATAATTTCCCAAACAACAACAAGAAAGAGAATCTCCTCTAATTTCCCGTGGCTCGGTATCTTTATTACCATGTCGGGGATAAATCAGGCGCGTTATCGTCGCGACGGTGTAGGGCGACGTTCCCGCCAAAAATCAAGATCAGCCCCCTGCTGGAGAACAGTCGACGCGAAAATTGCCTCGGCCCGGCGAACGTCGGGCCAGTGATCGATAACAAAAACTACACGACAGGCCGTTAGTCCTTCGGGACAATTCTGGTATCTCGTCGTCGCGCTAACAAATCACGGCCTCCTTTTGTCCGCGCTCGCGTCGCCCTGCTCCACGACAATGTAGATATTGTCCGGCGAGGGGGTGGGAGGGGCGAAGCTTCCGCCGGATTGCGGCTTTGTCGCGAAACTCAAATCCTTACAATAATTGGACGAGCAGAGTTTGACGCGGCACGTTGGAAACTCTGCCGCGGCCTTCGCACCGGCAAAGGTACACTTCAGCGATGGTGCTGGTCTAATCCGGCGACGGGTGACTAACGGGAACGCGTGTCGCCCTTCTACCAGCGAGCATCTTGGAGCGTCTTCTCGATGACTACTGTGGCGACCTACCTGTCCTCGACACTAGAAGGGATTTTACCGACTAATTTTCTCGCAAATCCTCGAGTCCGCCACGGTTTCTATATATACGAGTTCTGACCTATCCCTTCCTATCCCTGTGTCTAAGGCATGGGCCTGCTAGGTAGCCTTACCGATGAGTCCACTAGTAGGCCCCGAACGAAACACTGCTTCCCACTCTTTTTCCTTCTTTCACTCCTTCCTTCCCTCCGCAACAGCCACACTACTAAGATTTCTTAGGGGAAACTTT
This sequence comes from Tetrapedia diversipes, assembly GCA_033822845.1. Taxonomy (NCBI): domain Eukaryota; kingdom Metazoa; phylum Arthropoda; class Insecta; order Hymenoptera; family Apidae; genus Tetrapedia; species Tetrapedia diversipes. Next base: position 326,173 of record JAOPTO010001957.1, on the reverse strand, counting down.
TCCTGGTCAATCGTCGAGTAACAAGTTGTACTTTCTTGAACGAAAAATATAAATCACAAAGCCTGGTTGTGTAGGGGTCAGAGAGTAAGGGAAGAGTTAAAGTCGTCGAACCATAGGAGATAAAGAGACGCAGTGACGGTTTAGTCAAGGAACGAAAGAGAAGAGAAGCAAAGAGGAAGAGTATTTTTTCATCGTAAACGATGTTACGAGATGCACGACCCGATCGACCGTTAATTCCAATAAAACGGGAAGCTGACGAATCTTTCGCATTTGACGCGTCCACGGATCCCATTAACGTCTGTAAGAAAGAAAGGGGATCGAAAAAGAAGCTTATTCTCTCCAGGGGGTTTGTCCCGTTGTCAATTATCCAGGGCTTCTAACGACCGACAGACAGTGAAGCGGGGCTTACGTGGCAATTGGAATCGTGTTTCCAACCGGGACACAAATTTCCCGAGGAGACCTGCACCTACCCCTGTCAACGCTGGAAATTGAATCGCCGTGCGAAAATCACGTTCGCGAGAGAAAGTATGTATAAATGACGAGAATGTCGTTCTAAAAATGTCCGAGATCCATCTTGTCGGTGAACCGTTTCGGGACAATATTAAGCATGATTTAGCGCGCGCCGACGGTACCAGCTATTCGAGTCCATATGGAAACCCGTTTCCATTGGCGGGGCCAACTTTATCAAAGCGCAAGTGTTCTCCACCCCGGTCATATTCTTCAGTCGTTTATCAGCGAGCTCGCGGAGGAAAACGTGGCACGGTGTCGTATCGAGTTCGAGAGGATCGAACACGGGAAAATTCACAACACTTGTAATCATAACAGATCCGTTAACAAATATAACTTGACCGAGTGATGGTCACTATAAAAAATGTGTCCTGAGTCGTTTACCCAGGTCTTTATAGACTTTTCTCTGGGTATGGGGTGATTGTGACTGATAGAGTATCGAATATAGCCGTCGATATCGATAGTTAATAAGGTGTCTTTGTTTTGTTTTTTTTTGTTTTCCCTTTCTCTACCAAAAATATGTGACCGAAGTTAGTCAGCAAAGAGCTCGCGACGGGTACGAACGTTAGAATGTAATTATATCTATTAAGATCGTTTAAATATTAATAAACAGTAAAATATATATATCGTGTAGTGGTTTATTCCAACAGCCTTTCCTTCACCCCATAAAACCTAACAGTGACCTTAGTCTAAAACCATAGATTGACTAGGAGGAAAAGGTGAGTAATGGAAAATGACTAAACAATTTTGAACACGGTGATTATGAGTGTTTCCTTAGTCAGTGGTAGATGGCTATTGTAGAAATTGCCAACACAGTTTGTTTTATTCAATTATCTTTATTATTAATTTCAATACCCTACACTTTATATACCAATTACTACCGACTACACTGAACACGCGACATCCTCAACAATAAAAAAAAAAAACGTCGAGTTCGTCAGCCACAGGATGGTGATACCAATCTACTTCTATAAATGCATAAAACTGAACAGTTATGGGCAATAGTCCTAAGATAAGGGCCTCTTTACAAGAAAGACGTTTCCGTACTGCGTAGCCAGAGGCGCGAGAACGTTTCGAGCGTTCGCTGAACCTGCGTCGATTCATTCTCTGGGACCCCTTGTCGGGGTGGTGGTAGCAGGAGCGAGTCATCGACAAATGCATCGGCGCCGTGGTTTCGACGAGCCACCGGGGGGGAAAACTGATACGGGACGTCCAAGACCGATGGACGCTGCCTCGACGCTGCTTTATCGACGCTCGGAATCCTTATCTGTCGGGAGGGTTAATCTCGGGGAATCCCTTTTGCGCGCTGTTATCTCGCTCGAGGCCGCGACGTCTTCCGGGGCTGAACGAAGAGCGGACGGACGGCGACGCCAACGAAAACGACGCCACCGCAACTTTTTAACTCTGCTCAATAAATCTGTTCGCTTCCTCGGACCCTCCCTCTTCCCTTTCCACGCTCGCTATCTATTCTCCCATCCTCCAGACCCTTCCCTGGTACATGCCCTCCCCGATCCCTTTCTCCCTCCCGCGATCTCTCTGTTCCGTTATTGTTTCTTTCTTCTCGACTCTGGTCTCGGGAGGCGATCGGAAGCCTGCTTCTCTTGGCATTGTCTCAGCGCCGCTGGTCAAGGGTTTGGCGCTATCGATTGGCACGGGAATTCAATAAGCCTCGCAGAGGCTCGATGAACCGCTACGTGTCCGAGCTTGTAGGCTGCGCGAAGCTTCTGTCGCGCGATCGCCGATCTCGCACCTCGGTCTTGCAGCTTTCTGATCTTCAACATCGATTGATGACGCGCTGAGCAGGCATCAGACGCTGTCAAATCCTTTAGAAATTCCATAAATAGGTAACCGAGGAAAAGAGGAGGCGGAAACTTCCAGGTCCCTGAAGATAAAAGGATGACCGCTGGCAGGACCATTAAGCGGACGGGGTCGTGAATTAACTTTTTTAATTATCCCATAATTTCTGACCGCGTCCCGCGCTGGCCACTGTTTGACTCTCTTAACGAGCCAATTAAACAGCCGACCGGCGGTGTTCTCGAATTTAAATTCACTTGCGATTATCTCGACAGGGGCCCGCCGCGGCGCGTTAACGACTTTTCCCGCGAACAAGAAAAATTTCGCCTCCCTCGCAGAGAGGACTCTTGACATGGACCGCCTTTGTTTTCATTTTAAGCGGCGTCGGAAAACGTATTAAATTATTTTAGCCGCTACTCCGTTTCCCCCTGCGGCTTCCCAGGGTGACTCGCTTTCGCGCCTTACTTCCCGCTTATTCGATCCTTCTTGTTTCGTCCTTTTGCGCCGGCCACTGTCGCGTTCGCTGTCCCACAAACCGGATTTCCTTCTTTTTTTTTCTCTCTCTTCCCTCTCCTCTCTCAACGAGGTCCGCGCGGAACTTCCCGTGTCTCCGTTTACCAGAGGTCGCTTTGTCCTCCGGTTTCTTCGTTTTATAATAACCCCGGATACCGTTAAATTCTATTTCGACTTTATTTCCTAGAAAATAAAATAGGTCAGCCGTATACACCTCCGACCACGGAGGATTCTCACATTTCTCGCGTTATCCCCTTTGTTCCGCAATGCCGCGCCCCGCCGGCGTTTTCCTTCTCCTTCTTCTTCTTCTTCTCCTTCTTCTTCGAATTTACAGGCTCGGGTCCACGGGGAAAGGATTACCCGCGCGAAAATTGCGATTTGTTTCTGTATCGTGTTCGAAATAACAATTCTCGTTTCAGGAGGCTAACTTGTTCCATTATTAACGGTCAGCTATAGCGGATTTTCCGCAGATCTGTCTCTGTGCTGTTGCAACGGTCTTCAATTTTTGGCGACCTTCCTGCCCTCGTCACCAGGAGGGATTTACCAACTACCTTTCTCGCAAGTACTTAAGTTCCTATGTGTACAAGTTCTGAAGTGTCCCTTCCTTGTGGAGGCTGGTAATCGCTTCCACTATGAGAGCGAGAGAGAGAGAGAGAGGGTAGCGGAAGTAGCACGTCGAAGAACTCGCTCCTAGCGAAAGGGTTAAAAAATTGAAAATATTTTAACACTTTACCGACCGGAAGCCTATTAATCAGCTTTTACATGCTTACAATTAGTCTGTAAATTTTGTAATGTTTCCTTACATGAAAGTGACTGTTTCGAGCGATATCGTATGTATACGGTAAAGAGATATTAAACTATCAGTTACTCGAAGAAAATCATTGTAATCAATTCATTAGCGACGTATCCCATCGAGAGTGTGTATGCAATAAGTTATGCGATCGGTATAGTGTTAAGAAGCAGAGTTCCGGCTGAAACTTTATTCCTCCGTTTTAAAGCAACTCGAGTAACCACTCGATAGAACGTGTACTCATGGTCGGCTGCGCCGCGCATAGAGCGGTTAATTACACCGCAATGAAAAACGTTAAAGGACACGAATTTACGACAGGCAGCGGTAGCCGGTTCGCGGTAACTTTTTTCCTCCCAGCTCACGGCCAAATCCGGGCAGTAAAACGTGGACTTTGATCGCGCAATTTCACCGCGAACCAACCTCCGTCCCCGATAAAAGCTGATTCCGCCTCCGTTGAAATGATATTTCGACGACTCGCGGTCGCTGCGCCGATATTTCGATTCGAAATTAGAGGGTGAACGGTCCCGATTCCGCCGTGGCCTGATGAAAATTTAATTTGTGGCTGTTGTTGAGAGAGAAGGGGTGAGAAGGAGAGGAATGGGAAAACGGTGTTTCGTCCGAGGCCCGCTAGTGGATTATTGGTAAGGCTTACCTAATAGGCCCATGCCTTAGACACAGGAATAGAAAGAGACAGGTCAGAACTCGTACATACAGAAACCATGGCAAACTCGAGCACTTTCGAGAAAAGTAATCGGTAAATCCTTCAGTCTACAAGTATAGTTTACTAATCGACTTCTTCAGTGTATCTTTACTATCATTTCAAAATCAAACTTACAAAATTGCACCATATTATGTATCTAATGGGTTTTCCCGTTTAAACAAATAAGTAAATAAATAAATGATACATAGTTGATGTAGTATAGTTAATTCGTACAGTTTATCGAAGTTTGTTTATAGTATAGTATAATGTTATAATAAATTTACAATAATTTGTATCATTTTTGAAGATGCACGCATCGCTCGTGAACAAATTTTGGGTCAGCTCTCAATTTATTCGCTTCGATAAAGGCACTGATTTAGGGGATCAGTATTACTTGAAAATACTCGCACGGTGTATTTCAGACGATTTTTCGGGGCCGACGCGTGCTCGAGAGCTCGCTTTTCCGAGCGCCGACCGTTCGCCAGGCCGTAATATCCGCGAAAGCAGCCGACCACCACTCTGCGAATATATTCGCGGCGAATCGGTGTAGCGATCTGCAAAGTCAGATTTGTTGGCCGTAGGCGTAAGCTGATTTCGACGTCTCGATCCCGAGTTTTTCTCTGCCTCGCGTTCCCCTGACCCCTTGTCGACCTAAAGCCAGTCGCTCTTTTTGAATTCAAAAATAACATAATGCAGTAAGAATATTAGAATATTAGAAATTTCCTGAATAAAAGAATTAATTTTCATAGTTTAATAACGTTTAATATTATGTGATAATCATGTTACAAATTAAAATCTTTACTGTTTCGAGCCAAGTAAATTAAAATAGCTTAAGAAGCTACTAAAAACAAATGAAAAATGGATATTTTTAATTTATTCGCAATTATTATTTTTTAAGTTCTAAGAGTGGTATCAAATCTCCGGGTACCGTTTTAGTCATTTGACATGCGAATAACGCGCCGTCCGTAGTGATGGATTAGTCAAGTAAAAAGGTTAAAGATATTTATAATTTTATTAAACATCGTTACATTTTATTAATGCAGTGAGGCAAATTTAAATCTACAATTTTCTGTGTTTTCTGAATTTCTACATTATCCTCTGATATCTGTAAATCCTACTTCCACGCAGCCCGTTCGTCCAGCACTTAAAAAGTGGGAAAAATGGGTGAAGCAAGCAGCCAATTCCACTTGCGCCTTACGCCTTTTAGCTTATATTAGTAATTTTTTCCTTTCCCAATAGTACGTTAGTCTTGTCATTAGTATTTCGAGCGGATTGGAATACAGCAACCAGGCCTAGCCCCGTGCGAGGGCGAATTACGACGGCGACGAGTCGACAAGCGGGACACAGTATCCACCCTCCTCGTGAACACGCCTGAATCGCTCCACTTACACGCTCGCGACACCCCGGAAGAAAAGGGGCCTCGGAAATTAATGGATCGTTTATGGCCACTTGATGATACTTCGATGGCCCCTTAATACGGCCGTTTATCCTTCGGTTGCGATTGCCCGGGTGCACCTACTGGTTTTCGATTAACACGTTGAATGCCACTCCAGTTTTACTGGGTTTGCCTGGGTTTGCATGGTAAATTTTCTATTATACAATATATATACTGTTGAAATATTACCTACAACAAATAAGTTACAGTGTGTAATTATTTTTAGATGTTTTATATTGCATTAACTCGTTTGTACCATTGTATTAACGATGGCAATAATGAAAAATTGATAAGTGTTGATATTTGTCCAAATTATGTTTTTATACCAATCTGAGCGCGACGGTCACCGGTGACCCACAAAGTGACGCAAACAGGCCCCAGAAAGTGAACTTGTAGTGTAGTGATGCGACTGTTATATCGTTATTGTTCAAAGGGTTAAAGGGATCATCGGTGTGTTGCAACGAAGATGGACATGACGAGGAAGAATTGAAATTTGTAAATCATTGAATTACTAGAGCAAGAAGTTACGGGAACCGGAGAACCACTCGATTAATTTAGTTGCCTGCTCGTCTACAGGGTAGAAGCTACTTAGATTCGTAAAACTACTAATTACTCGCCTTAGACTCGGGTGTTGGTATCGGTGTGCAAGTTAAAATCGAGCAGAGATAGCAGTCGATTTTTACGGAAACATAATCGAAGCAACCAGCTGCGTAACAGTTCCGTTGAAACAACCATAAAGGCCAGTTGACAGAGCTGCGTTTCGCCGACGGAGAATTTATCATCTTAAGAAGCCAGAGAGGAAAGAAAGGAAACACGAAGAAATCACGTTTGCGCGCGCGCGCGCGATTGAAACTAAATCGAATCGCAAAAGCACAGTGGACGGTTTTTTTTTGCATAATTCATGCCGTCGGAGAGAAATCTTATCGTGGCTCGGAATGGGTGTAGTACTTGGCGCGACGGAGTTTTTCTTTTAAATTATTCAGCGTCAGGTGGCGGGCACCGCGAAACAATCCTTTTATAAAAGTCATTTGCGGCCTCCCCCTGTCCAGCGAACAAAGAACCTCTCGAGCTGCGCAGTTCATTGGTCTTGACGTATTTCCCGTGGTTTCTTCGAACGGAACGTGTCTTCGGATCGTTGCGCCGCTTTCGAGCGAACGTTTCCAACACGATTTATCGGCCGCCATCCAGCGCCCCCCTTCGCTGAATAATGATAAATTAAAGGATACAATGCGAGGGCAAACAGTCGACGCGGATTGCCGATCGAATGCATTGAATGGCCTCCCTTTATTATAATCGGTTCCACTTTTCTCCTTCGATCGATATTCAAGCGTACACGGTTCTCGTTTTAAACTCGCAATGTAAATTTATTAAATCCTTTGTGCTGAAAAATTGTTACGCTCGTCAGTCGGATTTCCGGAACTTTCCACCTCGTTGTACAGGCTGCAGCGTTATTCGAAACGTTTATAAACTTACACATTGTGCGATACGTAATTAACGGTCGAACAAAGAACGTGGTGGGTTAGTCTGAAATGGAATTCAGAATAATGCCCCGCGATTACGCGAGCAGGTATTCAGGATACCGCGATCGACGGTTTAACGCTAGATTTACGGGCATTTCTTGTACATTTATTTCTAATATACATGTATTAAGAAACAGGTATACAGAATTTTAAAGTGCAGAGCCGAGAGGGAAATAGATTAAGGTATATTCGTATCACTTCATCGGTAAAAGTCAACAGAAACTGCTAAGAATAATAGTGATTGATTTCCCGAATTTGGCTCATGAAGTCTGACCTTTTGCATAAAACCTAATTTTAACTAAACACCTTAGACTCCTAAGAACTCGACGAGATAAGCATGTACAAAAACTTCAACGACAGTACGAATAAAGTTCAGTCAGTTATTCATTCGTTCTGTTCTGCGTCAAACCTCTGCTCGACCTACCTTTGAATTATTCTACTAAGTAATATAAAACATAACGTTTCCGTCTTCGAAACTCTTTAAACATTTAGTATACTACTTTGCTCTCTCACTACGGTGATTTCCTAAAGTAGTTACATCGCGTTGTATCGATTCAAGTCATATCGATCAACTACGGTTCAGTGCGACTCGATTCATCGATATATACTACTGGATATCTCAAACTTGAGACATGGGAGATTACGATCTCCTTTGGAATCCTTATACACGGAATTTCTCCGTGACAAGCACGGCGTCAATTCCTGCGGACTAACATTAGACTTTTCGTTAGGGTGGCGTGGGTCCTTGGGACTGACAGCGAACTTTTTATTTGCTCAAAATCAACTCATGAGAGCAGAAGTGTCAAGAGTTACAAAATTAATATAGTAACTTTAATGAAATTTTAGGATTTAAAAATTGATCTCTGAATCGGTATTAAAAGTATACTAGTATTAATGAGGATAAACTATGTTTATTGATTAACAAGAGCTCTCAGAGAGACGACTCTGAGTCACCGTACTTTGCGAGAAGTGCAAAAGTGTACGACAGGCTGGCTGCTAACTAGCATTTTTGGCGTCCGCGTTTCACGACCTTTTCCTCGCCGATTCCGATCCGTGGCCGACAATTTCAGGGCTGACGTTTAATTAAGACGACAGGAACGATTCGTCGGGTGTCCCGGGGCGGTCGACGGCGCCGGATCACGAAAAAGAAAACGGGGGAAGATCCGGCCACCGAACTAAAGGACAGTAAGCCGCGAGAATCGCGAGCATCTGTGAGCTTGGAAATTAATTACCGCTCGCGTCAACCCCGTTCCAGGGAGTTTATCGCGGTTTCATCGGCGTTAATAGCCCTCCCTAAGTGCCACAGACAAACGGCTATCCCGCTGTTCCTTCAGGAAAGAACTCGGTGTCTGGTCGTTACAGGGGCGAACCGCCGATGCGAGAGCTAATCGCCGGTATTGTGGCTGGTCTAAAAGTGTGAGACGGCCGAGGAAGCTACAACCGATGTTCTTAACCTCGATTTATAACAACAAACTCAATCATGCTTAAGAAATTCTTCAAAGCAAATACAAGAACGAAAACTAAAAAGTTATTTAGTTATTTATTTACTTATTTCATTAAATGGGGTAAAATCCCCATTAGTGTACGATGAAAGAGGAGTCGTTTAGTGTTTGTTATAAGTAAAAAATAAGGATAAAAATTAAAATTAAAAGTATAGAATTACTTTTAGAAATACCGTTGTAAAATTTTTCTAACTCTAATTTATCTTCGCACATCTTGTTCATTTATATCTTTGTACACTGTTATAATAATATTTTTAGTTTTACTATTTATAATATTCCATTGTACTGCATTTTTATTGTAAGAAAGGGTTATTCCTGTATACATTAATAAAATCAAAAAATCTTCAAATAATGTAGTAATATTCTTCAAACAACCTCAAGATAACCTTTGCGAAATAATTCTCTTCCAACCTAACTCGAACATAATCCGAACCTAACATAAGAATCTTTGGAGGATACAACAAACGTAACACGATCTTGGTACGACCTTCCAACGACCTTGACACCGCTCCAAATTTCCTTGTCGAACGTACAACACCTAACCATCCCTCGCAGCGACTATCCAGATGACCAGCGATCCGATGAGCGCGATTCTTGCGACCGCCGCGATTATCCTCGAGTTCTACCGGCCATTAGCGGCGACAGCAGGCGGGCCCGAGGTCGCCGTCGCTTTTTCCAGCGCGGGAAGCTCGCGGGGCGGTTTCATCGATCCCGTGCTCGACCGCAGGGACCGGACATTCTTCGCAGGTTCATCCCAGGGGCCGCAAACCTGACCACGTGCGCGCGCACCGCCTCCGATCCCTTCCGTTCGCGTCCTCCCGGTCCTCCACGGCCCTTAGCCGCGGTCTGGGCTGCGGTTGCGAGCCGTGCGCCCGGCAATCCACGAAATCACGGCCGTGGAGCTTTGCTCGCCCTCGGGAAAGAACCGACGCGGCGGTCGGGCGCATCGGGAGTAGCCGGCTAAGCCGATTTCCCGATACACCCGGACACCGTCCCCGATACCTTCTCCATTGCTGTCCCGGCCCTCCCCCCAAACCGGCACAAAGCGTTCTCGAACACGCCACCGTTTACTGGAGAGATCCGTTCTTTTTTCCTTCGCCCCGCTTTCGAGGGAAAACTTCCACTAGAGAGAGACAGAAAGAGAATGAGAAAGTGAGAGAGATTGAACGAGAGAGAGAATGAAAATGTGAGAGAGAAAGAATAAGAGAAAGGGGATAAGAAAGTGAGAGAGAGAGAATAAGAGAAAGGGGATAAAAAAGTGAGAGAGAGAGAAAGTGAGAAAGAAAGAATAAGAGAGGGGGGATAAGAAAGTGGAAGAAACTGAATGAGAGAGGGAGAGAGAAAGAATAATTGAGAGGGGATAAGAAAGTGAGAAAGAAAGAATAAGAGAAGGGATAAGAAAGTGAGAAAGAAAGAATAAGAGAGGGGATAAGAAAGTGAGAAAGAAAGAATAAGAGAGGGGGGATAAGAAAGTGGGAGAAACTGAATGAGAGAGGGAGAGAGAAAGAATAATTGAGAGGGGATAAGAAAGTGAGAGAGACCGAATGAGAGAGGGAGAGAAAGAGAGAAAAAGAAACAGAGAGAGAGAACGAGAGAGAAGAAGAGGAAGAGGGCAACGAAGCGGAGATTCTTGAACGGAACAAGGGTCGGCGACACGTGAGAAATTAAGATTTCTCATCCGGGAAGATATTGATTCAGCTGGACAATACGCTCCTCCCCGCTTACTCGACTATGTATGCCCGAAATTCCAGAAGAAAGCGATCGACCTATCGGTTCGGTGAACCGGAATTCATCGAGCAACAGCTTCCAAGCGGCGTTTCTCTGTCATCCTCTCCCGGATGACGCGCAAGCGAGAGTAAGGAAGGAAGCGACGCGAAATCAGCCACGGTTAATCGAATCGTCCGACGAGAGAGAAAAAAAGAAGGAGCATGTTCCCGCAGAGCGATCGGCGCGTTGTTCGATTCCCGAGGCAGCAGATTATCGAGATTGAAATTCTTGCGGAGGCGCGAACGGGGAAACAGTGGCTGCGATCCTTCGACTCGACTTCCGCCTCTGGCCGGGACATCGACCGAGCGACGCCACTGTTTTACGAAACGAAATTCCCAGGACTTCGATCCGTGCCCGCGGAACACCATGGACTCCGTTGTTGCGTCGCGGTGACGCAAGCCGATTTTATTTATTTACATTATTTATTTACTTACTAGACGGGCATAGTCCTTTAATGTGTACAAAATTATATAATAAAAGGATAGAGCCGCATACGGATAGCTATTTAACTATTAATAGCATGCATAACAAAATATGAAAAATGATAAATCAATTAGATTTTAGGATTTTTTTTTAGTAAATCAGATTTGAATTTAATTATTTTTCTGACAAAGTTCGCTAGTTACGGTCAGAATTGCTCTTTCTTCACACAAAATTAATAATAAAATATTGTAGGAATGCGATCGAGCGGATGCGAGTTTGGGAAAGTCTGAAGAGTACTTGAGTTGGGCGATTGTCGTGCGAACGCAGAATGTTTGGGCTCGAATGTTTCTAAGGCGTGAAAGATGAGAACTTTGGAAAACAGTGTGACTGAGAAATTCTCGGTGGTCGTGACCGAATGCGTAGAGTGAGAAAGGTTGACAATTAGAATGAAAGGAAACGAGTGTTTGGAAGAATGTATGACGGGGAAAATGCGAGCGCGAGGCAGAAAGCTTTTGACTAACGTAGCAGAAAGTATTGGACGGAGAAGGCAGAAAGTATTGAACGTAGAAAGAGTGTTAAAGTTGCTAAGTTGTAAAGTCGTTTAAGTTGTTTTTGTTAAATTGTTTTAAATATACTGTTATTAAGTTTTAATCGCTTCACTTTTATTTTTCACACCTGAATTCCATCTTCCGTTCTACACTTTATAGAACATTTCCTATAATATCAAAGCATTATTTTACAAATAAGAGTTCATTTCATTTAGCAATGTAAAACCCCATTCCCAATAGACGCGTAGCTGACTAGAAAATGGTAATCGCGACACAATTTCGTCGCTCATCCGTATGTCCATTCGCGGCTCAATATCGCCGCTTCAAACACCAATGTTGACGCTTACCGTTTACCGCCCTCGATGCGGCCACAGCCTTACGCTCCATGAAACATCGAATTTTATCCGCTCCTTCGTTGCACTTTAAAATCCGGCCGCTGCTTTAAATTTAATTTCGCCTGGCGCGAGCCAGCGCAGGAGGATCCCCGGTCCACTCGTAATTCCAGATACGCCGGCCGGCAAGTCGAGCGTGTGTCCGTTTGTCGCGCGAGATTACTACCTGGCCCTCGTTCCGGCCACGTCCCCGGTCGCTCGTTTCCTCGGACCTCGTCCGTCGCCTGGCATCGACGTACACCCATACACAGAGTTTGAAACGGGAGACCTAGGCGGTTTGTTTCTTCAGAAACACCAGGACCGTGGACAGAGCTGTTTCAGGTGATGAAGGGAGCCGAAGGGGTTGTGGCGGTTACTCGGGAAAGGGGATCGAGAAAACTCGAGTGGGAGGAATTTTATTTTCAGACGTGCACGTTGGAGGGACGAGGGAAATATAAAATTGTATTTTTTCGGATTTGTGAAACAAGAATAAGGTGAGTAAAACTTCTTGGGTTTGGAATTTTGAGAGTAAATAAATTTCTTACCAATCTTAACCCTTGTGGCTCTAAGTGTGCTTCTCAAGCATCAAATATGATTGATAACATAAATATTGTAATCAAAATAATATTACTTCTGAAATGAATAAAGATTGCTTTGAATGACTCTAATATCATTGTCTACACGTCGTTGTAGCATTTAAAATCTGACACTTAACCCTTTCGTTACGAGCGGTGACTATAGTCACCCAACGACTGATGCTCGCTACGTACGAGCGGTGACTGTAGTCACCCCGTGAAATTTTATGAACAGAGTATTATTGCATTATGCAATAATTTTTTAAACCTTTCCTTTCTACAACTGACTATAATTACACTCTGCGTGAGATTCCACGGTATTGAACGTACGACAGATAATTACAATTGTTCCATAAGTACACACTTTTGCCGTGGCAGCTTGTTCAGCGGGAATTGCTTGCCGAAAAATCCTCCCGTAGCGAAAGGGTTAAAGGTCAAAATATAACGAGAATAAATTGGAGTTGTTGGTCGATATTCACTCTTAAAAGTAGGGGTGTTAAGGGTTAAACTGGTAATGCTCGGCTGTTCGCGTTCACCTGTGGCTGTCGACTATAGTCGACGCTCATACCGAAGTGGTTGACCGTTTCAGAAATATCCCGAGTCCAATTGTATTACTCGCAAAGATTAACGAGAGAGAAGGGTTGAAAAGAAACGGGTCGCGTGAACGTGTAAGATAAAGCGCGACAAGGTGGTTGAAACGTCAACATGAAGGTAAAACAGCGGCGAACGCGATGGTGTGTGTGGTCCGACACGAAAAACCGATTGTTCCCGCGGTGTTTGTGAAAACGAACGAGCGGATAGGATCGGGGCGAAGCGGGTTGATAAGCGAAATCGTCGCCGCTCGAACGTGGAAATGAAATCTATAACGGCGCCCGATTGGAACTGCAAAAGGAGGAGCGCATCGTTGAAAATCGAGTTTTCGGCTTTACGTTAATCTCCGGACGGCGTATAAAAGAGCGGCGACGAAATAGCGGGCCGGTAATTTCGCGCCGGGGGAATCATTTCGAGCGGTGCTTTCGCCAACTTCGTTAACCCTTTGCTCCCCGGCTCGTGTTATTCTTCTTTGTTTCGCGCCGCGACGTTTAAATCAATTCCCCCGACTACGTTCACGTACACACGACGTTCTCCTTTCCAAGGACCGTGGTAACCGACGTTGGATTCACGGAACGATGATTTGAAACTGTTACGTAGCAAGCAAAATAATTGTTTATTATGCCAGTGGAGACGCGTTGGCAATGGTCTTAGACCCAATAGGCCCGGGTGGCCTAGTTAGGCGCAGACAAGTCCATAAATCGGTCTCATAGGGAACTTCGAATTGTCGCGCGCCTACGTTAACAATTTTCCACTGCGACAACGTTGTTCGGTCTCACTCCCCTATTTTTCAAATAAACTTTATCCCTTCCACCTCTTCAAATGGTTCATTTCCAAAACCATGGTAGGCCACGTGTTCCTAAATACCTCATGTTACCTCCGCTGTTTATTAGTATTCAAAATTTAAAATAAAGCACACATTGTTATTCTATACAGTTTAACTCAATTTCGCACCATTTATTAATCAATAATTATGATAATATATTTTATAATAGATTATATTAAATTTAATGAATGATTATTTTTAGTTTATTTAGTTTACTAAACTAAATAAACTGTTTCTGTTTGTGAAGCTGTATTAGGTTTATCGTTGATGGTAAGTATAACATTCGAAATTAGTCATCAAAAGATTGAATTAAAAATTCCTTGTAGATAAAATTGAATGAAAATTTATTTCAACGCTAGCTCTACGAAATTAAGTTTTGTTAGAGACAATGTATCTTACACATACGCGATACACTGCTGAACGTCGAGCGAATTTACAACTCGTTAACCAACGACGCTCAACAGGAATTGTTGGAGAACGAATTAGCAGTTCGTTGCCACCATAAATCTTGCACAATGGATTTTCTATTTTACAAAATTTTTACCCAGCCCTGACACATTTAATCCCTTGAATTAGTATCATCGATAAACAATAACACATCGTACAGGTTCTCGTCAAATCTTTACCGACAGCCGGATAGAACACTGCAGAAGAGTATTTTGTAGCAGGTAAAAAAGTTCGAACTAGCGCTTAGCCGAAGTAATCGGTCGACCTTCGAAGCTCTATAAAGAAAAGGCCGGCGTTGCGGAGGAGGGCAGGACGGGGGCGGAGGGGGCCAGGAAAAGAGGGAAGAAAGTGAAATCCGGCGTTAGTCGACCGTGATAAGACCCCTAACTTCGTTTCCGAAGTGAGAAGGCAAAGTTCGCGTCTGGCAAAGTCTTAGCGGGGCTGCGACTCGCCGGCGGAAAAATCGGAAAGGTCTGCCGGATGCAGACAAGTTTCTGCACGGATCCCCGGGATTCTGGGAGGCGAAAATTTGATCAACGCGGGGACCCAACGCGAGACGAAGCTACGCGAGCGGAGAGAACAACGGCTGAAGCGATTGTTCGTGACGTGAACAGTCGGAGCGCGAAACTCGTTCGATGTACGCGCTTAACTCGTCGACTCTGTGCGATGACCAATCTCAATTTAACTTAATTTTGCAATTCATCCAATATATTATAGGAAAGGTTATAAATAAAAAAAAGAAAAGTGAATAAAATTATAAATATACGTGTATTTGATAAAATTAAAACGACACGAACGGACATTAAACAACTAACTACGCCTACTTTTCGCAAGCTACAAAACTCCTTGCACGACCCAGCTTCTGCCCTATTCATCTTTCGATCGAGTGGGACGTGGGACCCCAAAAGACAAAATACTTGGCCCCACTCTATAGATCCCTTCACACGCATGCACGCACATTCACGCCCAGACACATACCAAACGTACCGTCTTACAATACTAACTCTTAAATCTATAGAGCCCAGAGCCCATTAGTGTACAAAAATAGTCATTAAAGTTACATTACTTATAATGAAGGTTTTACAACTGATTTAATCTGCGACAATTTAAGCGAACGAGCTAATTTGAACTAAGGTATCAATAATGTTACGGACTCAATTTTTAAATAAATGTATAGATATACCGAAAGCATGTAAAGAGTTATGATATTTATTAGCGACTGTTAAAATTCTGTTTAGTGGATTGGTAGATCCAAAGTGTGAGGTATCAATATTAGGTGAAAACATTCGGATCGGTTTAACACTATTCCTACCACAACCGGTCAAATGACCGTTTTTAAAATTTCGATTAAAATTTCATAGATACAACGTAATTGAATCGCATTTAAACTTTAGACTTTTTCTCAAACATATGTATAATACATTTTTCAATATTCACTTCTTTTTTCATTGTTTATTTTTTGAGAAAAATTTGTAGTCTGTCTTACGTGGGAATGTCGCGGTAGGAATAGGTATGCGTGAAGTGTCGGTAGGAATAGTGTTAAGACGTCCCGTTGGTGCATAAAGGCTTACATATTCTATTCAAGATGTACTTAGAAACACCGAAACGCTCGCTCGTTCGCTTTAGCGAACGCAGTAGAGATTTCTTACGAGCAGTTTCCGGTACTACCACCGCTAGGTGCATCACGGAAGCCAAGCGGAAAACGCGTCCTCGAGGTTTTCGGCGTTGTCCCGCGACGATCGAGCGCTCTTGATAATTTCTGTCGCGCCGTTTGAGCCCGAGAATCGGAAACTTGCAGCTTCGCGGCGCAAACAACGTTTTTACGCGGCGTCGTTTTCGAGAGACGACGCGACGCGATCGAGGATTCGCGAAGTTGCGGCTGACCCACTTCCCGCTTCGCTTCGCTGATTATTGAAGTTTATAATCGTTCGAATGCCTGGGACTCGACATAATGCGCTGCGTCCCAAGTTTCGCCGTTCACATTCCGTGAATTTCGTTTTTGCGCAGGCCGAGACAAAAGTGGCTGGGTCCTCGTAAATTAGATATTACAATTTGTTGAATGATTACACGCTATGGAAATAAAATGCTATTTACTGGAATACGCAAAATTAAATGACAATTCGAGAGATAGGTAGGCGCAGCTAAACGCTACGGTCGTCCGCAGACTATTCTGTCTACACTATTTCTGTTAGAATAGTTATAAAAAATATATTAATTTTCTAATTTAATGGTAAATTATGTGCACCTTTTATTTCTATATTTATTTCTATATTATTACTTAGCAGTATAGATTTCCCAACACGCGTGTTAGCGCAGAATCGTTCAAGGCATTCGTGAGGCGAGCTGGCTCACAGAATGCCATGCATCAAGCATTTTCTAGAATGCTGTCAACGGAGGAAAATTTGAATAAAGGCGGCAAAGTTCAGTCAGAGGTGGTAACGAAGAGACGGTTGATATTATAAAAAAAAAAAGGAACAGAAATAAATGTAACGAAGGGATCAGACGTGTTGTCCTACTCTTGAGTTTTATTTTAATAGTCAGACGCGTAGTCTTATTCTTCAGTCTTTAATTTAATTTTAATACGCGCATTAGTAACAACACACCACGTACAGATTTCTTTTGTTTTACACAACCTCCCTCTCTCGACGCATGCGCACTCATGCATAACAATGTGGGTTTAATTTGTATTCTAACAAGGTCCAAGCCAACAAACAGACCTTCCATATTAAAAATACTACGACCTTGCAGAACGAACTTCAACACACTTGAACGTCCAAAGGACGCGAAAGAGAACAATCGCGTACGCGTCTTTCATTTTCACGCGTGGGTTTCCTAAGCACGTGTCTAATCTTCGCGTTTAATAAAAGTAACTTCGATTTTCTGTTGCAAGGATGGATAAAAGCCTCGTAAGTTACGAAAGAAACTTCCCTCGCAGTCAACAAAGCGAGAAGCGTGTAGGTACCAATACGATAGAATCACACTTTCTATCCGTCGCTGCATTTCCAAATTGAAAGTTCGCTCCTCAATCGAATTCGTCTCACGGAGGATCGCGTGCAAAGATCGCGAAAGATCGCAGTTACAGGGACTAGCCTCGACAAGTTGCCGCAAAAGCACGCGCTGATCTTCGAAATGTGAACATTTGCAATATCCATCGTCTCGTCTTTTCCGAAACTTTGGAATCGTCACGACTATGACTACGACAAAAGATGAATGAAAAAGTATTCAAAAGTTGCTGAGACGAGAAAAAGTTCTAAAGATTTCCACAGAAATTCGTAATCCATTCGATCTCCTTCAGTTTAAGGAAGTTGTACGCAACGCAGAATGAAAATACTGCTGTCCAATTAAGAAACGCTAAAGGTGTTGGCAGAAAATTACCTTCGTTGAGTTTAATTTAGCGCAATGAACACATCAGTAGGCAACAGAGGAAACAGTAGGATACGATCGCACCTCCGTTTTCATAGTAAGGACACGATAAACTGCAACGCTTCCGTTGCGCGGAAAATCAAACGGAAAATTAGCATACCGCAGGAACAATTAGCGCATCGTTGTTAAGCGTAGCCAGACAAATCCAGTGACCGAGACGTCCACGAGCCCGCGATTTTGCCCAAGTCGTGGACGTAACGCCGCAGATTCGCCGTCGTTCGAGGGTCGTTTGCGGCCGTGTAAGTACACGGCACTCGTTAGAAAGGGAATGGGCTCGTATCGTCGACGAGATTGCTCGAACGTCGACGGCAATTTGGACCGGGCTATCCTTGGCGGAACGGTCGCTCAAAGACGCCTTAATTAAACGATCGGGCATGGATCCCGGGAACGCGGAGTCGGCGCAACTTTTCGAGCCGCTCGAACGGAATAAAATAATAATTCGCGGCACGCGCGCGACTCGGTCGCGGGGAACGCGTCGCGCTACAAAGATAATGGAGGGAACCGGTGAAAGTTTTTTACCTGAAAGCGAATCCATTCCGAGGCTCGTTAACAAAAACCCGATGAACCCGACGAAGTTCGTTAACGAAGCCAACGGGGACGGGGAGCATCGCAAGTACGACAAGTACGTAAACTCTGAAAGGCGCTGCACCCACAAAGAGAGAGAGTGTGTGTGTGTGTGAGAGAAACAGAGAAAGAGAGTGGGTGTGTGTGTGTGAGTGAGTGAGTGGGAGAGAGAGAGAGGGAGAGAAAGAGAGAAGAAAATAATGACGTGGAAGTGGTGGTGAGGAGAAGTGATTTCCGGCGGAGCCACGAGAGACGAATTTAATTCGCTGCAATTATGCAAGCCGCCGGAGCTGAGTCTCCCTCGCTCTTTGTCTCCCTCCTCTTCCTTCTTCTGCTGCACCACAAGCAACGGGAAGAAGATGCTCGTCCCTTGCTTTATCTCTTTTCTTCCTTGCCCGTCATC
Source organism: Tetrapedia diversipes (assembly GCA_033822845.1). Taxonomy (NCBI): domain Eukaryota; kingdom Metazoa; phylum Arthropoda; class Insecta; order Hymenoptera; family Apidae; genus Tetrapedia; species Tetrapedia diversipes. The sequence continues at coordinate 307,474 of JAOPTO010001957.1, read as the reverse complement.
TGCGCTCCTCCTCGTTCGTCGCTGTCGCAAGACTAGAACAGTCGAGTCGATACGCCGGAGTTGCGTCACTGTTTCCGGCACCCCCCGGAATAAACGCTTGACTAGCTTTTCTATTTTGTCAGAGAACTGCTCAATCCACGGGAAGGATTGGAGAAATCGCGCTCAGTAGCGTGAACTTAATTCCGCTCATATTTCACCGCTGTTTGGTTAATTCGTGCTTAAACTAAGATATCCGCTTGTGCGTTGCTCACCCCTTACGCGCAAAGCCGTTCCTAAATTATTCACTACTGTGAGGTGTAAAAATAAAATGGGTATCAATTTAATATTATTTATGGTTAGGCAGGTGCAAAAAAGGCGGGTCGATTTACCCCTCTTCATCGGTTTAATTTCTGAAAAGGATTTCGTTGGTCTTCCTTTTAGCCTGATCATTCGGAACAGTAAAAGAAAGCTGGTTTATGGTTAATTTTTGCTTCGTAATATTTCTGTATTTAATTTCTAACGATAAACAATTAAAATAGTAAATTTCACGGAAGTTGGTCTCACGATGCTTCGAAAATAACCGAGTTAATCGAGACCTAGAGGTCACAGCGGGTCGTGGTCCCGTTTCGCCGGACGTGGAAAGAAATAAAGGGAACAAAAGAGAACCGTCTAAAGATTGACTGCTCGAACATGTGGCGCGAGAAAAGGAATTAAAAGGGGGAGCAGGGCGGCAAGATTCACGGCGCCGTTCGTTTCTCCTTCCGGCTCCGTTTGTCAAGTCTACGATCCTCCCCGGCCGCTATCGCGAAACTTTCCACCTTAAAGTTCGCGCCGCGAGACTAACGCCTTCCGCCCCTGCAAATAGACGTCATAACCGATACGTTCGCCACGTTCCCGTTCTTTTTGCCCCATCCCCTCTGCCCCCGACGATCGAGAGCTTCGCCGGCTTTATTTGCGCCGCGCTGCGAGCAACAATCTCGTTTCCTGTTAACAGCTCGTACCCGGTATATAGTTGTCAGAACTATGCTGACTCTGGATCGAGCCCGCGTCGAGGACGCTTTTCCTTCAAGTTTTCGTGCTGGGAGGGTGCCAGGATGTTGCGAATTCTTCTCGGGACCAGCAAGACACCGCCCCAGCTCCGGGTAACTTCTCCATTAAGCTTGGGAGATGCGATGTTGTTTACGAAACATTGAAACGCTCGCGTTTACCAGCGGAGGATTCGCGCCAGGTTTACGCGATACGATCCAGCTACAGATTTTTAACTCTCTGTCTTACGAGAATGTAGCTCAACACGCAACAACGATGTTCTGTGATTGTAATGAAACTTGAATTCCGTTTATGAGATTGAGAGTTGTTTATTTATTGATTTATTAATAAACGGGTGTTGCGAATTCTTCTCGAGACCAGCAAGACATCGCTTCTGCTCCGGGTAACTTCTCCATTGAGCTTGGCAGATGCGATATTGTTTACGAAACATTGAAACGCTCGCGTTTACCAGCGGAGGATTCGCGCCAGGTTTACGCGATACGATCCAGCTACAGATTTTTAACTCTCTGTCTTACGAGAATGTAGCTCAACACGCAACAACGATGTTCTGTGATTGTAATGAAACTTGAATTCCGTTTATGAGATTGAGAGTTGTTTATTTATTGATTTATTAATAAACGGGTGTTGCGAATTCTTCTCGAGACCAGCAAGACATCGCTTCTGCTCCGGGTAACTTCTCCATTGAGCTTGGCAGATGCGATATTGTTTACGAAACATTGAAACGCTCGCGTTTACCAGCGGAGGATTCGCGCCAGGTTTACGCGATACGATCCCGCCACAAATTTTTAACTCTCTGTATTACGAGAATGTAGCTCAACACGCAACAACGATATTCTGTGATTGTAATGAAACTCGAATTTTGTTTATGAGATTGAGGATTATTTATTTATTTATGTTGTAAAATGTAAGGATAATGACAAAAACACTCTGTGGGACTCCACCTACGATAACGATACAATGAAGACTAAAGCAAAACGAAAAAAGGTCACTGGCACCACGGATGTTCCCTTCATAAAGATTTCAGTTTAAGAGACATCAGTCTTAGTGCTATGCTCGCCTAAGATCATCATTATATTCTAACAATTTATATACTTTAAACGTAATAATTTATTGTCCCGCGTGCTTTCATCAAAAGAACAATTTTTCTTATAAATCTTTAATGTAGCAAATGAGAGAGGATCCTGTCAGTAAGCTAATCAAGCGCATACAAATTATCTCGAAACATAGACGAAGCGAAAATTCCTAGCAACACGAGAGGGAAGAGATAGAAAGTGGTGGAAAGTGGCGATGAAAGGCGCCGCGGAAAGAAACGGCAAAGGAATCGGGCCAAGCTTGTGTACGTCGGCACGTGGACCCGAGGGATCGAGATTCAAGTGGCGAGACACTCGTTCACGCTGGTTGGACGTTCGACTTGCTACTAATCAACGTAATTCCTAACTTGTAAAACACACAAGCTAGTTCCGTGGTCCTTAACGAGGTTATCCCTTGTTAAGCATCGAACCCTTGCCGGATACGCCTGCTCGACGGCCGGTTGCTCGCAAAAAACCGGGCTGATGTGCTATCGTACGTGTCATCCGCTTACGAAAAATCGCCCCGTGTCCTTTTTCCGCTTCTTCCCTTACTTTCTGTTTGTAATTTAGGTGAAATTTAAACTACCGGATCACGGATCTGGGTGAAATTGTGATAAGTTTAATAGAATAATGTGATAAGAGTTAGGTAAAGATAACTTTTGATTAGAGAAGTTTACTTTGGAAAGAAAACAATTCCGACGAACGGCACTTTCAGATTGGAATGTAGTTTGCAGAAATTGAGATGTTACAATTAGACGATTACAGAATGTTAGATGTTTATGCACAAACGACTTTTGTTCTACGTGCACGCGTGAGAGAAGGCAGTAAAAGAGTTTAGAGATACAAGATTCGAGCTGTAATCAGAAATTATGTAAATTTCGCAATTTCAAAGCTTCCTTCATTTTTTTGAAAGCAGTGTACCTTCCTTGATGATATTCTCCTTAGTATGTAGACAAGTACTGAATGTTACTTCTGACTGTCCATGTAATTAGCTCTCAAGCAGCAATGTATTTATAATATTAATACACACAGCAATGGGCATATTGCTTGTAATCCCATTTAAGATTGAACAGCGCAAAAAAAAGAACAGAAAATAAAGAAAAACGAGTGAACAGAGACGATAGAGTTTCTTAAAAATTTGGCTAACGATGCTTTAAAAATCGCTCGTCCAATTTTAGCGAAAGCAGCACGCGAATCGTCTGACTATGAGCGAAGCATGTGTCACGCGTTGTTCGAACGAAGAAACGAAGCATTCCAGACGTTCCGATTCCGATGCACACAAGCATATTTACATCGAGGAGGGTGTTTTTTTCTTAGATTGTGAAAGAAAAAAACACGTCACTGATTCCACCGCGATACGCCACGTGTCCCGCGACTAACCCGTTCAAGCACCGCGTCTGATTCATGAGGGCCATTAATTTGAAAGAAACGAGGCTCGTCACCGAACGGAACTGAGGGACGAGACGGGACGAAACGCGCAAGCGCGCGCGGATGTACACACTCGAGGGCTAAATAAGCTCGTTGCTTCTTGAAGAAGTATCCCCTCGGGTGGTGAAAAAAAAAGGGAGCCGTCGACGCGAGTGCGTGCCAGGCCATCGTGGCGCGATAAAGGCGCGTTTAGGACCCTGCTAATCCTTCGAGGATTACGCGCGCTGAAATCCGTGTGGGAAGCGCCTTTCAACGCGTTCCCAACTTTTTTCGTTGCTCGTCCAAAATGCTTCGTAATTTCTGCTTTTAAATAATAAATTTGTGAATGGTGAATCAATTGGTGCTCCGTCGACTTGCTACGTCGGATTGTGTAATATGCAAAAGATGCATAACCATTAAGCTTCTCTTCTTTTGAAGTAAAATGTATATTGCAACTGAATTAATATATTTAGAAGATCATAAACGATAAACGGTCAAGCTTCTGTGGATTTAGTTTTATAAGGTGCGAGTGTGAATACATGTGTTGATATATATGGTTTAAATGTGTGAGTGGACAATTTTGAATGCATAGTGATATATGACTATTTGGGTGAGAGCGAGTATGTGTGGATAAAGACAGTGTGAAACGGAGAACAACAGAATGAGCCCAGCAAAGAGAGAAAGAGAGTATACGTAAAGAAACAGTCGAGCGTGCTAATATTTCATTTCAATATATTCATATTTCTTTATATCATACTTATAATCATAAATAAACTATTATCAATTTACAAGTGTTGTAATTTACTCACATCTTTCACACTTTTGCTACTCAACGATCAATGCATAAGTACTTACGTACTTATCATCCGAACGCTTTCATCCGTCCATTCAAAACCCACGTTCTCCGATTAAACTTCTTTGACCCCAGCCGTGCTCCCAACCCTCTGGTTTTTAATCCCTCCCCCACTCCGTGGAAGGGTTGTTTTCAATCAAGAAATGACCTTAGCTTAGCGAGTTAATCGGCCTGACTCGGTGCCAATTAGCCAAGGGACGTCGACGTCCTCTGGTCTCGGAGCCACGAGACGACGCGACGGCGAGACGAAGGGTTCGGGAAGAGGGTTGTAAGGGAAACGAATATTCGCAGTCGCAGAGAGGTCGAATACGTGGCTTCAGCCCGGCCAGCTCGACCCCGTCGGTCGGTTTTGCTGTCGCCGCGGAGGACATCGGGGTGGCGGGTGCCTCGAAGTCGCTTCACCAGCCAGGAAATTACACGTCCTTCCGTGCTATAAGTTCACCGCGAAGGGGTTGCGCCTGTGCCTCGTGGGTCGCGCGCGTTTACCATCCCGCTCGTGTCGTTTCGTTGCGGCCCCTGCCTCGGTATTAATTGCCGTTCGTGTCTTCGACGCGTAATTAATTGTCGGAATTTGTCATGCGCCGGGTATAATCGCGGCCGGGGCTTGCTTCGAAATTTCCTCGGGAACCGCGTCCCGGAAGGAACGTTTTATCTTGCTCACGCGAGCAAGCCGCCGCATGCCGCGCGGCCGCCTGTATTTTATGTTTCCTCTGAATCATGCACGTCTTTCGTCTTCGGGCTTAATACGTTGCGCGGGCCCACGGCTGCGAGATGCTTGTTTCGAAGTCGCACGCGATTCGTTACTCTTCTTAGGGATCGATAATTATTTGTATGTATTATGAAAACTGACTCTGATTTATTACCACGAGGTCTGGGTCTGACCATCGCGTATCCCCTGGGTCAGAGCCTAACCCACCCAGGTGATCATCATCCTTCTGCCAGTAAACTCCCTTTCCCGAACTTTCCCCTCCACCTTCCAGTTGTCCACTTTCCACTAATAGAAAATGCCACTAATAGAAAAATGGCAGCGTATTTTAAACATTCGCGGCTAAAGCGCCGCGAAACGTAACTCCCTCGAAGGAGGAGGAACGCGAACGCGGCGTCGCCTATTCACGGGCTCATCAACAATGGCCGAAGCGGGTAGAAAATTGCGAGAGCGCGAGAGGAAAGTTGTTCGACGGGTGTCTCGGCAGGAAATGGCAACGCGAGCCGGGTAACGAGCAGTATTGGGATTTTCCTTGGCAAGTTACTCGGAAAGAAGTAACTGACTGCTTCCGGTGACATTGTCGCGACTGGGGATCTTGCAGGAAACTCCGCGGGTCTCGCGTTCCCTCTCGTCGAGATTAATTATTCCGGAAGCAAAGAGCCGCGCGCCACTACCCGCGCACTTCCAACTTCTCGGGCTCGCAGCGTCGAGCCCGTTACCTACCTACCTACCTACGAACGCGTAAACGTCTGCGTGTTCCGCGTACTTCCTAGCGGATTCGCGTTGCGGTTGTTAAGCTTTTTTCGAGTAAAATATTAAATTTCCCGTACACCGCTTCCGGGACTTTTATTCACTCGTTTTTCGCGTAACTGGCTCTGCGCTAATAAGCGTTTGAATAGCGTTTTAAGCCGTACGGAAGAACTCGTTGATGTTCAAATGAAATTGCAGTGGCGCGTTTTCTCGGCTCTGTGCGATTTAGAGTCGTGCGAGTGATGTATAAGAATGTTGGATAAATGGCTGGTTGTTCGAATCCATTCTCAATCGAAATGTATGCTTTAGAGATTCGGTTAACTCTGTCTTCAACTCAATTTCTACTCTAGCCCGGCTAGGTAGTAATAATGAATTTAACAATAGATGAAACTGCATTCTTCCCAAGTGTCCTGACATCTTAACAGAAATTGATGTTGGCATTATTTTACTTTTATTTTATTTTATTTATTTTAACAGGTCAACCCCTTTAGATACAATATTAACATTATAACATATTAGTTGTGCACAAAAGCAAAACCTGATATAACTCTACGTTTCTCGATTATCATCGGTATAGTTTGTAAGAGGAATCAGATAATCAGGGGTGACGATGGCCAAAGAGGTCATTAGGGCCCCCATAAACCAGAGGTCCCCAATAAGGGTTGGGACCGAGTACGCGCGAGGCTCGGTCACGGCCGCTTACACTTTCCAGGCCCGCACCAACGGCGGGTTTGTTTTTCGGGAAAGTGCAAAGTGGGGATGCGCCCATAAAAACATGAGGAAAAGGGCATAGCCAGTTTTAGTAAGATAGAAACCGTATTGTACGAACGAGAGACGATTTTGTAAAAGAAATAAAGTAACCCTCACATCTTGATGAAAGATTCATTTCCATCGATCGATGGGTATCACCGATGATCAACGTGGCACGCAGAATATCGGTGAATAGGAGAATAAAGATATTCGCGAATACACGCGAAATAAGAAGCGTGAAAGTGCTCCTGTAAAAAGAAATTTATCGTACGCCTGCACAGTCCTTAAGAGGTACGTGTGTTGCATGGAGGAGAGGGCGAATTTTTCATTTTATTACACATCCTCCCGGTCGACATCCGACGGCGTAAAGCGCGAAATGAATTTCGACACGGTGACCTGCAACGTAGCGTCGTAAAGTATGAAATTACGTCGCCGCCCCGGCCTCAACCCCTTGACACCCTGATATACACCTTGTAACGGATATTCGACCCGGTGTCTTGACCTGGCAACGAGGTTACCGAAATATTAGAGGAACTTGATGTGGTTGAACGGTTATCATAAAGTATGGGCTGTGAGAAAGAATGTTTGTATAGAAGGATGACGTGATTACTTATAGCAATCTTATAAATTCACCGTTCCTAAACTTCCAAAATTTACTATGATCTTCTGCAGAAGGTATAAATAAAGATTTCTTTTCTATGTATTCGATATTTTTTCATGTAATTTTCAATTTCATTTCTTCTATGCAAATGAGTACACTGTAATTGTCAGTAGTTTTTTTGTTAAGGTTTGAATTGCGTAATGAGTGTAGCGAAGTATGATCTATGTGATTTGTATATGCATAGTATTGATAGAGAGAGCCACAGTAAAAAAATACAATCAGTGTGTGATAACAGCAATCTTAGTAACGAGTAACATTGATAGAGAGGGGGGGGGGGGGAGATGGATGGATGGTGAGGGAGAGACAAGGGGAAAGAGAGAGGGGAGAGGGAGAGAGAAAGAATCGCAGAATGATTTTCAGTGTGTTTAATATTTTTATGTTATATTTCATCGTGCTTTCAGTGTTAATAATTGTTGTAGAAATAGATTATATTTATTATTCTTACGTATTTACTCACAGTTCCGCTTAATGCTCGTCTTACGTCAAGCTGACGACGGCCGACGACCCCTGTGTGCCGAATCGAGCGCGGGTTCGATCGATTCGCGCGAAGACGAGACGGGCCATCGCCGCTCAAATTATCATTTCGGTGATTTTATCCGGGAAATCAGGCCACCATTAGCGTGGCGTCAATCTCTCGCGGGTCTCTATTATTCAACGAGCGACAGAACGGAGCACGGATGGGAATCTCGAAATGTCGGAAACGGAAATTAGATTTTACATCGATACTCTTTGCAATTTAAATCGCACCAGGAACAACCGAAGAGCGATTCAATGTACGATGACCGCCGGAATATTTTATTTCGTTGAATTAACAAGGTATCGATCGTCGATCGATGAATGAGACACGAGGATGTCTAAAAGAAAGTTTGCTAAAGGAACAGATAGAAAGAGATGATCGCATTGGTGTTAGGTCTGTGGAAAAGTTGGTGGGAAATGAATACTTGTTATTGCATTCATAATCAGAAAGTTGTAATCGAGAGAATGCAACATAAATTCCTTAGATATGCTTGTTACTAGAATGAGGAAAGCATGAATCATTATACTACACTTCCCTCCTGTCTTTCTTAAACCTTCGGTCGTTGGAATCCAAGAGGACACTTTCCGGAACGACATTTTTATGTACTAATAAGTTGCACCATAGATAAATAAATAAATAATCGTTCGGTATTTTCGCTTGTTTTCAATTATTTCTTGCTACCTGTTAGATAACTAATTTGCAAAGATTTAAGTAAGACAAACCATACAGTATTTCGTAGTGTTTTCGCATAAGTCATGGTAACGTTTGCAAAGACCTACAGTAGCCGACAAAAGTTTAAGACCTAAAAGTCAACGAAAACAACTTAATTAATTTACATAAAACAGCAAGATACACAAAATTTGTATTCTGTGCTAATCAATAAATAGTGTTCTACCGCAATAACGATAAAAATGAATTTATAGACAATATTTGAAAACCATAAAGCTACCTTCTACATTCTCCTATCGTCTTGAACTTTTGTCCGCTACTGTAGTAAGTCAATTGTACGTAAACGTGGCGACTGAATCGTTTTGAAAAGAGTTGGCTGGAAGGGAAAGGAGCTCGTGAAATTACACGCTTCCGCGCCACTATAATTACAGCGAAGAGAAAAGAGGGATGGCACAGTCTCAGGATGAACGATCGAAAATCGAACAGCACGGTGTCAGATCCTGTTTCGACAAAGCGTATTGATAACGATGATTTTTATGAGCGGCGACTGCTAGCGAGAATAACACCGGAACCAGCGAAACGAAATGTCAATAGCAGAGACGGTCGCCTCGCCTTGGTCGCGTGCAAACCGCATCGTAATTGAATATCGGTGGACGGTGTTCCTTTCCGAGCCTTCGGTTATTAACGCTAATGATTTCACAGGCCCGGGGCTGATTTAACGTCCCCTTTCCCCGTCCTTCCGTTTCTTTCGTCTCCATTATTCAGCTTCAGTCTTTTACATACAATAATTGGAATATTGGATCATCAATACGTGACGACCTTCCTGCCCTCGTCACTAGGCGGGATCTACCGACGACCTTTCTCGCAAGCGTTCGAGTCCGCCATCGTTTCTATAAACATGGTGTTCGGACGAAGCTAGCAGAAAATTGAAGGAGTAATTCTATGCAACATTTTCAGAAGAAAATCAAGAGTAACAATATTGCGTTTGACGATTTGTTTATTAGTTTGTTAGCGACACCGCATTTTGGGTGGTCGCTGAAAAAGGGCCTAGACCGTAATTTAGGCGAGTGACCGATTTATGACTGGGTATCTGGTGTGCCTGGCGAGAGAACTTGTTGGAAAGTATGAATGCAACCCCAAGGCACCCCTTGACGGCGGACGTCTCGAAGACGTGCAGCCATCAGGCGCCAAGGGTGGTATTGTTTATATTAGTCGCGGGAAAGCCTAAACATTGCGAGCAACCCGACGTTGCGTCGCAAAAAGGAAAGGACCTTTTGTCCTGTAGGATCTGGCCACGGAGTGGGGAAGGCTATGCAGCCTTCCGGAAAGAGGACTGTGATGAACCACACGGCACTTACCCCAGAACCGTCATCAGACATTAGTCCAACCTTTTTTTACTCCTTTTCAAACTTTTAAAATCTAACAAGTTATAAGCAACTAAATAAACGAGCTATTTTACGCCTGAGAGCAGGCAAATGGAGCAACGCGGTAGGTAACGTCACGGTCTACGCAGTTTGTGCAGAAATGAAGTCCAGTCTGTCACTGGTTTTTGTTGTATTCCTGATAGCGGGAATGAGAGTAACACGTGAGGGATTTTTAACCCTTTGAATACGGCAGTCTTTGAGACGCACTGATGTATGCCGAGAACTTTGGGTGAAATTTTGGGTAGGGATGCATTTTTGTGAAAACATATTTCAGTGATCAAAAAACTGAATTTCACTTTCACATTAGAACAATGTTATTTATTTCTTCGTATTCTGAACGGAATTGTTACTGTAAATATTAGGGCGCCTATAGGAGCCTTCCGTGTCAGAAAGTCAAACTGTATCGAGCGCATTTAGACGTCCTCAATCTCAGGTGATCTCAATGGGATAAGCACCTATTAGTGCTTTCACTGTCACAAACGCAAAATTTATAAGCGCATATAACATATAATCGTGCTCCTAAAAATACGGGTTCGCGTGGAAACGCAATCCATTAATAAGTGTTGTCGTTAACGTCGAGCGTCCAACGGAAATATCCCGGATCTCGAGGCAAACACGGAACATCGAACGGCATCGTGTCGGTTTGAATTATCGCTAGTCGGATCTGACTCCCGCGTTCCCTGGCCTCTTTCCTGCCTGGTTTATATCGGCCCGTTATCGGCCTCTCACGCGTGTACACAGACGTGTACGTGTCTCTCTCCCCACGGCTGGAAACTCGGCAACTCGTAGCGGAATCGAATTCGCCCCTGCCACACGAACGGTTCAGGTAATCGAGACCTCTTGGAAGCCTGACTCGAGCCTCGATCGATGGAAATTAGGATGTTCGAATCAGTTAACGGGGCTGCGTTATCACTCCGGCTAGGATCGCTCCACGACCTCGATTAACCCCTTAACTGCTTAATAATTTTTGATGGTTCGAATACCGTGTCAGTGCGAGCTGCTGAATGCTTTAGCGTTAGCTAAAATGAATATAATCGGTAACCAAAACACGATAAATACATAAATAGTGTAACAAAAAGATAAAACACCCTTCTGTAGGAAATTATTTTATTGGCCGATGGGCTTTTACAAAAATTACGAGCTAATGCAACGACTTATAATGATGAACTCTGAACTATCTACTCTCTCTATGAACGAACTACGAATCTCATGAACTCTAAACGAACTCTAAACGAACTCTAAACGAACTATTAACGAACTAACTCTAATTATCGCGAGGCTTCCTATTTATTTGCCTCGGGCCTGATAGGCGGTTCCTGTCCTTACCAATCAGGACCTTCGGAAAAATGCCCGCCTTCGATATCCCCACGCGTTTTCATCTAGGATATCGCCGTCTACATTTTCTTCGGGGATCAGGTTTACGGCCGCGACTGTTTATCCCTACAACGCAGGCGTTGTTTAAAACGGCGCCGGAAGATAACGCGGCCCCGAAAAAATAACACGGCGACACCTCGAAGTCTAATCCGCGGTCGCCTAAAGAAAGCAATGGCAATCGACATTCGTTATTCTTTGCCGCTCTCCCCTATACAAAGGCTCCATTCATTACTAAATTGCCTACACTTCCGTCTCATTTTTTCTGCTCTCTTCGCCACTTCATCGCGCCACAGACACTGCTAATTCCAGAACGAACAACCATCGCACGCCAATAATTTGCAGCAACCTCTAATCGAACGAGGAAAAATTCGCTGATCAACAAACAGGGGGGGGGGAGGGATGCAGCAGCACGCATTATCGAGCAGGGTGCACGTCGGCCGGCATCGGAATGGCGGGCAACGCAATAATTAAATCACCGGGCAGTGGCGCAGGCTTTGGCACCGAGTGCCGTGCGACGTTGCAATTTTATTTCGACCGCAGAATTTCATTCGCCGGGCACGCCGTACAACGAATCACAATTATTCCCCAACCTTATGTATTTTCAGCGGCGCACGTACACGCGGCGCCCGCTCTCGTCAACGTCGGCCACCGACAGAATTCCATTTTTGCAAATTATTCTTCCTGCTTCGTGCCCGCGGCCAGTGTTCCCGCGTCGGTGGAATCGGCCCACGGAACATAATAAATCATTCCTCTCGTTCTACCGTCTCGCATTCTTTCCTGTTTTCCGACTAACGACGAGCCTTCGCCCTCGACGGCAATTAAATTACACGGCGCGAGCGCGCGTACCTTTTCGCTGAGGGGGATGGAAAGGGACTGGATCCATAAATGTTGATGGAAATTGGAGATTTTCGTGAAATTCGACGTTGACGAGCGGTCGAACTCTGCACGAGTTTCGGAATTCGCTGTCCATAAATCACCGGACACTCGATACTTTTGGAACAAAGATGAGGTAATGTTTGGCGATGATTTTGTGTGAAAATATGTGTACCTATAATGAGAATTTTGTTCCAAATTTCGGGAATATCTGACGATTTATAGAGTGGAATATACATTTAAAAGGACGGTGTTGGTGGGGTTAGAATATAACCGGTCATATTACTATAATTCTAACATAGTTTTTGATTTTACGATCCCATTACTAATTGTAGTTTATATACTACTGGATACGAACTTCTATAGTTGTCATAGAGTGCGAATATTATTAAGATTATCATAGAGTGCATAGAGTAATTCCAGCAGTAATTTATTCCTAACATTTGTCTAATCCAATGCTAATATAACCTAACAGTGTCACCGACCTTATTTTAACACTTAACCAATTCTTTCTTCCGCCATTGATTCTATTTATTTTTGTTATTAGTTAGTCTTAAACTAGTGATGTTCACAGTTCGTCATTTTCTGATTTTCCAAAGCCCAATTTTTAATCAATTCTTAATACATAATGAAGAGTGTTCGGTTAGGTTCAGTTAACTAAATGTTAACAGGCTCCCCGTCAGTGAAGCGTTAATTTAATTCACCGATAATCCCATCTAATAATCTAATCAATCATTAATGATACGTAAGCGATTGATTCGAATCGATAGAAAACTGGATCACGGATCTACGACCTCCATCTACCAACGGTCCATCTTAGCGGAATTCGATCAAAAGTTTCGCAACTCGGGATTCCTCGATTTCTCGGTTCATTATATTTCGCGATCCAAGACGAGGCAAATATCTCTGCTATCGGGAAACTTTTGTTCTCACACGGGGCAGCCCGTGAATACAACGGCAGCAAATCTGACGTTCCTCCGGCTGGTCAGCTAGCCGCAAGGGTGCGCGGCTTCGTCGCCCTAGATTTACGTCACGCCGCGCAATACTAGAAAGTTCTCCAATAGCCCTTCGTTACGTGCCCCGTGTCGTCTCTAGAGAAATTTAGGTAACGAGTTCAAAATGGTTATCAACGCGAGAAGTTTCAGCCTGTACCGACATCCTCTCGAGGGCCCGCTGACAACAAGAGCGCCCCGTAGCTCCGCGCTTCGAAATGGGCTGCGAAATAAGACGCGGAACGGGATCCGCGAATTCTCTTACGCTTTTATCCCTCAGCCGCGTGCCTGTCGCTTCTAAACGCGTCGAATCGATCATTCGCTGTCGATCGAGCTGGACAACCTTTGTCGTTACAACGGGAGAAATCTTTGAAGGGATTTCACCCTTTGTGAGCGAATACGTAATGATAATGCTGAGGTAAAGGAAATATTTATTTCCATCACACTTCGCTACACTCATTTCACAACACGAACCTTAACGTCTACTCATAGTTTATCATACGCACTCGTCACACTACTTTTATGTGTAAGACTTGCCAAGTACCATTACATTTAGATGATTGTTTGAATAATTATTACACAAAGAAAAAATATTAAATTTCGAAATAATTTTAGCGTTTACTTCTTTTTATTATTATTATTTCTTAATTATAAATATAAGAATTTAATTATTCGTATTTTTATATATTTTTTATCCCTTTACTGTTATTGTGTATTTTTTTTTTTTTATTAAAAATATGCATATTCGCACATGTTGAATTATTTCGTGAATTTATATAAAGTTTTCTTAAATTAATTTTTCAAAGGTCATCAAATATTTTACAGATTCAGAACAAACGTAACCAGTGCCCTGAGAGTTTGGAGCGAGGATGTACACCGGAAGGGATGAGGTCGCCCGCTGTTTTCGCGGGGGGAACAATTTCGGCCGGGAAAGAGTTTGGTTATGCAAACAACGGACGAAGTTATTCTCGGCGGTCAGAATAAGTGGCACGCCTTGCACGCGGAGACGTGGCTACATACATAAATGCATACGCATGTCAGTGGATGGCTGTATACATAAATGCATGCATAAATTCGCGGTGACTGCGCGCGGGTATGCATACAGGCAACGAGGAACCCAGGCTCCTGGACCAATTAATATTTCAATTCGAACTTTCGTTAACGCGCGACCATCGTGGAGACTGGAACTTGAACTTCGAACCTTTTCAACAGACGACCATCGTTCGTCAATCGGTGGTAGTAGCTTTGGAAACTCAAAAGATAACACACAAGGGTGTGGTACAACAAACTATCTTTATCTTTTAAAGATATAAGTATTTTTTTTTTTATATATCCGTATTACAATGTTTCGTACTGACTGCCTGACTCTGCTATTCTGAACACCTGAAATTTTTTCTTTTCTGTTGATTAGGTGATTATGGCGCACCTCCTGTTTGTGGTCCAAACTTATCGGCGAAGAGAGATAATTAGGGTTACTTAGGAAGGCGGTTATTAAAAAACTTAATTACGTGAGATAAGAGGAAGAAAAATTTTCGAAAAACTCCCATCATGAACAGGGGTTATTCTGAATACCCGAAATACTATGGGTTGAATTCTTATACCTGTGTTCTCCATCAGTGTGCGAAAATATACCTATAACATTCTAGATGGAGACATTTAGCCATATTAGCTGATTTCCAACAGGTTCTTTAAATTTGTCACAGTTTTGAATATAACAAAGATGTGGTAGAAAAATACTTATGATCAGTATTATATATCGATCATCTATACTTCTCTAATAGTATCGACAACTTTTCTCTTACCTTCAAATGTATTATAACATTCGCATCAGTGGTGCATACAAAAAGAAATTCAAGATTATCATAAGACTGTAACACAAAGAACACGGAGCCTTCGTGTTTCTAAGCGTTCATTCATCACAATCCTCGAAGCACACGTTATAATCGATTTCACGGTCGTTTCTCCGTGTTTCCATCCGATCGGGCACGGCTAACTTTCGGTACACAAGTTGTCATTCGAGCCGGCGGGAATCGTGGCGCTCGAAACAACGTGGAGTGCATTCGTGAAGGCAAACAGCCCGGAGCTGCCGCATTATTCCTTTTCCAGGGGCCGAACGGGTAAAGAGTTGTTGTAACGCGAGTTCGCGCATTCCGATTACGCAAGACCTCGCCCCGGCGCGCAATCCGCTTCCGTTCCAAACTCGTCTACATTTTTTAATCTCCGTGGCTCTCCCTCCTTTGTCCTCGTCCGTTTTAAATTGGATTCCCCGCGTTTTTTTTTTTTTTTATTTAGAGGAGCTCGTAACCGTGACATCAACCTGGTAATATCTGTTTTCCAGCGGTAGCACTCGACGCGAACGACGAAACTACTGTTTCGTTCGGGACCGTCTACTATCTATGCACGCGCATCTACAGCGAGCCGAGTTTATGGATAAATTCAACGTGCAGGATATTCAAAGGTAACAGGAGTCGGAAGGGAGGGTTTAGAATTGCACGATTTAACTGTGAGAAATTGAATACAGAAATACTGCGAAGCAAAAATTAACCATAAACCAGCTTTCTCTTAACGTACTTTCTGAAGAATCTTTTTCTAAGAACCCAAACCAGATTTGGTATTTTAGAAAGTTCGAAAATATTAAAAAACAGAATAAAGGGGCCGATGGACCCAGACGGGGTCGTAGGAATTTCTACCACTGCGTTTTGCTAGTCTCATGACGAAACTCGCAAGGTTCGGTCACAGTCGCCCTTCCTCGTGCTATATAAATAAAATATTATAATATCTCAAATAACAGTGTATTTTATATAAAACCCTATTTTGAATATTAACCTTAGAAATCTCGGGTACCCCAGCTTTAGGTCGGGTTGGGTCCCAAAAGTTCGTAAAGTTTGGGTTTCCACGTAGTCGGGTGGGTTAGGTTCTGACCCAGGGGATACGCGTTTGTCAGGCCCAGACTCTATGGTAATAAACCAGAGCCGGTTTTCAAAATATATACAAATTATTATCAATCCCTAACACCGACCCGACACGACATGTCGGGTACCCGTACATCCCAACGCATTACTGAAGGGGGACCGGCGAAGCGAGCGAAGGAACCCTCTTGCCCCTGTGCCGTCCCACGGGACATTATTTCAACTCCCAATAGCACATATAAAGCACCAAGGTACGGATATCGTTCGATATTCGTCGAAAAATTTCTCAAAGAACAAGCACCTCCTCTCCATCAATTGGCGAAGGGGATTAATTGCAGCGGATAGAGCGGCGAGGCGAGGCAATTAAGGCGATCGTTTTCGTCGACGGCACGATGGAAAGTAGCGAAGGGCCGATATCGATATAGTATCGATAAGTTTTTCCGTCAATTACATCTCGACCGGCCCCGTCTGGCCACTTAAAAAACTTCTTCCCCCGCGTGGCCGTTGCCTCGACGTTTCGAGCGGCTGCCATTCATCGCTGTATCGATCAAGTATCGTGGTAAATTTCCCGAAAATAATTTCCTTCTCGCGCTCGACCCACCCTCCCCACGTCCCCCCTCGCCCCGTTCCTCGTTAAGCTCGTTAAACGGCGAGTTAGTTCGCGTGGAGAGCGAGAAAAGAGCCGGTCAGTCTCGGGAATCGGAACCGCAAGCACTCGAACAGCTTAAAGTCGTCTCGATGTCTGTTTGCTCCACGGACTTTCCGACGGTTTTACCCGATCGGACCGGCCCCGCTGATCGAGAATATCGACAATGGCGTTATGGTAATTGCGTTAAAAGAAACTTTGCCCCCTAACGACCGCGCTTTCAACCGCTTCGTGGAAATTGGTTCTCTCAACCTCGATACCGCACGTAGTGCCGAAAATTAGCGTTAACCCGGTATCTGGTAATACTAGGATTCGTTGAGAGACGGAATTAATACTTATCGATACTTCTTCCAACAAAATTAACACGCCAGAATTTAATTCAGTTTGTTTGAAACTATTAGCCATCCGACGAGTAGATCGTTCGTTTGCATTTGTTTATCCTACGTCAGGAACGTGGAAACTTATTCGTATTATAGAAAACGAAAAAATTCTACAGAAAGATATTTCTGAAGGCGAAGAGTGCTTTCATCCGATTACATTGAAGGGTTTATAATTAATGCTGTGTGCATACACCGTACGAACGCCATTTGTACGCACGCTTTGTTGTATGTTCTCTAAGCCTAAGACACGTGATGATCCATATAAATATATGAATTGATGGATAAATCCCATCGTACATCCTGTCAAACAATGTGACGTTGTAGGATCGTCATTGTCGTATCATACTAATCGCGACATTTGACGGAACCATAATTAATTATAAGGTATGCGTGCTTACATAGGTGTGTGTGTGTGTATGTTTTTTTGCGGAACGCGGGAGTCAACTATTTTTGTCCTACGAACAGTCAATTGTGTGCAAGTAGCCATAGCAAATACAGGCAGACTTCATTGCTAATCTTCAAACGCCCCAATCCACCGAAAAACCTAAACCAAATATTCGATCGCGACTAGTTTTTCGCTATCGTTTCCGGGCCAGAGCCCCGATAAAATTGATTACAGTGGGCTTAAACGCCGTTAAACCGTAACCGTGCATAATAAAGGGCCAGCGTGCAAACTGTTGCGCACGATGCACGCGGTTATGCCGAAATTTGCTTATAAATTTGCATCGCATTAGCGGAGTTTAAGTGGAATTATATCTATATCACGCGTGCACGTTGGGCCGCGAGACTGCGACTCGTCGAGCATGAAAATGAGGCAGTCGGTTCGATTCGTCGTGACAAAAATTAACCGTTTCAGTGTCCTGTACTCAAAGCGTCAGTACTCTAGGCTACAAAAACCATAATCACAGCAGACTCGGTTTCTTTGGATGCGCGATTTTACAGTTACCCGTCAGTCTTAACACTTAACCAACTAAATGGACAGGTCTCCTATTCTTTTCTCTGCCATCGATTCTATTTACTTTTGTTATGAGTTCATCCTGAACGAGTGTTAACACTTTACCGATCGAAAGCCTATTAATCGGCTTTTACATGTTCAGTCTGTAAATTTTGTAATTTTTCTTTACACGAAGGTGTCTATTTCGAACGATATCATGCATATACTATAAAGAAATGTAGAAAACAATTAATAAAAGATTATATATTTTAAAATAGTACAAAAGAGAGTTAGGTTACAATTACATGAACATTGCGCACGGAATGAACAAAGGATGGACGTCTTCTGTCAAAAAAAAAAACATTTCGTAATCGTTTTTACAACTCCGTTTCGCTCGCTCACGATCTTCTGCCCTCCGCGCAGGCAGTGCCGCCCCACGAAATAATTTCGCCACTAAACCTTCATAATCTTAAATCCTAATTGGTATAAATAAAACTTAATAAATCTATGGGTAATTTCTGGCTCCTACAGAAATATTAAACTATTAATTACGCGAAGAAAATCATTGTAATCAATTCATTAGCGACGCATCCACGCTAAAATGAGCTAGTGCGTATGGAATAAGTTGAACCACGAGCGCTCGGTAAAGTGTTAAAAGAAAACGGCTGCGTGCCAAGCGGGTTTCCCCGAGTTTTCCAACGAGATTCTCGCGCGATCGGGTTCGCCTTGCGCGACAACAACAGATACGCGATATAATTTAAATGGGAAACCCGAGAGCCGTGATCGTTACCGGGTTTACCGTTCCCTCTTTGTCATTGTAGCGGACTATGGTTACAGTCGGTGAAAGCGCGGCACAAAGCACGGCGAATCTTATTGCCGGATTGGATGTTATCGCTTTTATGGCGGCCATGCAATATCGCGACCTTACGCGACCGTCCAGCCAACCGGGCATTATCTGTTTCTATCGTTATCGAGTTTTACCTTTTTTCCCTCGTATCCCGAAAAAGTCCGCGCTATTTTTCGGGCTGTCCAATCTGTATCCCGGTTTGTCAGTTTTCGCGTGATCGATCGGATCGTCTGTGACACGCCGGGCTTGCTTTCGAGAAGGGCTTGCGATCGAAACCGTGCTCTGTGTTCCTTGCAAATATTCGGAAATATTATTCTGGAATTTTCAAACGCTATTTATTTTTAAACGCAGTCGTATCTTGCGGTAAATCGAGAGCTAAAACTTCCCTCGGCGAGCTTTATGATTAATGGACAAAGAAAAGCGGCGATAATAGCTGGTGGTGTTCTATTTCGCTGTAGGTTGCAGGTTATTGTGTATAATAAAAAATGCAACGTCGAGCGAAATAAAGGACGAAAGTTTTTATTTTATAATCGGGTTTAATTCTCATGTCTATGATGTAGATGTATGTTCTAAGATGGTCCAAACTTGAAGCATTTGTATTCGAATGACACTGTACGGACACTTTAATAATAAAAATCGTTACTCTTTTGTCTCACAATCTACGAAACACAGACGTGTTGTGATTCCTTTTACGCCTTCCCCATAATCCATAGATAAATGAGGATCTTTGAATAAATCCCATCAAAACTGTTCTTTCTTTCCAGGGAAGAATTCGTGACTTTTATAAACTTAAAATAGAGAGGTAAAGGTTATCTTGGGATAATGGTCAGTAAAGGATTTTGGAGTGTTTGCTATAGTTTGATTTATGGAGGATGAATAGGTAGTGTTGTTTTAACTTGAAACAATATTATGCGTTGCCATACAACAGTGGATCAAGTTCACGAAACGAAGAATCGCGCTCGCAGTAGTATCGCTCAATAATTTCCGCGCCGTGTGATCGGCCGCTCGTCCAACGTTACACGAGAAAGGGGCATTGACCTTGATACGACAGGTTCTAGAAGACTCGACCTATTCTCGAACCCGGCGTGCCTAACTATAGCGCAAGAACAGAAGAACAAGTCGGTGCAACATTTATGAGAAAGCAACCTCTCCCTACGACAACCTGTCACTCAACAGTCACCGTGCAAACCTAGGGCGAGCGAGTTCGAGATCGAAACGACTTCAATCCCTTGCCCCTCTGCCGCGTTTTACTTATAACCCCTTTTCGTACTTTACGCAACCCCGCAACGACCACCTTGAGCTCTCTGATTGCGTTTCGCGACTCACTGCAATCAGTGTCAGCCACGATAGAAACGAGTACCGACGCGCGTCTGTACTTTTCCCTTGAAATTTCTGCCATTCGCGCGAGATTGCCGCGGGAACATTTCCATCCAAGACTGGAAACCGAGAGAACGCCTGGAGACGTTCGCGGGGACCGAAAGAAATTACCGAGGTCGCGTTAGCACGCGCGTATTACTCGAGTGCAGCGTCGTCGACCAACGACGACGACGACGACGACGACGACGCTGCACTCGACACGCACACCTTAAAAAACCAAGCCCCCGGGAGTAATCGTTACTGCATTAGGGCGCTCATTGTCGCAGTGGCTGGCGGCGACGCCGGCACCGGTGGCGTTGAAAAATGAAAGCATTCGCGCGAGTGCTTTCGAGTGCGCGAACGCTCGCACCGAGCAGCAACCCCCGCGGGTCGAGTGCTCGTCTCAAGCACCCATGCCATCTCGCCGGCGATCCTTCACCGCCGAAAACACTATACCAGCGAGTGCGTGTCCCAGAGACGCGCGAGTCGACGAAAATACCGAACTGGGGATCACGATGCGGAGCAAACGAGCGCGAGTTATCGTCGATTTGAATAGGACCGAATTCCAGCGGGAGAAACAACAGGGACGAGGGTAAAAGGTTTCACCAAGGAGCGGTGAAAATATGAAAATTTCTTGAGAGTTTTATATTGCAGCTTAATTAGGTCTCGGTTTGAATACGCCTCGACGGTTTGGTCTGAGTACACCAGTTGGTCTAATATGTCATATTGAACAGATTCAGCACAGATCTCTAAGATTTGACATGACTATCTATGGTCATGATTATGAACCTGTTCAATGCAAATTAAATCTTAATTAAGAAGTATTGTTGCCGATCTTTTGTTTCTCTTCAAAATTATCAATGCTATTATACGCAGTCCAGAATATTAACTTTCATTAATTGTCATGCTCCTTCGAGATATTTAAGAAATTTTTAAATCTTTTTAGCTGACCAACATAATACCTCACGATTTGTATCGGCTGAATCCGATCAACATAATTAAATAAATAAATAAATAAATAAAATAAACGCATGGAGCGTTAACGAGTCGAGTCGACCGGTCGACGTCGCCGGGTAAACTTGGTGATCTAAACGAACGTGGCTAAAAACCGACATCGGCTGTCCCGACGACAACTTTCGTCGACGTACGTCGAGACACGCGGTCGACAACGCGTAATAGACCGCGAGGGGAAGGTCTCCGCGCGCAGCCAGACCCACGAACTTTGCGCCGGAAACGTCACGTCAGACGCCTCGTTAAGGAAACATGTGCGAAGTGAAGCTGGCGCGGGAGGGTTAGAGACGGAACGAGCGTGAATTTTTTATCCGCGCCCCGTCGTAGGAGCGAGGAACGGAACGCGGAGCGCCGGGAAGCCGGCGTGCACGCGCGAGGTTTCCTCGGTTTTTAACGAAGCAGAAGTTGCCACGTAAAAAGACACAGGGGCGAGCGGGGACGGAAATTCCCCTGCCAGACGCGTTCGAGCCGCGCCAGGGTGCGGTGAAGTTCCCCGGGAGTTCGACACCAGGCACTCTCGCGCGATTACGAGCCCCATTGTCGGCGACGCGACAAGCGTTCGGGAAACCGGCGGCGGAATCGGTATCGGGTGGCATTAAGAAGAAGGTAGGCAGCGAGGACGCGACTAGCGAGGCGGGCGTGGGCAAATAGAGCCGTCTGACAAGGCGGCGCGCATCGAGGCCGCGGAATTATTAATTTTAATTACACAACTCGGGGCTGCGCGCGTTCACCGCGTCGAGGAGGCCCGGCTTACGTAATAAACTTACAGCAACAGCATCGGTACCGCCGACGTCGCCGCCGCCACCACCACCACCACCACCATCGTCGACACCGCCGCCACCATCGACACAGACGCTCCACTTCCATCAACACCGTCTTTCCCGCACTCCAGCATCGCCATCATCCATCCGCAGCAGCATTACGTGGGTATTGATTAAACGCAACGCATCCCACCCCCCCTGCCCCCGACCGGCTCTCGACCGCGTCTCTCCGCGGGGAGGCAGAGGGTGGCGATGCTGATGGCGGTGGCGGCGGAGGCGGCGGTGCTTTTGGCACGGCAGTCGGCCGACAATTAATATTATTTATCGACGTCTTAATCGGCCGGCCGCGTCTAACCGCCATCTCCGACCCTTCGGGTTTCCAGGCGGAGCAGGGGTTGAAAGCCAGAGCGACCTTGCCGCTGCACAGGAGGAAGCTAACCTGACGGGAGAGCCACGACCACGGGGATGGCCCTCCTCCTTCCTCGCCCTTCTCGAGATCGGTCAGCTATTATCGGGGAACAGGGGTTCGACGAATGGCCGCCCACGGAAATGACGAATCGGGGCTGCCGCCTCCAGCACGCGTTTGAAAAATTCGAATCGGGGTAGAGGGTGAATCACGGTTCGAAGTAACGTAATACTTCGGCAGCGGGGACGCAATTAGGGGTCAGCCAACGCTGATTTCTTGACCGATTACCGGGTAACGCTACTTACGACAACGGGGCGTGGAAGGTATTTGTTTTCTGAAATGATCGCTCGCTCGCTGATTCCAGGTAACGTCGAAAGAAATAACGGTTCACGGGTCCGTCAAAGGCTTACCTGAAACAAGAAGAAGCAGAAAAATCGTTGTTATTATTATTGTTATCGCTTTGTTGAAACTACAAAGTTTAAACTTTCCCGATTTTTCATACGTTTCCGATCGTTCGAGGAAACGTTATTTATGTTCCGTCGGAAACAACAGAACACGCTGTAAAAATCGATTTATCTTTATCGCTGGCCAAAGCCAACTGTAAGCCAACCGTTTTCTTTCGCCCCCGCTCTCCCGCCCCCGCACGACCGCCCGCCCGCTGTTTATCCTTTTCAATCGCCGTAAGTTATTTATAAAAGTTAGCGGGACGCGG
The DNA here is from genome assembly GCA_033822845.1 of Tetrapedia diversipes. Classification (NCBI taxonomy): domain Eukaryota; kingdom Metazoa; phylum Arthropoda; class Insecta; order Hymenoptera; family Apidae; genus Tetrapedia; species Tetrapedia diversipes. Next base: position 284,440 of record JAOPTO010001957.1, on the reverse strand, counting down.
TATATCGCCGTTGATTGTCCGTTCAATCGAGCGAAAGTTTCTCCGCTTGACAAAGAGCAGAGAAGAATGCGGGAGGAACGGAGGCCAGCTCGGAAACGGACGGCGACCGGGGGGAAGGGACAAAGGTGCGCCTGCCGCTGGAAGAAAAGGATCGAACGAAGGAAAACGGGAGAGGAGAGAGAGAGGGAAAGGGTCATGGAACTTCCAGCGACCCTTCTTTCACCTTGGAAACCTTGCCGCTCTCTTTAAGCCTCGCCCCGCGAATTACCTATTTTTCTGCTCTCCTAACAACCTCGCTCATCCTTGGAATAAATTAATCGTCGAATGGGGTTATCCTACGTCAGCGATGTCTAACTCGCGCATGAACTCGGGCCACGAATTTAAGTTTTAGGCAGTCTGCTGGCCATACTTTTATAATTTGAAATACTTTAACCCTTTGCCCGCGAAAGGTAACTATTAGCCGTCTAACAATATTAATTTCAAAGATTTTCAAGTGTAAAATATTTAGTAAGATTCACTTATGTTAAACTTCATTTAGTTTAGTTAAGTCTTATATTAAAATTTATACATATGATTATTTAACCTCCGAGTCTGATTAATAAACAAACAAACCAAAGTCTGTAAATTTATGAAACTATCTCTTTGCGATTAACAGGCGTCTCTCAAGCGCAAAGGGTTAACGCTTAGCGCTTCGTCAGCTCCGCTGCGGGGACATTCTGTATTTAATATGATTACATTCCAGATGCTTTGTCATTAAGTTATTTTCCTATTTTTATCTATTTTTATCGTTAAAGACTTTGCTAGATTCCGTGTTTTCTTTAAAATAAAATCTTGGCACTTAGGACAAGACACTCTAATTTTGTCTGGCAGTGCATGGGTTAACGCTACTGTTTCTACGCGATCGCGCTCCCGTTCAGCGATTCGAAAACTTATCTCATCCCTCTTGATTCCGTGTCGCGGGAGGGAACGTCTCACTCCAGGATTCGTGATCTCTCACTCTGCTCGGCTCGAGTATCGCGAACGGCGACAAATTGTGTTCGGCGAAAAAGCGCGGGAAAAAGCGGAACACCGGGAAGATAAGAAGCGAGGGAAACGAGGGAAGGGTGAACCTTTGTAAAATGTACCTCGTCACCTTGGTGGCTTGGCCATCGCGTGACCTAACCTCTCTCTCCCTCTCTCTTTTCCACCGTTTCACTTCCTCCCGCCGCTTCTTCTCCTCGCTTCCCACGATATTTTTCCTCGGTCATTTATGGAGCTCCGCCATGACGTGGCTGCAAAGTCTATTACGCGGAGCGGACACTCGGCTAGCTGGAATCTGTCTGTGGTCTGTAGCCGAAGCACGGATGCGAAGAAGGGCACTCGCCAAGAAAGCCAAACAATGGCCGGGTGACTTTGATTATTCCCCTCGCAAATCACTTTTGCAAGACGGAGTACGAAACTTCCGGTGCTCCTTATATTGTGGTGTTCGCTTTAAAGTTGCTGCCAAAGAAATCACGCGTCGGTTTTCGTCTGAATAGATGTTGTTTATGAGACACTGCTTTGAGTTTCGTTGAGACATTGAGCGTTGTTGTTCCGTTTAGATGAACACGCTGTGTTATGTTTATAGGAAATTCTATTTTTATTTATTTAGTAGAGTGAGATGATAGGGCTTAGGTGTGAATCGAATAAAGTAAAGTGATTAGAATATTAATAGATATCTATTTAAAAAAATTTAATAGTAACAAGTTAACGATTTTACAACTTAGTAACTACGACGTTCTTACTTTGTTCAGCATTACACTCTTTCTGCCTTCACAGTCAAACTCTTTTTGCCTCGCGCTCGCATTTTTCGTGACATATATTCTTCCAAATACTCATTTCATTTCTTTCTAATTCTAAACCTTTCTCACTCGATGTATTCGGTCATGTTTACCCAAAATTTCTTAGTCGCGAAGTTTTCTCAAATGCTCATCTTTTGCACCTTAGAAACAGTCTAGTGCAAAAACTACCATAAAATTTACCAATGCTCGAGGTTGCGACTAGATTTGAGAGCCAAAGTGTATTATCATTCGTGGAAGACTATCTATACAGCTTTGCCAAAGTGACCACCAATAAAACCAGTCCCAACGTCCTTTTTAGATGTCTACGACAATTTCGTTGGTAAATAAAAAGTAGAAGAGAAGAACCGGACCCTTTAATCTCTGTCTGGTTTAAAATCGAGCGAGGCGATCCGCGGGATCTCTGAGAGCCGGATTAACGAGCATCAGTGGCTCGTTTGGCTTCGCCGATCGGAAGATCTACACGGAAAGCCCGAGAAATCAGGAAGAATAACGTGGATCAAACAAGGGGAAGGTGCTCGCGGGAAAGAAACGTACGTTCTACGAAGTCCCTAACATCTATCAGCTCTCTCGACTTCTCCCGTCCTCTTCTTCCATCGTTTCTTTTCCCCGTTCCCAGGATTTTCTCTCGTTCACAAGAACGTGCCGTACACGGAGCGTAGCGACGACGCGCCAAAGCGCATTACGCCGCTCGGACAGTAGATTGGCTGAGACTTCGTTGCCAGCCGAGGTGAGAAAAAGGTACCGTGTCGTTGGAGAGCAAAGGGAAAACTGAGGATCCGCCAGGGTCGACTGGTGGCTCGTGACGAATCGTGAAAAGCAAACCGAATTTCAAAAGCTCTTTCTACCGTAACGCTTCGTTCGCGTTTCACGGGATCGTGCGGACAAATCGTGGTTCCCCTTCACGAGGAACGATCGTCGAGCGGAACGTTCTTCGAAACGTCTAAACCAGGACTAGCTAACGTCTTTCGGTTCCAAACCGCTGTAACGCAGCCTAAAAAGGTCAAGATCAGTGTCTACGTGACCTCCCTCTGACGTATCCTAAACAGTCATTCGATAACCAAACGACCAAAAGGTCAAGATCAATGTCTACGTGACCTACGACAACCCCCAAACTCCGTGGAGCGCCTATAGGCGTTCACAGTAGCCTAGAAGTTAAAAAAAAAGCGATTTCTTCGAGCAACACAATTTTGAATGCTGAACAACTAACTGCTCTCCAGAAAGTGCCATTTTTCCCGAACGTCGTGTAACCTGAACAATTCTGCATACTTTCACAGGAATCCAGTGTCTCGCAGTAACCAATTTTCTTCGAACTAACCATCGTGTTAAGTCAATACTAAATATAGTTTATTCACCGTTAATAACAGTGTTTTAATCCCGCAATCCAAAAGTCCATAAATATCCTAAACGACTGAAAGAACGAAACGATTAGCCCCCAAAGCGCTTCGAATGCATCGACGAGTTCAATTTGTACGCAAGACAGGGTGGTTCCTTCAGAAAAAGAGCAGCATATGCCTCGCCCTTCCCAAACAGAACCCATTAATCACATTTTTCACCGGTCCGCGGCAAAGTCGCTCGTTAACGCGTCCAAAGTATTCGCGGCAACAAAGTTATCTCGTTACTGTTCCCTCGCTCGTTCGTATTTCCTATTGAGCGGAGGCGGCGGTCGAAAGTTCCGGAACAACTGAAATCAATCCGCGGATCGATACTGTCCTTTATCGGAAGGTAGGCGGCGGGAATCGCGGCTCGTTAAGCCGAACGTCAGGCGGCGAGCATTCAGGGGCGCGTAGCGATTGAATCGCGTGGCGGTGCGCGTCGAAAACGACGATTCCGGTCGATGGGAAGCGGTCGTCGACGGTCGGTTGGCCCCACGATCTCGACCTCCCCCGTCCGCCAAGCCCCTTTCGATAACAAATGATCGCGCCGCCCCCTCTCCCGCCCCCAGGGCTGAAGGACAACGCCGTTGCGCCGGCAGTTTGAGCGTAATTCTGCGAGCCCGACCGACAGGCCCGTAAGTCACCGGCTCAAACGAAGCGTCGAGGTATTAATTAGAGTTTCAGGCCGGGAACCGCGATCACTTATCACCGAGGCCAACCTAATCTGCCGGCTGGCCCGTTCCGCGTGGCCCCGCGCCACAGCCGCAGCCTTTTAACCGGCTACGACTTAAACCTTCTGATCGATGTCTACCCGATCGTCGTCGTCGTCTACGTCGCCGTCGACCGGTCTAATGAGTCAGGATCAAGAGCTTTCTTAGCGGTTCTCGCCTTCAATTCCTTTTTCCTCTCGCTCGCTCGTTGGGCTTCGTCGTGGTTGCCTCGCGAAGAATGGACGTCTACTAACGCCTCGAAGGAACCGTGCAGCGCCGCTGAAAAGCGCTCATTGTGATCGACCCGTGACCCCGTTACGCCGTCGGATCATTAATAAAGCGGGCGTCACTCGGCGATTGGAAATTTTTCATGAGCCTCCGTCGACCGCCTTCAACGACGACGATTCGAGCGAGAGGCCGGTGCCTGGAATTCTAAGGAAACGAAGAACGAGGATGCGATACAGAGGAGACGTTCTTAGATGCCTCGAGGGGCTTCTAAACGAGAGCCCAGCCGAGATGCACGCACTCCTGGTTGTTGGTTGGCAGTATTAGAATTTCAGATGGTCTGTGTTTTCCACAAAGCTGATTCCGACGAGGGGCGGGAAAAAAAACAACGAGCTGTACGCAAACGATAATGGAAATTGAACGGATGGAAGCGAACAAGGTAAAGGGTATAAAAATTTGACGGATATTAAAAACGCAAATTGCGCGCGCCAATGTTTCCCTTTGTGTGCCGGGAAATAACGTTCCGGCCGCGAAAACGAATTACTACGATTGTAATTGTAATCAGCGCGGCCGTTTGTGTAGCCGGACAGAATCGGAAATTCATAAAGGGAAACATGGCCGGGCCGAAAAAAGAAGTTTAATGAGTTCGGTGCATACGACTCGTTAAAAATTCGGCAGCGAAGTTACGGCCGATGGACGCGCATAAAAGCTGCGTGACGTCCAATTAAACGCGGCGAAGGCAGCACAGACAGCATTGAGTATCCGCTTATTCGACAAACGAGCCGAAAGGTTGTTGCTCGATAATTAAAAAGCTTCAATCACGTTTTAATGTGCGCGCCACGGGAAACTGCACTGTATTAAACGCATTCGTTGATTAAATTTTTAACCGGTAATTAGACGATTTAACTTCCGGCGAAACCTTTGAAGGCCCTCCCGCTCTCCCCTCCGCCTGGTTCCGCTCCTTTTCTACGTCCCTAGCTCGAGATTGAAGAAATTTTTTCTCTTTCGCCCAGCGGAGCAACCATCGCCTGCGAAGCCACGGAATCGTGTACCATTGGAATGAAAAGAGAGAGAGGGAGGGAGTGGGAGGAAAAGAAGGATGGAGAGAGAGAGAGAAAAAAAGAGAAAGTGAGGAATCGTCAAAAGAAAATAAAACGGATTCGCTCGGCAGCATAGTCGAGCAGAAAATTTCGATGTGGATAGAAGGAGGCGTCATTTGCGAGAGCTGCCGTAATTTCGGGACGCGGTCGCCGAAGGAAACCTCGAATAGAAACCTCGTTTCTCATTTAGATTGCCGATTGGAAGTTCCTCGCTCGCGAGTATCCATAGAATGAATCTTCACCCCGTCTAAGGCCGTTTCTCCGGATGTTTATTTAATTTTCGCTCGTTCTGAGAATAAACGATCGCTGTCGGCTTCGGCCGACTTCGAGATTCGATTATTTAATTGGCGTGCCGGGAAATAATTCCTCCCGATGATCTTAATCGAGGAAATTAACGTTAGGTTTGCGGACATTTTTTTTATATTTATTTCTAATATTTGAATATTAAGGAATAATTATACATCAAGGAGAATTTGAAATTACTTAACTGAGAGGGAAATAGATTTGAGTATATTTATATCGCTCCGTCGATAAAACCCAGCAAATATTGCTAGGAATAATAGTGATTATTTTTGCAAATTTTACTCATGAAGTTCAAAATCTGTTAAATTGACGGGTCCCGTAAACCTAGTGTTAATCCTTACAGCAGAATATTTATTTCCTCTAACACCGCTCATGCCTCATCCAATTTATTTAACTGCTCATTAACAGCTTCATCTAAGATATTACGCGATGTAACGTTCTAACTGTTTGTTGTCGGTCTATAAATATTTTGTTCAAATACTTCGTTCTCTGTACTTTCCTCCTGCGATTACCCTTCCGCTAATGTGTTTAAGCCCGTAAATAAATAAAATACATATGAATAAATATAACACCTATCCTACTCTAGATCTATTCAGCCAATCTCTTCAGTCTATAAAACCACTACTACACCGTTCTTCGCTGTAAAATTTTCTTATCCTTACACACTCCTCTTCCGTTTGTATATTTTTACATTTCCCTGTTACCATTTATTATATTTTCATACCCCACTGTAACAATTTCCTTGTAATTCTCTAATGGGTTAATCCCGTTAGAATAAACAAATAAAGTAAATATCGAACCGAAGATAATCGAATGAAGGAACAAGTCTATCTCGACGCTTGACCGCGTTGTTCTTACATTAATCGTGTCTGTCATCGGCAACGGCAGGCTGTCGTTACGGTTTCCACGGCAGATGTTATCAAGTTTATCGAGTCCCAGATATCAGCGGGGACGGTTGTCCCGTGAAGTTTGGATATCGACGGGTGTCGCGGAACTCGACGAGACGAACACCCGTTAGATAGGCGCTGATTCGTCGCCGAAGCTGGTCTCTCGTTTCGAAGTTCAGACTGCGCAGGATGTCCACCGACCAGGCTGCTCTCATCCCTTACGTAGAATTGCTCTGACCACTGTAACCCGCTATTAACTCGACTGCGAATTGATTCCCCGGTTTACTACCATTTACGGAGTACCTGCCCGGTCTTTGGAAGCTGCTGCTCTCCTCCAAGCCGGGATTACGTCCGCTTTTCTCGCTCCACCGTGAGCTCCTTTTACAAACGCGAACCACCGCTGGACAACCTGCGTTATACAGTAGCGGACAAAAGTTTAACACCAGAGACTCGACGAAATTAACACTAGAACTACTAGAACAGTCAAAATGACCAATTGATGATTATTCATTGTTAGAAATTGAATACGGAAATACTACGAAGCGAAAATTAAACATAAGCCAGCTTTCTCTTAACATACTTTCTCAAAGGCTTCTTCCAAGAACCTAAGTCACATCTGGCATTTTAGAAAAACGATAAGAAACAAAGCTAACGGGCTGAAGGACCCCGGACAGGGTTGTAGGAATTTTGACCACTACAAAGTATTATAATATTTCAAATAAGGGTGTATTTTATTTAAGGAATATAAAACTCCATTTCCAATGTTCGTAGCAACCTTATAAATTCACTGTGGTAAAGCTTCCAAAGTTTATTATAATTTTCTATAGAAGGTATAAATAAAGATTCGTTTCAATTTAATCTCTTCTATGCAAATCAGTACACTTTAATCGTGTTTAGTGTTGATAAGACACTCGCGAAATGTTTTACGGCAACAGAATACTACCGAGGACGTATTGTTTCGCCACTGATGACAATTGACGAAATCAGGAGATATAATTTATTAGAGACTACCTACGCAAATCACATAAATACACGCGTCAGTCACTAGGTTAGGAAAGCGGAACTTTCAGCCGTACCGGAAGAGTTAAGCGCATTACTCCGCTTATAGATGCGAACGGGTTCAACCGACAACTAGGTTGAGTGGCTCCGGTAACCTCGAGGAAACCGAATCACATCGGTCGGGACACGAAACCAAGAATTTGAAAGAGAAGTTATCGGTTAAGAAAAAGAGGAAACAAGAGTTCGGTTGTATTGCACTTTAAGTGGGAAGCCGGCGAGCTAACCCGATGGTACGCATCGAGTCTCGCGAGAGCCACGGTCGAGGGGTGTACGCGTGGGCGTTCTGCACCCCCGACAGAAAGAGTAAATGAGCGGAACGAGTGGCTGAAGAGGGAAAGAGACGAAGATCGCGCGGGATCGAAGGCGGGCGGCGGAACTGGCCGTACACGAAACAGCACTTACACCCCCGCGAACTGGCAACCCTCGACCTCCGCTCCGCCTCTGGGTAACGGTCGGACGCTGTACGAGGGGCAGAAGTACGTCTGAACTGCAGCCACCGTCGCGCATACCAGCGGCTTTCAAGGTGAACTTCCCTCGTGGACTTTATTAATATGTATAATACCTGGGCGACTCGACGTAGAGTCGGAGGAAATTCGAAATAAAAATGGCAATTGTGCCGGTTCTCTCAATATCGGTTCCCAACGAAACGAGGAGATGTTGCGGATCGAATAAACACACCTTAATTCATACCTTGATTCATCATTGAATGAATCACACGCAGTCATTTTACTTTAGATAACTTGAAAAAAAACAATATACATATGCTCTGAGCACGTGTCTTTTCTTTCTACCCGTACGTTACAGTGGATTTAATACGATAGAAGTTGTTATGCTAATTGTCCCCTAGGTGTCATCGGTATATCATACTTGTTGAGGTATAGGAAACTTATATCTAATACATTAAATTCCTAACTTATCGATAGCTATTTACAGTTACCATTTTAACATACATAATTATAAGTCTTTATTTAATATCTTTATTTAATATATCATATATTCCTTGTGGCGAGTTTCCTGCCTTCGTCACTAGGACGGACCTATCGACTACCTTTCTCGCAAGTGCTGGAGTCTGTCACACTAATTTTTCACCTTATACATTTTACGCACATTTTACGCACGTGGGATGCGAATCTCCAGAATTAACGAGGGTAGTTCACGTTGTGACCACTCTAATAGGAGAATTCCACTATCCTTCTTCGAGAATTCGAGTTCGAATCGAGGTTTGGAAATTAAAGAATTCGAAATCGAGGGTAGAACTTCCGTGAAACGTTTTCGTTTAATTAATCAGCGAGCAGTAGCTGCCTTGGTTACCCCGGTTGCAATTTGCTAAATTGAAAGTGTGCACGGTTCAGGAAAAGGTCGTGGGATAGTAGTATCCTTTTAGATACGAGGGAATCCATGTATGACGTTTACAATTTATAAAAATGATCGCACAATAATTTGAGCGCGCACACGCGCGCGAAGCATTCCGAGCGTTCGAAGGTAAACAGAATTTGAATAATTTAAACGTAAATGACCCACTTGGAATTATGGAATGTCCCAACGATTCCCGATTCGATCAATATTTATACAGCCATTGCGAATGGCTCCGACCGCCGTCGCGTTAATAACTCTATTAGCGTCTCGTTTCGAATTTGCACGCGTGGCTGTCGCAACGCCGCGACCGACAAGATATTTCCGGGGAAAAAACAGGATAAAAAAAGGATAAAAGCGACGTTTGGGTCAGAAATATTTTCGTATTAAAACAGTCTTTTAGTAAATAATAAGTTATATTTTATTACGAAAATAATTTGTTTTATAATTTATTTTTATATGCTATACTTCATTTTCGAAACTAAAGTGGGTCACTTGAATTTATCAAATGAGTCATTCGGTGACCCGCGGGTCATAGGTTGCCGACCCCTGTAGGACTTTATTAGAAGTAAATAAGACAGAAAATAAATAGGATCCGTTTAGAAATAAATAAATAAATAAATAAATATCAAATTCGTCGAACTAACTCGAAACTCGACGCCCGTCGAGGCGCGATTCTCAGCGGAACTTCGTCGATATTAGCAACTCGCAACGACTTCTGCTCCTAGCGCTTCCTCGCCAAAGTGGAATTCTCTGGTGGACTCGAGTCAACCCCAACGAACAAGCCACCCCCCTGCCCGTCTTCGCGACCCTCTCCGCCAGCATCCGAGCTGGGCTGAAACTTGCCGCAGCCTCGCTAATGAAAACGAATCGTTCTTCTTCCACAGCCCACCCCTTTTTTCTACCCTGCACGCAGCCACGCTCGGATGGAGCGAGACACGAGGGGCTTTCGGCGCTCAGGTAGACGAACACCGGTACGCAACGGCTCGTCGAGGAGCTTCGTAGCGTTGTTCTCGCCTCCCCGAGGGCTTGCACGTCGAGCGAGACAATTAGGGGATCGCGTGCTCGGACGAGTTTGTCGCTCGGTAAGGTGTTCGATGCGTCGAACGAGAGGGTTCCTTATTTATTTCATTAGACGGGGTAAAATGTTCATTGGTGTGCGGGAGAAATATAGAAATACAGTAGCGGACACAAGTTAAAGTCGACAGGACAATGTAAAACAATATGTTTTGTATCTCCCTGTATCTTTCGACTTTTTCAATGAATCACTACATTTCGTTCTCAGCTTAACAAGCTTTTATAATCTTGTTTAACGCAAATTACCTCTGTAACTCAATGGGTTTATAGCCTGTAAATAAATGAATAAATAAATATATAAATAAATAATTTTATATTTCGCAAATATTGTTTGTCTATTCATTTTTATTGTCATTATGGTATAAGGCTATTTATTGATTAGCATAGGATACAAATTTTATTTATACTGTTGTTTCTTATTGATTAATTAATTTATTTTCTTTGACCCTTTATCTTAAGTTTAACTCAGATCTTAAACTTTTGTCCGTTACTGTACAATATAAGATACAGTAGTAAGGCACGGGCCTGCTAGGTAAACCTTATCGATGAGTCCACTAGCAGGCCCCGAACGAAACACTATATTTCCCATTCATTTTCCTTCACCTTTCTTTCCTTCTCTTCCGCAAGAGCCACAATTCTACATTCTCACCTATAAATATCCCCTCGTTCCCGTGATATCGCGCTAATAACATGATTCTCGCGAACAAACAAGCCACCACTTTTTTAATTCACATAACAAGCGTCGTTTCACAGACGAACGGTCGCATCCAGGTTTAACGACAGCAAATAGTTCCTCGTTGGTTAACCAGTTCCCCGGCGAGCATCATAACTCGTTAGCGAGTGGATCGCGGCGGAGAGAGGCTGTGTCGAACTCGCCTGGCGGCCGCTAATGAAAAGAAATTGCCCATTTCTTGCACCCGTCCGCCCCTGCACGACGTCGCCATCCTCACCGCGATGTTGGCGGGAGCGGCATCCGGGACAAGATGAAGGATACCACAGCCGGGAGAGGATGATGCAAATTTGTGCGTTACGGGGAACATCGAAGTTGCCAGGTGGAACGAGTAATGAAAACGAATTACCCTCTTTCGTACATTTCCTACTGCCTAGACGACCACGCCTTTCCACGGCTTCGTGGACGACCCCGAACAGGTGACGACCTTCGACGTGAAACGATTCGATCTATTCCCTTCAGACCTTTTACAGCCTACGAAAGGTACAGCTGCTTCGCTTTGTCGTCCCGTCCCGCTACCTGTTCCACAAATCGAAAAGCTTACGAAAGTCTACACCAGGGCTGTTAAACTTGTGGCTCCTATTCCTTCCTCGACTTTGCTGCTTCGTTGAACGACCCCCACTAAATCCTTAAATTTACAATACGATGCTACTCTCGAATATCTAGTGTTGGTTGTTGAATGATGTACCAATGGTTTACACTACATATAAAATTTACTGTTATACACTTTAAGGTAGAATTTACAATACAGAGGTGACCTACGAACAATCGCTTTCGATAAGGTAAACTCTGCACGCACACATTTACACATACACCTATTTACATTATACACAGTAGCGGACAAAAGTTTAAGACCAAAGAGTCAACAAAATTACAGTAACTAATTTGTAAGGAATAGCATGATAAACAGAATTTGCATTCTGTACTAATCAATAAATAGTATTCTACCATAATAACAATAACAATGAATGTACAAACAATATTTGCAGACCATAAAACTACGTTCTATATTGTCCTCACGTTTTAAATTTTTGCCCGCTACTGTATGTAAATAGTATCTGCTTAAAAGCAAATATGTCGCGATTATGCTGTTCTGCTCCAACGTCTAGCAATTGAGAAAGAAAAGGGGATGAATTTTAGTGATACAATGGTAGTCTGAATCAACACATTGCAAGCCCCGTTACGCTTTCCACATGATGAATCGACGAGCTTGCTGCGCGGTTGCGCTCGTCCGATGTTACAAGTCACCCGGGGGATTAATGATGGATCGGATCGTAGGGAGATAAGAGGTTGTAAGAGAGCAGGCTGCAGCAAGCATCCTCTTGCTCACGGAGAAGCGAACGCTTCCCAGTGGAAGTAGTTGCAACAAATTTTGCTTAACCGCGAACAAAGGCTCCCAAAACCCTTGCCTCGTTCAAATTGCAGCGTTTCCCCGTTGGAAACATCTCACGAACAGCGTCACGGAGGGAGGGGTTGTTTTCACGCGCGAGACGGTTCCCAGCGACGCGTGCCCGCAAGCGAAGAAGAAGACGAGCGGGAACGGGAACGAGAAGCCGAATAAATTTCCATTTTTGCGCATCAAAACGCATGGTCGGAGTTGTCGCTGTGAATGTTGGTTTCTTGTTGTATGAGAGGGAGAATGAATTTGATGTATACGAGTCTTTTGTCTAGTGTATCGTTAGATAGTTTATGGTGTGCATCCTCTAAAGTGAGTGTTGTATTTAGTATGCCTTGTGTTGTGTATATAAGGAGTCGAAATAAGTCAGTGTTGAAATGAGGTAGAAAACATATTGTAGGATACGCATAACTGTCCTAAGAATTAGACACCGTACTAAGTCGTTGGCCGTCACTGACAAACCGAAGTCGTCCCGGGGTTTTCTCCCGATTTCCCCCTGTTTCCTTATTTTATAGTTTTCACGTCGCGACTCCTTTCGGCGGAAGCCAAAAAAGCAGTGCTCCGAAGGTAGTTAGCAGCTAGCCGCCTTGGCAAGCGCACTTCTGCGGTTCTCATCGTATACTCAAAATCATTTCTAACAGAAGTTTGTTTTCCTAATTAGTAATAAACATAGTTTATCTTTTGTTAGTACTACCGTTTTAATGCCAGTTTCACAACACACATCTTAAATCCAAAACAAGAGACGTTATTCCACCCATTCTACCCACAGTCGTCTGGTCGGGATGAAGTCGCGGTTTCCGCGCAAACGCACGAGACACCAAGGGGGAGAGAAGGGGGTTGTCTTGCGAGGAAAGTCGGCTGCGAGAGACGTCGTCAACGGGGGAGCAGAGAAAAAAAAGAGAGGGAGGCCTGCGATGGAAGCCCGCGCTTTTTCCAGCTGTCGGAGACAGTTCGAAAGTTCAGCGGAACGAGAGAAAAGGCGCACGGCGTCGCGTGGCCCCCGCAGAGTTGGTTTGCGCGTTCACGTTTCAGGGTCTCTTCTTCGTTTTCTTGTCCCCTCCCCACGGCCACCCTCTGTTTCACCCTCTTAGCGGCGGGCACCGCGTCTAATTAGGCGTCCTGGACCCTCCTCGTGTACTCCGCGCAGTCTGAAGAGTTCTTCTGGCACCGCGTCCCACCCTCGGGCGGTCGTCGAAGAAATGCCATCGGCGAACCAAGGACTAAGGGGGGAAAAGGGAGAGAAAGAAAGCGGAAAGAGGTCGGTTGCGCGCGATGCCGGTCGAAATCAGTCGGATTAAAGTTGGTGGTCGCGCTAACGAACCTCTCTTACGAGCTCCGCCACGACCTTCTGCTCCGGGGCTACAAGAATTCTTGTCTAACGGCTGACAAACTGGAATTGAAATCGGAAATTGTCCTTTGCCGTTGGGAAGTAGCCGCAAGAGATTCGTTGAAAAATAGGTGCAGTGCTTCTACTACATTTTCGTATTCGCGTTTTAAACAGTTTTCCTGTAAGGAGATACGATAAACGGTTCAGTTTCGAGGCTCGGCTTGTTGATTCGACCGTGAATTCCAGGATCGAGATTTTATCTCGCAAAACAATTTTAATGTAGGTATGCTGGTGGACACATCATTAGGACGAGAGGACAATGTGGAACATAGTTTTATGGTCTGCAAATATTGTCTGTACTTTTATTTTTATTATTATCATGGTGGAACACTATTTATCGATTAGCATAGAATACAAATCTTGTTTATTATGCTATTCCTTATAAATGATAAAACGAAAGGATAATGTAGGACATAGTTTTATAGTCTGCAAATATTGTCTGTAAATTCGTTTCCATTGTTATCATGGTAGAACACTATTTATCGATTAGCATAGAACACAAATTTTGTTTATCATGCTATTCCTTACAAATTAATTCGTTTAATGTCTTTGACTCTCTGGTCTTAAACTTTTGTCGGCTACTGTAGGTATTAACCCCTTGACTACGGCAGACTTTGATATGTACTGGTCATACTATACGGCAGGGATTGAGTTACGATGTGCGCCGAGGACGGCGAATTTTTGGTGTCAGAAAGCCAAACTGTGTGAAGCGCCTATAGGCGCTCTCAGTGTCAGAAAGTCAAACTGTGTCGAGCGCCTGTAGGCGCTCTTAGTATCACAAACGCAAAATTTCTAAGCGCCTACAGGCGCCCACAGTAGTCAAGGGGTTAAAAGAAATACATAGCTAGAGGACTCGTGAAGCATCCTCCGGTTGATACTCCCGACACAACCACGTTCTCATCGAATCTCCATTATCGAAGGAGAGCCGAGTAAACTTAGGAACGGCGAAAGATTTGTTTTCGCGTCACGAACGTAGGCGGTACCCGCTCGATGGAGGAGCGTGACCAGGCTGCTCTCTACGCGTACACGACAGAATGATAGGCAAGAATAAGCGTTCGATCGCGATGACTCGATGGAAACGAGCCGGCGCACGGCGAGCGCAAAAACACAAGAACCCGACGATGAACGTTTGCCTGGCCAGGTCGGACGGACATCTTGCAGGCAGCGGCAGCGCGGCTCGACGACTTGGTCGAATCAATTAAAAGCTCGCGAGTGGGCGGAAATTTATGCGGGTTGAATTAACAAGTCAGATGTCCCGCCCGACCTCGCCACCGTGCGCAGTCACGACGTACGACGCGGATATTAAATTAACGAAAATAATGAAACGATAACGGAGATTTTGGGCTCGCCCCTGTTTCCGCCTGGCCAAAGCCTGGTAATCCCTTAAAAAGTCGAGGGCGAAACAGGGTGCAGGAGGAGGGGCGGATGCGGGCAACTTCGTGGGCGGTCGATTCTAATTACGCGCCTTCGGTTTAGCTGCGTAAATGATCGCTAAACTGGTGAACCGACCACGCCTTGAAGGACGCTCGAGTTTCCTCGATTCTGAAATTCTTCGCCGGGTAAGGTTCGAAACATCATACAGGCTATACATTGCAAACAGTGTTTAACCCTTTGCACTCGAGAGGTGACGCATTGTTCGTACCTGACTTCGGAAAAAACCAGGGAGTTCCCCCATTTGAGGAATTATGGTTTAGAAAGGTGTGTGTGTGCGTTTTGTGAATGAAACGAAACACAGGGCTCTGTTGAGAAACGCGGCGAACGATTGAGAACCATGATCGAAAACCGCTGTTTCCAAGGGTTCGTCGTTCACAAGCAGGCGAAGCACGAGGAAGCGATAATTAAAAGTAGAATCGCGAAGGCGATCGCGAAGACGAGCAATTAGCGCGGCAGTATTGCCAGGGCAAACTTAATCGTGGTCACAGTAATTAATCAGCGCCATATGGTAAGCCTGAACGTCGCCGGGTCCGTGGCCAGAAGCAATTAATAACCCTTCCATTATCAGTTATGCGTAACGATTACTAAGACCACTCTATAACGGGCCGGGCTTAGAATGTAAACTTCAGCAACGACTTCCGTTATTAATGGCCGCGACAAACCCGCCCCACCGTGAAGGGCCAAAGTTGTCGCAACTTCTTTCCCCGGCTACGAAGGCCAATCTAAAATTCATTTACATCGCGAAAACGAGCGTAACCCGACACTTTTCCGTGTATTCAATTTCGACGGTTCGCTCTCCGCCGGGAACTTTTACCTCCGCCGGAATTATGAATCGTTCGCTTCGATCTACGCCGCCGTCGCGTATCGACGACGAGGGCACGAAAAGAAGAAGAAGAAAAAAAGAGGAGCGCCAGATGGAGAAGAAGGCAAAAGACAGGCACAGGAGCGCGAGCCTTTATCGTTCCTAAAAGGTACACGTCGATCCACCGGCAAAAATGTAAAAATCAAAGAGGAGCGCTACTACCTACTTGTAAAGGAACCCTCCGATTTTCCGAGCGACGAGCAAAAATCAAAGGGAGTGCCGTTATCGTTCTACAATCGTGCACGAAGGCGTTCAGCGGCTTTAAATTGCGAACTTGCCTCGAGTTCCTCGCCAACCTCACCCCTCTCGTGCAGAAGAGCCTCCACGCGCCCCGAAAATTGTCGCGGAAGATGGTTACTAAAGCGAAGCTGAATCGTCCGTATTGAAGATGAAAAACACGAAAACCGAGCGAAGAACGCGAGAGAGCACGAGGAAAGGGGTGAGAGAGGGTGGGAGGGAGGGAGGGAGAGAGAAATGGGAGCTTTGCAATCCGAACCAGAGAGGGCTGCCAGTTTCGCAACGTCTCGCGGGGTAATTAGTGTCAAAAATTCAGCCTCCCCTACCGCGACGCGAAACGACGCGACGCGAGGAATTAGCGGGTACCGCATAAAATATGGCTGCTTTACGCTGCAGAAGGTAATTAGTGGCACGTGCTCGCGGTCGCGAGACGGTGCTACTAGAAACAGTTAGCAACGAATCGCAGAGCCGGCAGCTGCGACGAATATTTAGTCGCTGTTCGCTGGAAAAATGATCTAAAACACGTGGAAGTAATATCGGGCGCAATCTGGCCTGTGGCTCGACACCCTCGGCGCGACGGTCCGAGTCTCTCGAGGGGAAAGGACGTTAAATTTGCATTATAGCTCTTGTAAACGGCCGCCGAATCTTTTTTCTTATTACTTTTTCTTTTTGTTGAGGGGTTATATAGAAAAAAAAACTTGTATTAAAAATAACTGTACATATTTATTGGAAAATATGGGTGGTGTCCACTGAGGGGTTACGTAGAAAAGAAAACTCTTGTTAAAAATGACTGCGTATATTTATTGGAAAGTGTCGATGGTGTCAATACGGTGGGCGCGCAACAGGAACAGAAAAAACTGGAAAACGCGGTGACAGTGCGAAAATTTATACCTGGCTGCCGCGTCCCCAAACCCTGAGAAGACGACGCAAAATGGTCAGGCAGAGGGAATCCATTATTCCCGAATGATTTCAGCATGTACAGTTTTTAGGTAGAAATATTTGTTTTACATCAACATTACTTCCCCTCTTTTCTTTTCTCCTTTTTATTTTTGCGAGCATGCGGTTGCTCGATTCGAAAAATCGAACGCGCTCCCTCGGAGATCATGACTTTGAAAATCCGTTTAGTCGCTAACGACTATCAAACCGTACGCTCAGGAACGCAACCCTCCCGGCAAACTCTGGCTTTCCCTGGACGAAAACTCGGTTATACGCGTTATCCCCGTCATCCTGACGTCACCTCGCTTTCATCCGTTATCACGGAGAGAGTTCCTCCCGGTGTTTAGACGTCGCCGCTCCGCCTGTCGTTCGAGAAGACTGCGATTACACCCTTTCCACGGTTGATTGATTACGTTCGAATAATCCGTAGGAGGGAAGCACCGCGTCGACGAATTATTCAGCGCGCAAAGCGGTCTAGTTCGGACGAATGAAGCGGGCCCGGTGGACGGGTAAAGCCGGGAGAAGAAAACGGTCCGCGAAATGGCACGTAACGCGGGCCGACGCGTTGGCCATTTCGCGTGGCCGGAGCTCGATAAATCTGACGTCGATTGAAATATTGCCTTCTTCGATATCCCTCGCAGCACTGATTCTAACTCACCCCTATTCGATTCCCGTTCGCCGTACTCCGCCCCCCGCCCCCTGTCGTCCCGATTCCCGCGTACTTAAGTCCTTCTTTTTCCCTCCGATCCGTGGCTCCCTCTCTCTCCCTTCCTCGCTTTTATTCCGTCGCCCACCCGCTGGGTTGCCCCAGCAGGGACGCGCGCGACACGAGACGGAGAGCGAGAGCTGGAGGAGAATAAATTCCAGGGTGGAAAGTAACGACCACGATATGAAGCTCGGTGAATTTCATTCGCCCTCCGCGACCCTCCGGGCCCCGTTCCGGCTGTTACCCTTTTCTCTGCCCCGCAGAAATGTCGATACAGCGTCGTCGGTCCGCTGAAACGTCACCTTTCAAGGTCGCCCAGCGAATTTCACCTCCCAATCCTCCTCCTCATCCCGCTCCCTTGATCCTCCGTTCCAGATCGACGAAGAACCTTCTGCTGTAAACAACCGTCAGTTTTCGCGGTCGGACCATCTACGAACGTTCCCGATTCGAGACGAAGCGTCGTGACGCCTTGCGTCGTCGGGAGAGGAGGAAAAATGTACAGGACTCGATCCCCCACGGTGACCGCGCAACAAACGAAAAGAGACAGCAAATCCGGATAGAGGGGAGGCAAGGGAGAACAGCGAATCCAGGGAATATCGCGTGGGAGGAAAGCGAGGCGTACAGATACGTCGAAATAGGTGGATTGGGTTGTTGCACGTAAGGGGTTGCCCGGGGCGTTATAGCGTTCCATGGGAGTCGATGGAGAGGTAAAAGAGCCGGAGGGGGAGACGGAGGCTGAGAAGAAGAAGAGGCTGAGAATGAGAAGGCAGCGGGGCTGCGCGGGGGCGGAAGCGCAAGGCTTCGGATCCGCACGAAGGTTTGGGGGTGGCTGTGCTTCGGCAAGTTGCCGGGGCTCGGCGAGGCATTGAAATTGCAAATGCGCATTATGGATATTTCCCTATAGAGGGTCGAATACCACTCGCGTATCCTCTCTCTTACTCCATCTTCTTCTCTCTCTCCCTCTCTCCCTCTCTCTCTGTTTCGCAGACACACATACGCGCCCGCACGCATGCACAGAGACGTGCATACTCGCGGATACGAACGGAAACCCCGTTCTCCGGCTTCTTCCGTGGTGTTCATGCAACCTCTCTCCTCGCGTACGCGTTACTCCATCCTGTTCGCTCTTTATCTTCCTCGCCCCGCTTTCTTTCCACTCCTTTCCGGCTGCCCTTCCGTTCCTTTCATCTTGCCTGTCCCGCCCCTCGCGGCTGCAAATACTCGACGCGATGCACGCGCTCCCCCTTGTCCAGCTTCTCGCCCTCTCCTCTGGTTCCCTTCATGAAACGAGATACTTTATTTATTTACCGTTTCCTCCTCGATAAATGTACAAAGTCCGTCCTCGAGTGGAGATCCGTTTGGAAAACGATGCACGAACGAATGGGGTTAATAAAGGTGAGAAATGTGTTTTGAAAAGTTCATCCAGTCGAATGGATGTATGTGCGTGGCTGTAAACGGGGCTACGAAGTATAATATTTAAACTCAACGTACGGCGGGAACGCTCGAAAACACAATTCATAAAAGCACCGCTACGACGAGAGAGAGAGATGAAGAGCCTGCCAGTGGAACACTTTGCGCAAAATATTTTTCGTCCTGCGGTTTCCCTCCTTGAAACCCGTGCACAACAAAGTTCGCATCTCTCTCTCTCTCTCTCTCTTTTGGTCTCTCCTCCCTTGTCTACTCGCCTCGCGGTCCCTTGCGTTCTATTCGACGTCACTGTCTCGCTTCGACCCTTTCATCCCTCATCGCGCGCGCTCCACCGCGAACGTTAGGTTTTCCAACGCCTTCTCCGCCACCCCCAAACCACCTCCCGTCGCTGCCTCTCTTCGTTCAACGGCGTTCCAACCCCATACACATCACCCTTTTTGACGCGTGTCTGCGTCAGCGGTGCGCAAGTTTCCCTGGAAATTCTCTTGATCCCATAACCACCGAGGCTCTCGCATTGTCTCGATTTTTCCGCTATTCTTTCTTGATTTTTCAATATTTCAAACCTACCTGGAATACGAAAATAGCCGGGAGTGTCAGCGAAGAGGGTAAGCGAGCAGACGTCTTTGTTGCGATCCCACTTCTTACATTTGACTGCGTAATTAGAAATCTGAGATCTCTTATTTTGGATAGTTCCATTGTATCAACGATTTCATTTCATCAGTACGTTCACGCTACACCTTTTACAACATCAAATAAGTTGTACAAAAATGGTGTCATAATACCCGACAGAGTACATAAATCATTACATTTATCAACACTACATTAAAAAATTAAATCATTACATTTATCACACATCATTAGAATAACAGTAAGCTTGATATAATTATGTTCGCTTAATGCTTTCGCCTGCATTGCTCGACAACTTTTCTCGCACGCGTCCCTTTTATTGTGCTTTATCGACTCTGTGCTTCCGGTGATTCGAGCAAATATTTTGTCGGTTCCATAATGCACCCTGAAATCGCCCCTATTCCTACCGACTCGCTAACCAGGTTAAACAACGTGCAATCGCTCGGGAGTCGAGCCCCTTAATCCGTCAAAGCGCGGCCAAATCGGCGGCGAGAACGAAACCGAGGCTCGTAAAACAGCGCTAACTCGATTTCCACGCAGCGGACGGCGAATCAATTTGAGCGTCACTGCGAGAGTCTGCCCGTAACTCGTCGGGGAATCCGGGGAAAGGAGTAGGGAAGACCCACGGGGGTGGGAGGGCGAAGGCGAAGGGACGAAGGGACGAATAGGTAAGTGAATCTACTACATCGGTTCGACGGGGGTTCCGATTGCTTTGGGCCATTCTCTCTTACCACGGTCCCGCGCCATCCCCCTTCGACGCCTGCCACCCTTGCACGTCGACGCTGTTCGCTGCTTATCCAGGCCGAGAGGATTCACCCCTCTTGCTTGTAACGCGGCCACGCGTTGTCGCGCGATCATCGAAAACAAAGCGGACACTCTCGTCCGACGCGTTTCCCCGATGCGATCGCGTTCCGCTGTGTATCATTTTCGATCGTTATTGTCGCGGGATTGCCGTTAAATTGCATCGAATTCTCGCAGCATCCTCGCGGTGATCGTCGCTGACAACGAATCGCGAAAGGTAGCGGGACGTATGGGATTGTGGACAACTGCGATAAGGACACAAATTGTTTGGGTGTAATAATGCCCAACGCAACAGGGTATCTTTCTAGGATTGGCTGGTTCAATGATTGACGATACTTTACTTTTATATTTTGACACATTGCTTTTACATTTTTTGGCAGCCCCTCACTAGAGCTAGGGCCACGTAAAGGTAGGTATTTAGTAGACTCCTGCTGAAGGGCGAAGAGTATCATATAAATACGATAAACAAAATACTATTCAAAAAATTGTGGTTTTTTCTTATATATTCATAAAGCACATATTGAAGTGTAAAATAAGAAAAAATTTTTCGGCGGCGGCCGAAACGTGGATGCAGAAAATATTAGTGAGTAGCTAGCCGCCCTGTCGTACACTTCTGCGCTTTTCGCAATTTATACTCAGTTTTATCTTTGTTAACACCAGTATTTAACATCAATTCACAGATCAATCCCTAAATCCTAAAGTTGTATCCGAATCTCTGTATTAAAGATACATATAATTTTATTAAACATCGTTACATTTTATTAACCCAGCGATACAATCCTATGTCTATAACTTCCCATGATTTCTAAATTTCTACATTATCATCTGACATCTGGAAATCCTATTCCTGTACAGTCCATCCGCCCAGTACCTAAAAAGTATGGAGAATGGGTGGAACAAGCGACCGATTCCTTTTTCGTGTCGCGTCTTTTAGCTTGTGGGTAGTCGGTCACCATTTCGTTCGCCAATAGTACCTGTTGCAGTCTCCCTGCAGGATTACCTACCGCAAAAACCAAATCCCGCCAAAACAAACTCATCCACCTGCCTTCCACGGTTCGCTGATGAACCAAACAGTGCGAACAAAAATTGTGGCAAAAGAAACTCGGTTGCTCGCTGCAGCGGTCATAGAAATTTGACTAGCTAAGACCAGAGCGGCGCAACGGCAAAAACGTGGGGCACCGTTCTCAGTGGGGACCCTGAAAGGGTGGAAGTTCGTCGGTCGACGAAGTGCGCCGTCACTACCGTGTATTCGCGAACAGGATATTTATTTATTTTGTAAACAGCGACGGGACGAGCATGAAAGTGACGCCCAGGGTTCGCTCGTTCCGTGTATTCGTTCGCGGGGGACGACGAGATGGAGGCGGTTTGGGGGGCGAGAAGAAGCAAAATTCCTCATGTTTTCACGCTCATTGGTCTCCGTTAATTAGCTCCACAGCGTTTCGTCGCGCGTTTTTCCCGGGCCGCGTAATTACCGGGGAAAATTGGCGTCGTCGAAACGCCCGGCCCGGCCATCCCAGCCAGCCAGCCAGCCAGCCGCGATAAACCGTCGCCGGACTTCGAATTAATATTTCAGCCGCGCCGCGGTCTAATTTCGCGAAAAGCGATTATTGTCGGGAATGGAAAAACATCCGGGCTAATCAAGATGCGCGCCACCGGGAAACAGAAGCGGGAACGGCCTCAGGCGAGGCCGTTCTTCGTTTCCGTTTTCAACGGTTATCAGGGCGCATCTCGTGAGTCACTGAAGCATACGTCCGCGGAAAATGGGATTTCGAGAAACACAGATATTCGTTTAATTTATTCGTTTATTTATTAATATACGGGTGTGGCCCTATTTATATATGTCGATAAATTAGAATTCGACAGCAATGTCTAATGATCTACGACGCCATCTAATGAATCATTGTACATTAGCATATGAGATCACGCGATCGGTCGCTAACAGTCAGCGCAGAGATCAGGTTCGATCTGCTTAATAAATAGGCGATTTATACAGTAAATTAAGGATCTACTTATTTCAAACCTTATTTCGGTAAACATTTTCAGTAGGTATCCGTCAAATACAGAGCCTGAAAGTCAAAAGTTTGATTGCGATGGAGTTATTGGAACGAAAGAAAAAAGATGGATAAATGTTGGAAACTTCGAAATCGATTCTTTTTCGTCAGAAACGACTAGATTCTACGGTTGTGGAACTCGATGGTACAACGTTGTTTCTGTTAATCCTTGTCCATCAACAGAAACGTCCTCTGTTTGAACAACTTTTGTTCGCCTCTGGATCCAGATCATAAATACCGTGCAGCTTTGTCCAATAACACTTTAATCAACTGAAACGCCGACAATCGGCTTTAGCAACAATTCAAACCCGAGAAAGTAATTCTATACAACCTTTGTTTCCCACTGTGACGTTTATATCGCGTAAAAGCGATAAACGCGTAGCTCCCAACGTAAACCGACTTATCAACTTATCGGTCGATCTTGAAGCCGAACCAAAGAGTCTTCTCTCGCCAGCGATTTATTCGAAAGTCCCATTAACCACAAAGGACGCGAGGACAATGAAAGGTTAATGGAAACCGCGGGAAACGGGTGGAAAACTCGATCCTGATTGGTCCCGAGCGCCGGTCTCCTCGTCGATAACGCCGAAAATCGGAGCATCGGAATTATCGGAATAGTTTCTGCATATATTAAGCAGACACTGTTATCGAACAGCCGTAAGTAAGCAAAATTCGCTGCTGCAACCCTCGTTACCCAAAACGCAGTAAAAACTTTCAAGATAAACCCGCGGAACATTTGCATTCGCGTTCGCGTGACACTGTCCTGTGTTTCGCGTTGCGAACAAAACGAGGAGGAAGAAAAAAAACCACGAAACACGTATACGCGAGATCCAGCTTTAATTGTGGGCGCCATAAATTTGACAGGAATCTCTGCGCGAGCCCGTGAATCGCGAAACGAGCGCGAGGGACGAACGCGTGCTCGAATCGAAACGACCGAAAACGTAATCTTGCCGCGAGAATTAAGTCGGTGCAAACGATGAGGGTGCTTTAGGTGTAACGTGCACCCGGCCAGAGGACGTTTTAATAAGGCACGTAGCGAGTTGGAGGACGAGTCGCTAAAAGGGGAGGAAGCGCAGGGGCCGACGAGCAAAGGGGTGGAGAAAGGTGGAAGCGAGAAAATCAGGCAAAAGGGAGAGCGAGCGTGCAAATACGCGAGCGTGTGCGGGAGGAGCGCGCGTATGGGGTTCGGAAGAATCGCAAGTGCATCTCGTTCGGAGAGGGTAAATACTTGGAGGAAACGAAAGAGTATAAGAGAGGAGGGAGGAAGACGCAGGAGGGGCGAGGAGCGCACGCAGGGCTGGAGTTGTCGATCGACGGTGCGGAACGATTCGATAATTTCGCGATTGTCTGAAAATTTTGTTCAGCCGATATTTCGATGCATAAAATTCGTTCCAAGGGGGATTGTATCGGCGAACACGAGCCGAACAATTGGAATTGTCTGCTCGTGTTTGCGCCGAGGAATATCGCGGCAGCCGAGGAATTCAAAGGGGCGGTAATGCTCCGGCGATACGTTGCGTCTGACAAATAGCAATTCGGTATGCGGAGCATTTCAGTTTCGCTGAAGGGAACGATAACGAAAGGTCGGGGAAGGAGGCGGAAATAAAAGAAAGATGTTCGCGTCTGCTTTTCGAGTTCCATTATCTCGTCGTTGATCCGTGTCCCATCGGAACGTTAGTTTAACTCATAACTAAGTCATTATTAAAAGGAAAAATAAGGGACCAAAAAAGGACCCGTTGACTTGATCTAGCCTCGCTAGCTGACCGACCCCTTTCCTCATGTAGTCCAAATTGGGCTAGCGGAAGAAGTCTGCTCGTTTCTTTAGTCAGTAAAAGGAAGTAATACGTACCAAGAACACTGGAGTGATTTTCTTTATCCTCACCCTCCGAATTAGCTGTACGAACATACGATAGTATAGCATGTGTCGCGAACGTAAATAACGTACTTAAGCGAATGCTTAATGCTATACACTTTTTTCCAATCCGTGTTCTCTTCTCGTTGCTTAGACGACAAAACCGTTCATATGTTTCGATAAACGTTTCGTTTGAAAATGATCGAGTCGGTCGATCGGACGGGCGTTCGAAAAAGGTAAAGGGTGAATCTCGAGGGCGGGCAGCAGGCGAGTCGACTAATCAAGAGGCGCGTTGTGGTGGCCACGGTCGAGCAAGGGAAAAAGAGTTTGAACGCGTTGATCGCAGATCAAACACGATATTCGCGTTTAATGCCCGGTCTGCGGACGTTCCGATAATAAGCGAGCGGGACTCTTTCCGGCGAATTTTCGCGCGGTCCCTCCTCCCTCCCTCCCTCGCTATAGCCGTCCCCGCGCTCGCCCGAACCCCGGCGCTCCGCGGAAAATTGAATTAGAGAGCTTAAGCCGCCTCTCCCCTGTTGGTCGTTAGAATGGTCACGGTAATTGATAATCGAGCGACGGCTACAACCGAGCGCGACTAATTGGCTGATCGCATTGTGATTTAAATGTGGAGATTTCCGCGCGACTCGCGGATTAACGCGAATTATAGCCGAACGACTAATTGGCGAAAGAGCGCGCGAGACGCCCTCCTAACTCCGTGTGCATCCGCCTATGAGTGTGTGTTGCATACGGTAACCCCTGATACGGGCGAATTTTCATGACCCCGCTAGAGCGAGGGACAGACGGACGCGGACAGACAGAAAAGAGGCAAAAGAGGACAGAGAGAGAAACAGTGAGCGATAAAGATAGTGAGAAAGGGGGGTAGAGAGGGAGGGAGAAATAAAGATAGAGCGGGAGGGGAGGAGTGATGGCGAGAGGAAGAGACAGAGTGAGAGAGAGAAATAAATAGAGAAATATAGAGAGGGAGAAAGAGAGAAAGAGAGAAAAAGAGAAGAGCGGGAAGGAAAGAAAAAAGAAAAAAATCGATCTACTAGAAGAGACAGTCAGATTAATTACCAAGCTTTCGCCGCTAAACCGAATAAATTTGTCGAGCGATTCCGTTCGCGCGCGGCGACTTGAATATTTTCGGAACGATTTGCCTGTGGCCAATGCCGGCGTAATGGCCGCCGCTGGCGAGCCGGACGCTTTCCATTTACATAGCTCGTTCTGACGTATTAACCGACAGATCACCGTCGAGAGCAGCGTCGAGCACCGGCTAGCTCGCGTTCGGATAAACGATGCTTCGCTTTTCGAATGCCACCCCGCCGCCGCCTGTTGAAACAACGCAGCCCCGAGTGGAGTCCGCTGATCGACAATTATGCTGATAACGACCGAGCCTAAACGGTCGTTCGAAAATCTGATAAGCTTTGCGATTGTTCTTCCCAACGAATATAATCTTTGAATTTGTCCTGCGATAAGAATTAGATATCTGTGTGTAACAGAAAGTTCGATAAAATTTGATCGACGAGAGAAGTCAATTATAATTTACACAAACGTAAACTTAACAAGGGTGGGAAAAATAACAAATAGTCGAAGGAAATATGATCAAAACCACGCTTTTGTATCTTATCTCGCTGCTGTAGGCGTCGATAAAAAAAGAATCTGATTGAATTTTACCATATTTTAAGGACATTAACCCAACTACGGAAGACTTTGATACGCACTGACCGTACCGTACGGCAGGAATTGAGTTATAATGGCGAACTTTTGAGTGTCAGAAAGCGAAACGGTTTCGAACGCCTATAGGCGTTCTCAGTGGCACAAACGCAAAATTTCTAAGCCCCCATAGGCGCCCACAGTAGCCAAGGGGTTAATTAGAACACCATCTTCCCCTCGGTACATATCTTAAATACACGCGAGAGGTACTTATGCGGGTAATAATCGTGGATCGATAAATCTCGACAGTATAGCTTATTATTTCGTTGAGCGATCAATGGATCCTCCTTTGGGCAAGTGAGCCCCTCGACGAAACGAAAACTGAAGTAGCGTGCGGTTGCCGCGGTAGCGGAAGGCTCTCTAACGAACGAATTGCTATCCGTCATTCGAAATTTTTTTCGGTCGATCGTTGGGATCAGTGGTAGCGCGATATGAACTGGCGGATACGATAACGTCGATCTGTGCTCGGCGACCGTGCGCACAGTTTCACGCACACAACGGCTCTGTGTTTAAATCGTAGGATTCGCGAAAGGGTCATTGGCTGCTCGCCGCGATCGTGTTTCCCTAAAATCGGGTCAAATTGGTCAGCAGATTAATCCTTTGCCTTGACACAACGTGTGGGAGACGTAATCCTACTTCTGTGGCTAAAATGAGAACCTCGTATCAAACACGTGGTGACTTTTTTTGGCCAAAAGTGAAAAGCTCGTGTCAGACACGTTGTTCCGTCTTACGGAACAACATCGGGAAGATTTCCTTGGCACATTTATGACGCGAGTGTCATCGAAACGTATATTCCTGCCATTGGTTCACAATGTTAGTAATAAAACAATACCTCTTTAAATAAAATTTTTTACCAATATATTTTACGCTATTTACTTATTGATTATTCGCGCAATAAATTCTATGGAGCAAATATTTAAACGACTGGACAATGTTTACTTTAACCTGTTATATAACCATAAAAATATATGGAATAAAAAAATGAATACATTTTTTTAGTAAAAATGAAATGAAATATAATTATCAAATTTTGCGGTTTTATGAAATGGTAAATGCAGTACTATTAACACTATTCCTACCAACAATTCACGTATACCTATTCCTACCGCGACATTCCCACGTAAGACAGACTACAAATTTTTCTCAAAAAATAAACAATGAAAAAAGAAGTGAATATTGAAAAATGTATTATACGTATATTTGAGAAAAAGTCTAAAGTTTAAAGGCGATTCGATTAGGTTGTATCTATGAAATTCTAATCGAAAATTTAAAAACGGTCATTTGACCGGTTGTGGTAGGAATAGTGTTAATGTCCATTAGTTTGCTGACAAATTTGCCTGTGACGAAACCGTTTCTGGTCGCAACGCATGAGAAAAGATCATCATCGAAAATGGTAGGCACAATCGTGGTTCGATTCATAAGGCAAGGGGTTAACGTCACCCAATCGACTGCAACTTCGCCTAGAAATCAGGTTCGTTCGAGGCTGCAAATGGACCAAGTTGGCGCGACATCGCCGATGTCCTCGAGCGTCGCGTATCCCAATCGGAGATCGCAGACTTTCTAATTGCCCCCGGCAATCGATGGTTGTCCCTGAAGATCGGTTCTCGGCTATCTCGGCTAACTTTGGCGCGGCTCTTTATCACCCGCGAAGAATCGCGAGGATTCTCTCGCGTGGGGACGACAAATTTTTGCTTCCCCATCCTAACCGATCTCCCCGGAATCAGCGAAGTCGAACGGAATTACGGAAATTCTGTTGGGCTTCCTTTACGAGTCGCTCCCACGCGCGTTTCTTAACCGAACGAACGATATTACCCTATTCTACCCTGCTCGCCTTGGGATTATCCCGAGAACGAGAACATTCGCGAAGCTTACGAGTGTAGCAATTTTTCTATTCGCAGCTTTTACAATTCACGTCCTGACGCGAGCAAATTATACGAATACAAGCGTGAACTGAAATTATTCCTAGGTGTATATTGCACTAATTTTAATCGCAGCTGTTATTCAGTTTGCTCCGCCGTCTTGCAACGTATGCTCAACCATCTCGGGTAAATGGTGTAATCAATTGCCCTGAAATGTTAGTTTATTTCGATTTAAATACGGTACTTTTTGTTTTTAGAAATCGTACTCTTCCTTTACTCGGGACTCATCGCAAATCCTATGACGAATTTAATTGTGTCAATCGTATTATTACTTTTGTAAACAATTATTGTAACTTAGTCGATCTTTTTTCCGATTTTAGTGTTTTTAGACGTAACATGTCTTAGATATTATCCTCTTCACCTACTCCTACTCAATAATCGTAGGATTACTGCCCGTATATGTCAATAAATATTAAAAAAGATATTAAATAAATGTAGGCTCGGCGTTCAGAGATTGATATGGGTTATTAAATAGCCTAGGAGAAGGAAAGTTGCCGTTCAAGTCTGGGTAGCTTGATGGTTAAAGCAATTGACCAGCAAGCGAAAGATCCTGCGTTCGATTCCCCGGTTTAGGCAAAATCCTCCTCCGAACGGGGACGATTCTTTTTCTCCTACATAAATGATCTCGAAAATGTTTTCCAGCGAAGGGAAACCCAGAAATCCTCCCCCTCCCCCATCCTTCGATTCTTTTCCTCTGCATACGCGTGACAGCCCCGGTATGGAAAATAGAGGGAGCCGCAAGAAGCATCGGTCATCGGTCCCTTCGCGAACACAATGGCCGACGAAAAACTGTCTGTGAAAACGCGCGGCGTCCTTCGCCCAGCGGCACAGAGCTGCGGAGGGAAGCGGCCCGTCACCGTGGGCGGTCTTGGATTTCCATGGGGCTGCGAGACGGCTGGTTCTCCTTCCGTGTATATACACGCATAACGCGGCAGTGTCCGGCAAATAACCGTGCACTCGAATACACAAACAGAGAGCCATTCGATTCGCGGCGTAGATAGGGGTAGTTACAGGAATCTATTGTGCTCTCGAGAGGTCGCAACGGGCTGCAGAGGAACGGGGGTTGGGGGGTGGCGGTCGTACCGAAGGGGGATGAGGTGTAACGCAGAGCTGGCGGGGCGCGAGGCGGCGGAGGGCGGACAGGGAGCCGTAAGGGAGTCCTGGGGGTGGGGTGCAGGGGCCGGGGGGCGGGGGCGAGAGTGGATGGAAAGCGCCTCGATGAATGGCGGCGGCATCGCTGCTGGTAGTGGTGGCTTTTAGCTGGGCGCATTCAACCACGAGGGTTAGTCAGGGGTTGGGATTAACGCATCCACACGCTGCGTGCGTGCGTGCGTACGAGTGAGCGAGGGTGTGGGGTAAACGCGAAGGGGGCGGGGGCGCGGACGCGTTTCGCAAAATCGTCCATAAAATGTATTACCCGCGGTGACGGGACTGGCCACAGAGACGGTGTTTGTTTAATTTACTTTGACGCAGGACGAGGGCGACGGAGCCACCCCTTCTTGATACTTTCCTCCCTCTCGCGATCGCATCGCGATGTCCTTTGACCGGTGACGAATAGCTTTGACTGCTTCGAACCCTTCGCATCCGCCCCAGCCGTTCGTCCTCCGCGCTTTTTCGGCCGCCATCCGTTCGGAAATTATTTACCGAGGATATATTCGGTGGGATCCGTGGGCGAATCGGGGACGGGCGGTGTTCTCCTCCCGGTTTGCTTCTTGTTGCTCGGCTCTAACGATCGCCTCGTTCCACCAAGGGGAGATTGAAATCCGGTTTTAAGGGATTTTATTAATGGGAAGCGCGATCACGCAATGAGTAATTCTTGACATGTTTACGGTCAATGTAATCCTCCTGTTTATCGTTTAATAGTCAATTACAGGCGCGTCGATTCAATTTATTCTCTTGTTTGTCGGTTAATGAGATGTTCGTGATTATAACGGAGTTGTCTCGGTTTTGAAACATTTATTCCGCTCGCAATTATACACCGCAGCGCGTGTGCGCACGAATGCATAATATTTGCCCGCCGACGTTACTCCCAGTTCCCGAAGCCCGAAACTGTTTCGTGTCGATAAGCAAGGGCACGCGTCAAGCTGTCGGGATAGGTCCGAAGGAACGTGACGCGTAGCTTTTGTTTCTGAAACAACGCGTTTCGTTCGTTAACCGAAAATCGAGGCATCGTCGTTAGAAGAACGAACGTCGTTGAGCGACGCGTGAAACAACTAATAAGCGGTGCAGCGCACGAAACACATTTTGCAAACTCAACCATAAAATATGTTGCTATCTCTCGCTTTCTCGAGTGCTGTTAACTGTAACGGGTTGCAACGTGTGTTTGTTAACCCTTTGAGTGCTAAATACTCTCGACCTAAGTGCTCCGCGTGGACGGCGTCGCTGTTAGTGGTTGCGATTGCTGGAGACGGAGAATTGTTACTTATACACCGACAATCGTGTTGCAATAAGCAAAAGATCGCAGAAATTGACAAACGCATGTATTCGTCCATAGTACTCAAAAAGTTAACACCGAAATGTGTGACCACTGAAGAAGTCATAAGGCGAAAAGAACGA
Source organism: Tetrapedia diversipes (assembly GCA_033822845.1). Classification (NCBI taxonomy): domain Eukaryota; kingdom Metazoa; phylum Arthropoda; class Insecta; order Hymenoptera; family Apidae; genus Tetrapedia; species Tetrapedia diversipes. Next base: position 253,907 of record JAOPTO010001957.1, on the reverse strand, counting down.
AAACTGAAAAGCGCATATATGCGTCCATAGTCTCTATGAGCAATTTTCGTCAGACGCATATATGCGTCCATAGCACTCAGAAGATTAAATTCGATTTAACACGAGCCAGTAGTAGGCTCGAGTTATCGACCGAAGGACGGCCCACTTCGGCCAGCTTCGTCTTCGGTTCTTCGGCGAATCCCTTTAGACCGACGTGTACGCTGGTCCCTCAAAGAGAACTCCAGACTGTACGATTCTCTGAATGGGCACGATAATTATGCGTAATGAATACGTTGAGCAGACAGACGCGAAACGGTATTCGAAATGCTACAGCAGCGTGTAAAAGTTTCAAACCATCTGCGTTACTCACGTTTCAATGGATCTTATTCGAAATTGATCAACGTTAAAAGTATTTTTAACCTTTTGACTGCGGCGAATGTTATTCCGATCTATACAATTCCGGTGCATACTTTTTTACATCCCTGTACTTTCGAATATTCAACATTCGCACACATTTTCAAGAACTAATTGTGTGCGAAAGTTGAGGGGCGCCTGTATATACCAAATGGTATGTTAGGCTCATAAATAAACGAATAAATTAACGCTCTGTTTGGATTGGGAGTTATGTGCTTTAGAAGCATTCGATGAAATATTAAAATTGTGGCTACGCCATCGTGTTTCCATACTCTCCTACGTCTCCACATCCGACCCTCCGCTGGATAAAGGAAATTAGCTCTTTATACGTAAAACGATAAAGAAAGTTAGCGGCTACTCCTGTATAAGTGTACGAATTTCTCCCCGCGGCCGGCAGCCGTAAGAACTCGTTCGACCGTGCCGCGCCGTGTTCAATGCACAGTCTAGACGATTTTAACGAATGAATTTTTCCACGTCGAGGCTCGTTGTTAAATAAATTACAGGGAAATTCCCTTCTGCTCGTCCGGCGTCGTTGGCCGGCGTCCAACGCGTGTGCCCGGCCCGCTCGACAATGGCCGGCGAAATAGTAGACGAAAACGTCGAAAACTGCTTTCACGGGAACGAAACTTTCTGCCGGCATTCCGGGAAAAAATATCTAGACGGTGATCGACAAAGGGACCACGAAAATCGCATCTGCGCGCGACTGCCCCTGAAAAACCCTCTATCTCCCTGTATCCCCGCCGTGTTTCGTTCGCCGTCCAATACCATTCGCTACCAGGAAAAAGGATCGAAAGGGTGGTCCGAATTAATTTCCTACGAATCAAAAAATACCGCTCCCGCGTTTCGCTACCGAATCAATATCCTGAGCCATCAAACGCTTTTTCAAATGATGCGACTTTTTCCCTAGCTCCGTGCTGGATTTGTTCACCCTGAACTCAAAGGTTCGCTGCCACGCAGCCATGGCAGCTTGTATTATTCCCGTTGAAATATTTCGTGCGCGTTTTACCGGCCCCGTTGGGTCCCTCGATAATTCTCGTCGCTGATTAAACAACTTCGCCAGATAGTGCAGGCGCGCCTAATAATCGCTTTAATGATCCGGCCCCGAAGGAAGCCCGGGTCGGAGCCGGGCTGACGGAGGACGGGGATGCCAAGGAGAGCGAGAGGAGAGGGTGGATCGCGGCGTGTTTCATCGAGACTTAGAAATCAAATATTTGCCCGGGCGGGAGATTCGCCTCGGTTTACACGACGAAACTCGCGAATCCTAAATACTCAGCATTTACTGACTCGTCAACCGAAAGGGAGAGAGAGAGAGAAAGAGAGGGCGGAAGGGAGAGAGAGAGTAAGAGAAACAGATGATGAGAGATAGAGTGTGAGAGAGACATAGATGGAGAGAGAGAGAGTGAGAAACAGATGATGAGAGGTAGAGTGTGTGTGAGAAAGAAAGAGAGAGCTCCAGCGCAGAGGGTAGAAAGGGGTTGAAGCAAGCAACCCCGAAGAGGGGGCGAAGAAGAAGCGGAGGAGAGCAAGCGGCGGAAACGGGGAGCAGCCCCGATGCAAGAGTTAATTTGCTGACCGTCGGTGTTTATAGAGATTCGAAAATCGCAAGCCACGCGATTATGCCAGCCTCTGTGGCGCGCTCGCTCGCTCGCTCACTCGCGTACCGCTCAAAATAGCGCTGAATCAGCGGCCATTATCACTGGCAAGCGACCGTTATTATTGCGAGTTAACTCGTCCAGGCGTTTATCGCCCGTAAGGACTTACCCGCGGGCCCCTAATTGGCGCTTACGCAACGATCGTGAGAATCAAAGCGCCTGGCGCGTAACGCGTCGAGCGGAGCGCGCCCCGCTTAACGGCGACCGAACCGAGCGGAGAACGCGAGTTTAACCCATTAGTCGATTTCGATGCAGTCTGCCATCTATTAGCGTCGGTGAATGCATGATTCAGGAACTTCCGGTTGATTGGAGTCCTTCTTTAGAAACAGACCACGTTTTGAGAAGTTACGATCACGATGGCACACCAATCCCCCTTTAATCCGGAGTTACGACCAGTTTCCATTTGCACATGTAATTAGTCTGTATTCTGGACGTCTTGTGTGTTTCTCGAAAGTGTACGGCATTGGATGTGCATCGAATAAAAATTTGCAAGCAACTTATACGAGATGAGAACTGAAAAGGGACACTGAAGCATTTGTATTCACCGTATACAGAACGATACCTGTACGAATACTTTAATAATAAAAATCGTTACTCTTTTGTCTCACGTTCTACGAGATACATACGTGTCATGATTCCTTTTACTTCCTCCCCATAATTCACAGATAAATTAGAATCTGTGGATAAATTCTATCAGATATCAAATGATTAATCCATTCACTGCCTGGCAAATTTAGAGCGTCTTGCCTTGGGTGCCGAGATTTCATTTTATACGGGTCATTATTTTAACGATAAAAAGCGATTAGATTTGCTGTTTTTTAAAAAGAATATTTCATAAAATATTCGTTCGTCCTTTCTAGGATACAAATTTATTCCATGATTAATTGCAACCGACTTAAACTTGTAGCGTAAACTACGAGATATCTCGTAGTTGGCAGTGAATGAGTTAACCAGTAATTTACGTGTATCGACGATCAAAACGGAAAGGGTGACGCGCGACGCAATAATGCGACAGGAAAAACGACACTTCAATATTATTGCTTCTGCGTTAACTCTTTGAGGTACAGAATTCCAATGAATAAATAGACCCATGTTGCACAGGAATTTTGTTGCGTTTTAAATCAAACAAACCTGTACCAAACTGTACTGACATATTGAAATCTGACAACACGAGCGAACATATTTATAACATTTTTTTTTTATGGTATTACAAACTGCTTTACGTAAGTAAGACTAAATATAAATGTATGCGCAGGCAATATTTAGAGGTGGGTCTAAAAATGTCCCACCATGCATTATTCAGCATCAAAAAGGTGAAATGTTTTTCATCTCATTGTGCCTCAAACAGTTAACTATATTAGCGCTGCACCAGCTCGGTTTCCAGTTTCGAACGGACCATTAGGATCGCAGAGGGAAGAACCGCGAGACAAATCTTTGATGCAGCGCGGTGTAGAACAAAGATTTGAATAGCAGCGGCAAGATTAGGATAGCGTATCCCCCTCCGATTGGTGTTAGTTTGAACCAATTTTCGCCAAGGTTAATATTTACCGGTCGAATGGAGGTATTCTGTACGTTGTCTAGATTTCGCCGAAGCTTCAGCCAACGGATTCAGCGCGTTGATGGCGAACGGACGACGCTCCACTGGTTTTCGACGCTATTTGAGCGCGAGCTTACGTGCCGCGCTTGCCCGTGCAATCGGGAGAATGTTTCGTCGGGCAGGCGAAGGGGAGAAGAAGAGGCTAAGCCGAAATTTCTAGCAGTGCCACCGAGATCCCCTTGCGTTTTCGACGCAGAAGCTTCATGAGCCAGGGAAAAATTTGCGCTAGCCCTCGAGTCCGCTTTACCAGCGCTCGCTATCCGACTGGAACGCGAATATCGATTCTCCATTTCCGAAGCTAATAGCCTATAACTGGATATGTCTGACTCCCATAACCCGCTGCCCGCTTTTTCATGCTATCAATATTATACGCGAGCCTTTCGAGCTAATAGACGGCTCGCGAAAGGCTCGAGGCTGGTTCAGGAAATTAGCCAAGCACGATGTACGCGAACGCGTTCGATAGGTAATCCTGATTAACCCCTGAGACGATCTTATTTGCATTCTACATTTAACCCTCGCGGAACTGGCACAGCGCGATGACTTCCGAATTAAAGATTCTCGTAAATCAAAATTTTGTATTTTATAGATCGTACGTTATACAGTCTATTAAACTTGAGATTGAGCGCGAACGATTTCTTTTACGGCTCGTTAACCGGCCTAGTACCTCGAAACTGAGAATCACCGAAAAGGACTCAGTCTCGATTACCTGTTGTAAACGTGGATACGGTGTAAGTAAAAGGATCTTTAACACTAGGTTTACGGGATTATTAGGATCACGTCAATTTGATGGGTTTCGGACTTCTTGAGCAAAATTTACAAAAACGATTACTATTATTCTTAACAATTTTTGTTGGTTTTCATTGATAGAGTGATACGAATATACCCTAATCGCTTTTCCTCTCAACTCTGCAATTTCGAATCCTGTATGACGTATATCTATTTCATAGCATATTTATCACTAGATTTACGAGACCCATGAATTTGACGGGTTTCGGACTTCATGAACAAACTTTACAAAAACGATTACTATTATTCTTAACAATTTTTGTTGACTTTCATTGATAGAGTGATACGAACATAGTCTAATCTATCTCCCTCTCAGATCTGTAGCTCCAAATCCTATATGATGAATACCTATTTTTTATTACATGTAAATTAGAAATAGATGTACAAGAAACGTCTGTAAATCTAGTGGTATATTAGAAATAGACGTCCAAGAAATGTCCATAGATCTAATGTTAAGAAGTTAAATGGCCAGGTCCAAAATGTCGACAGTACTCGTCGCAGCTCGAAATACTCCATCAAGGATAGAAGAGCCGGGAAGTCTAATATTCGGAACGGTTGTCGCGTACCAGCGAAATATCGCGAGTTCGCGTTAAATCCACGATAAGGAGGGCTTGTGAACCGGCGGAGGCGAACGGTGAACTCGTTTCGCTGGCAGAAGGAGGAGTGGGAGGGCGAGTAACATTTGCGAACGCTCCCTACCAGCCCAGACCGCTTCGATTTCCGAAATGCCGGCAGCCGGCGAACGGAGGGTTGGGAAGTACTTAAGTAATCTGCGTATCGATGATGGCTCGATGTCTGCATCCAGCTGCGAGCACGGTGTATCGATTCGACGTCTCTGCGTCGGGCTAGCTGTGTTTGTCGGGGCCGTTTACCCAACGTGATGTCGTAATAACTGCTGACTTTGGACCCGCGTGCGCGATAAGGGATGCGATACGCACCCCCCGCGTGAATAAAGTAGCGGACAAAAGTTTAAAATCAAAGAGTTAACGAAATCAAAGTAACTAATTTATAAGGAATGGTATAATAAACAAAATTTGCATTCTGTGCTAATCAATAAATAGTGTTCTACCATAATAACGATAAAAATGAATGTGCAGACAATATTTGCAGACCATAAAACTGTGTTCTACATTGTCCCATCGTCTTAAACTTTTGTCCGCTACTTTACCTATAATAGCAGACAAAAGTTAAAGATCAAAGGGTCAAAGAAAATAAATTAATCAATTAACAAGAAATAACAGTAAACTTAAAATTTGTATTCAATGCTAATCAATAAATAGTGTTTTACCATAATAACGATAAAAATGAATGTACAGACAATATTTGCAGACCATAAAATTATTTATTTATTTATTCATTTATTCATGGGCTATAAACCCATTGAGTTACAGAGTTAAATGTACAGAGTACATTAAAACAAGATTACAAAAGATTATAATAAAGCTGACAACGAAATTTAGTGAAAGATTCATTGAAAAAGTCGAGAGATTCAGAGAGATACAAAACATATTATATTTTACATTGTCGTCATCTTAAACTTTGTCCATTACTGTATATTATCCTTGCCTATAATTACTGCAACACGAAACAAGATCCAACGGAGCGTACCATTTTTTGTTCAGCTTTTGTCTGCTGAATCCATCTCTAAAACGGATGTCCCACGTATTATATACCACCCTGTGCTGCGAGCGTGTACGAAATAGAGGCGATAGAGAGAAGTAATCGCGAATGAGCTCGCGGGTCGGTAATAGGCGGGTTTGCACCGGTGCATAATGACTGGAACGACTGGAGCGAACTGAATATCGCCACTCTGCACCGCCGTGTATGTTTATGGGACAATCGATGATGTATTAACGTCACAGAACCGGCCACGGACATCCAACCGAATGGACGAGGAACCGATCGCGCTAACTGCACTCGAGCGTTCATCGCCGGCATGATGCGTTCATCAACACGCCGATGATCTATCTTGTTATTATCCCATTGCGAAAAATGTGCCGCTCTATCAATACCCCCGTTCAGATCGGTCTCTAAACGGGGGAGAGACGGAGGGAAGAGGCACATAAATGCATGTCCTTATAAATATAGATTAACTAGCTGTTACTAGTCTGCGACTTTGCCCGCGCGGAAATACTTTGATTTCAATTTTAACTATTTTCAAAAGATGTCCAATTTTGCAAACCCTTAACTTTAATTTTAACCAGAAAGTTAAATACTTATTAATTTTTATAGCGATTGCTTCAAAATCGGCGGATTTTCAAACAAACTTTTATCTCTCTTTTTACACCCTGGGGGGTTGATTTTCCAAAAATGTTGAAACACGTATTTCCTTATTTGTAACCAAAAAGCTAAATACCAGTTTTCTTGGTGCTTGCTTCAAAATCGGCGGATTTTCAAACAACCATTCAACCTCCGTTTAACCTCCTTAGGAGCGGAATATCAAAGAATCCTTCCCTAGTGGATGCCTGCGTCATAGAAGGAACCCATTGTCCAAACCTCATGTTTCTTACTTCAGTAACTTAGGCTTTGTGATGATGAATCGATCAATCAGTCAGTTTTTGTATGTATAAATATACACGGCAGTGCAAGGTGGATTACCTGATTCGAGTCAATTTCGGGGAAATCTTTAATTGTTAATAATGTAGTAATACAATGGAAGGAAGAACAACCGGCGGGAATTAACGATGGTGTAAATTCAACGCGTTTTTATTGCCACAACCGCGTTCCTCCTTCGCTCGTCGAAGACTCGAATTTTCCATCAAGGAACGGAACATCTATCTTGACAGTCGCCGATCGCTGGGGCACCATTCTATTGTTTTTCGCGGCTTGGGTGGCCCAGCTTGCTAATACGACTACAATAACTAATTAATGAAGCGTTTAACAGAATTTCGTCACTCTTAATTTTCGTCTTATCTCAACGCCTAGAACCACCCCTTTCATTTCGGCCCACCTGTAGATTAACTGTATGAATATAGATCGAGAAATATTACGGGCCGCTTGCGAGGGATTCGTTTCGAGGTCCACGCCGATGGAACGGAGCCCCCGTCGAATTCCGGTTCCCACCGAGCATGCGCCGTGGACGGAAAAATGGATTGACGTTCGGTTTGTTTGATTTCGTTGGATCTTTCGCGAACGGCCAACCAGAATCGCGTATTAGAACGGGTCGATTCGATTCTCGCGCTTTTCAGCCAGTTTGAACGGGGCTGTGTGTAACTCCCATACGTCTGCAGTGAAAACCTGACTGTTTGTGGAAGTTGAAATATTAACGGAAAAAAAAGGTGGACGTCGAACGAAAAAAAAAGAGAGGAAATAAATAAATACGTATAACGGAGTGATTGAAGAGCCGGTCGAAAATAGTTCCATTTAACGAATCAGAGAGCGTGGCCTTCTGTCGACTGTGCGAAACGAGGGTTTCGTGAATATTTTAAAATTTAACGGTTCGATTAATCGGATACGAGGGTGGAGGGTAAAGAACGCATTCCTTGGCTGGTTGGAACTGTTGGAAGAATTTATATAGCTTCATACGGTATTCTCTTTCGGACAACGGCTCGAAGCGAGTCGGAAAAGTTTCAAATTAACCTTAGACTCCTTGCCGCTTCCGCGACCTCCTCTCGTGGACCGATCTGCATAGAATGAAATCGCGATAGGACGGAAAGAGGGAGAAAGAAAGAGAGAGAGGGGGGAGAAAAGCGAATGAGAGCAAAAAGGAAAAGTACTGAGAACCGATTAAAATTTTCTTCATCCATTTTACAGGTTTAATCCTCCTTAACTACGATCGGGCAGGCGTACAGAAAAAAATCTCTTTCATGCTAGTTAGTTATTACCGATGCATAAAACGCGGGATTTGCTGTTATTACTAGCGGGCAAATATTTGAATATTTCCTAGTCGGGATGAAAATACGCCCGTCCCGGTCGACGATTCCGATTGTTTGCGGAGGAAGAACCAACTAAAAAATCCTGTCGATCCAGTGGATCCTACATAAATGCCTGTGCACGTATACCCGCAACTTGCCGATTTATTGCCCGGAAACACGTAATTAGTGCATCTCCAACTTTACTAATTCATTTTCTTTCTCCTAATTTCCTTTCTTTTGTGGTGACCTTTCTGCCCACGCCATTAGGAGAGATCACCCAACTACCTTTCTCGCAAGTACTCGAATCCGACACGTTCCTACAAATACGAGTTCCGAATTGTCTTTTCCTATCTCTCTGTCTAAGTCACGGACCTGCTAGGTAAGCCTTACCGATGAGCCCATTAGTAGGCTCCAGACAAAACAGCGCCTTCTCTTTCCTTTTCTCCTTCACACTCTCTTTCCTTAACAACAGCCACACTTTTTTCAACGATAACTCAAAATACCGAAAGGTAAAATTAGGATTATAATGTAGGAATGCGATCGATATACCAAGTTGTAAAGTCATTTAAGTTGTTATCATTAAGCTATTTGAAATATACATTTATTAATATTCTAAGCACTTCATTTTATTATATTCACACCTGAGCCGTATCATTTCCACTTTCCTAAATAAAATAAAAGAAGAATTTCCTATAATAACGATACTCGAAGAGATTGTTACTCGTGCCCCTACCCCCTTGATCGGCGCCGATTCCCGTTCCGAAACGATCGAACCACGTGCCCGGAAGCTCGCGAGGGAGGCTAATCGCGCGCAGAACGAACTATTAACCCCGAAGCGACTGATAAACTCGTAACGCGACGTCGTCGACCGCGTTAACGAACTAAGGCGATACGTAAGGCGCTTTGCATGCCGGGGGACGAACGAGGAACGGGACCCGGGGGAGGGATCCATGCTCCCCGGGATACGGCTTCCTCTCCAAGATTTCCCCTCGAGCGGGCCGAGAAAGTTTCGAATTGACCCTGGCTCGGTTTCACCGAGCCCCTTGCGCGCGACTTCCACTCGAGACTCGATCCGCATCAAATAAACTCTAAATAGAGAAGACGAGGAGGACCACTGTCGGAGATCGAGGAGCAAAGACGGGAAGGGGTTGAGGAAGCGACAGGAGGGTAGTGAAAGAGGGTTGGGAGGAGGAAGCGGAGAGAGAGTTGGGGTATAACGGTTTCCGTTGCGGGCTGAATTTCTCCATTAGCCAGCCCGTATCTGTGCGCGGGCATGTGCCTCTCTCTCTCTCTCTCTTTCTCTCTGTATCTGTCTCCGTCTCTCTCACCCCCTCTACTTCACCCTCCACCCCCTTCTGCCAGCGTGCATGCACACGTTCGCGTGTATTCTGGCCGGTGTGGTAAGCACGTGATCGCGCGTGCTCGCGTGCATTCACACGAACACACCGGGCGTGCACGCGGCCTCAGACACCCGCAAAGATGAACGGGGACACAAATCACCGACGCAGAGGGGGATAACATCGGTAGGAGGTTCCACTCTCCCAGACACGTGCGTAATTGAATCGGTCATATTTCGGGCTGGAGATTCAGTGCGTACCTTGTACGTGATGTATGCGGCTACGAGGGACGCTCCGAAACTAAGATTACACCTTTTCCCCGCGACCCGCGGCCACCGTAGGCCGATACGTCCACCGTTTGATCGATTCTGGGATTGTCGCCGAGCTGGCGAACGGAAATCGTAACTGGCGTCCGTGTATGCTTGACGCGTAAGTGTAGAAATTTTCTCGCGCTTCCTTCGCGTTCCTATGCTCGATAGAGGATAGGCGAAAGGGATTGGGAGAAAAATTATTGAAGCGACTTTGTCGGACAGTTGACAAAAAGAGCAGCAAACTTCTTGTATCAATTACGTTTAATATATTGAAATACACGATGGATATGGTTCTTCGATATACAGTGAGAGAGTGCTAGAGAACAGTAGTGGAATGTAAATATATATATATGAGGACAACAAAGTGACGTCATGCCGTCGAACTAATTAGTTATAACGCCTAAGTGGAGATGTCGCGATTTTGGCAATTTTTTTAACAAACTTAAATGTGTAGCGACTTTCCTTTCCTTGCCACTAGGAGGGATTTACCGACTACCTTTGTTGCAAGTGCTCGAACCCAGCCAAGGTTTCTATATATACGAGTTCTGACCTGTCCCTTCCTATTCCTGTGTCTAAGGCATGGGCCTGCTAGGTAGCCTTATTGATGAGTCCAGTATCCGAAACACCTTCCCATTACTTTTCCTTCTCTTTCCTTCTCTTTCCCTAACAGCCACAAATGCTAGCAGAACGAGTTCAATTCTGCGATTCTGCTTTCGTAAACATCACGGTGCTCGCCAAAGGAAGTTGTCACGAGCACGAGCTAGCTTATATTCACGTTTCGCTTTCGCTTCGACACCAATTTATCGACATATCGTAACGTATCGAGCTATCGAGTGCTTAATATATTCGTAACCACATAACTCTTACATCTCTGTAGTACACTGAACAGTAATTTACACGTATAGTCGGTGTATTTATTATGGACGAGCCACTCAAGAAAATTCGAATCCCGGTTACCGCCTCTCGATCTTCTGCTGCTCCATCGAGAAAGCCTACCGGCGCGAACGAATAGCCGTCATTTCGAAAGATATTTCTTTCCGAAAACGCCTGGGTTTGGGGGGAGAGGGGCATGTTTCTCCGGATGTCTGGGCGATTAATAAAGAATCCCTCACAGGCATACCTCATCCATTCTTCGGACAGACACACGAACTGGGAACGCACACAGGCCTACGACGTTATAAATTCCGGCAGACAGCGGCTCGAACCTTCTCCCCTCCAGGCCTTAGGGCTCTGGTCGTTCTTGAAGTCGATATCCTCCAAGAAAGACCTACCACCCGATCACCTTCTGGATTTCTGATTCGTAGCATTTCTGTATTCAATTTCTAACAGTCACCCCTGAAATTTCGCGAACAGAGTATTATTGCATCGTGCAACGAATTTTTAACCTTTTCCTTTCTACGGCCGATTACAGTCGCTCTGCGTACGATACCGCGGTATTGAATACGGGCAATTACAATTGTTCCACAAGCGCACACTTTTGACGCGGCAGCTTGTTCAGCAGGAGTTGCGTGCCGAAGAATTCGCCTGTAGCGAAAGAGTTAAAACCGATCGGCTCAACAAAGCCTGAACGTGGTCGGGTGAACTCGACGACGAAATACGGGCTCGCGAGGAGGTTCGACGTGTTTCGACCCGTCCGTTAGACGAGAACGGAAGCGAAATATCGAAGAAATCCACGCGGAGGGCGCGAGAGGGCCAGGCATTTTTGAAAGGTTCGCGTGACCAGGCTGCTGGTCGATGGGGGATGGCGTCGAGGGAGCACGGAAAAAGGTGAAGGAGTAGCAGCAGCAGCAAGAGACGAAGGAAGAAGAAGGAAGGAGGGTCGAAGAGGAGAAAGAGAAATGGGAGGTAGGTAGATCCTGTTGTAGGTGAAAAGAGACCAGGAGACACAGAAAGAGACAGAGAGAGGGGAAGGTAGAGAAGCAGCGACGTGGGCAGAAGCAGAGAAAGAGAAAGAGGGTGCAAGGGGTGAGTAGGTGGTCGACGTTGGTTCTGGGGCCGCAGTGAGAGAGAGAAAGAGAGAGGGAGGGAGAGAAAGAGAGAGCGTGCAGGGTAAAGCTCGCGGATCGATTCAGCCGCTCGAGTCGAGTTGAGACTATGCTTCGGGGCTGTACTGTGCTATGTGGCCCCTCTCTACGTATGCGCCGTATCTTCTCTCGTGGCCAAAGTCGTCTCTCTCCCTCTCTCTTATGGTGCGCCCGTGTGTTTCCGCCACGCTGCGCACCCCCTCCCTCGTGTACATATATCGCTGATGTGCGTGTGCGATGGTACACGCGTAGGGGGAGACCTGTGTACACACACGTGCGGCGAAAGAGCAACGAAAGTTAGGATTATTGGATGGGGCGGGACAAAGAAGCGACACCGCAAAAAAAATTGGAATTTTAATTCGACGAGTGCTGGTATTCGCTGCTTATCGGCCAGCTCGTTGCAACGGGAAACCGTAGCTCGATCGAAAATTGAAAGACGTTTACCTACCCTGTTGGAGGGTAAATTTACCCTCCATCTGGGCTATTTTCATATTTTCGAAACCGATGGTCTCTCGCCGCCATTGTTTTAATCGGCGGTGAAGTTTTCCCTGTCGAAAAAAAAATGAAGCTCGAGAGACAGCCGATGGACCCCCGAAACCGACATGGTTCGTTAACGCCAGATCGGGGTGTCACGATTAATCGGGCTTCAACGATAGGCGGGAATCGTTATTTGCATACGCACACAGGCAATCGGGGCGAATAGCGAAGACAGGGACAAAAGAGAGAGAGTAGACAAGGGCGGAGCCGTAAAAAATCCTATTCTTCGGGGCTCGATTGGATTTAATCGAGACTTAATCGAGTTCCATCGGATTCCAATTGGTTGCGTTTAGCTTTCCAAATCGGCCTGCGTCCGCCTAACGCAGTTCCCCTTGTATCGCTCGCGATCTTACGCCACTTCCGGCTAGCGAGCGGAAAGATCGGAAATATTCGTCGGTGTAAGTTCGCCGGTGTATCTAAATCCGGCAGCGTTTCCACCGCGGGTGGAAAAAAGAAAGAAAGAAGGAAGAAAGGGTCGGGGAGAAAGATGAAATGGAGAAAAAAGAGGAAATCGAGCGACGCGCGCGGTGGTGAACATTTATTCGCGGAGAGAGGAGGATCGGTGGAGGCCGGGCAAAAAAGAAGCAAGACCGTCCGGGGGCCGGTAAAAAATCTCGCCCTTCGGCTTTTATGGAGCTTAATTCGCTGCCATTAAGTTTTAATTGGCCGCGTTTAATCGATCCACCGCGTTTTAATGTCTCTTGTAACCGTCCCGAATATATACGGCTCGGCGGTAACCATAAACCCATATATCCTCTGCTGGTAACAATCGCCGCTTTCAATTTGTATTCCGCGCAAAAGCGGCGCGCTGGTTACCTAGACAGCGTTATTTCTCTTTCGCCCCGATTTATCTTCCCACCTGGAAATCTGAAATTTCCAAATGAAAGCTTCGAACGCCGAAACATCGACGACCAGCCAGCGATGAACGACGCGATCGGCCGCAACGCGGAAGTCAAACACCATGACGCCAAACCGTTGCATGCAAACGCTTGCGAACACGTTATCCGTGTACGATTGCAGGTCGCGTTTCTAACGGCTCGATCATCCAGCGAAACATGGTATAATGGACGCGTGGGGTGGAACGCGAGAACGATTTCTAACGCGAGGAGATCGTCGAGGCGGCACGGAATCTGGGAAGAAATTTGTGGAAACGCGAGGAAATGACAAAGTGGCGTTGCGACGTTGGCGTGGATCAAAGCAGGGAGGAAACGAGCGGTCAGAATAAAGAGGAAGACTAAGCCCATCTGGACTTACGGAATCATTTTATAGAGTTCTTGAAAATCTGCCGATTTTGAAGCAAGCATTATGAAAACTGGTATTCAGCTTTTCTGTTAGAAACAAAGAAATTTTGGAAAATCAACACTTACCTCAAGGGGGTAAAATAAGGGATGAAAGTTTGTTTGAAAATCCGCCGATTTCGAAGCAAGCACTATAAAAATTAAGTAACTACTTAAATTTCCGGTTAAAATTAAAGTGAAGGGCTTGAAAAATTGATGATTTTACGCGTACGAGATTTTTACAAAACTCATCCCCAAGTGCTTTCGCGCGGACAAAGCCGCGGGCAACGACCAGTAAGAGATAAACATCTTACAATATAATTTTCAAAAAATTGGTCGCAAAGAACAAACACAGAGAGACGCTCAGAGACAAGGGGAAATGGAGGCACGATCTCTCGCCTCCGTAAGCGTTTCTATCAACTGTATGTTCGCCGCTGGCTCCGCGGTGTATCCGCATTGCTCACGCGCTGCAGGGCCCCGCTCATACCTCGACTCGTAGCCGCGACGCGCGGCTGTGTGTTCGCGGTGCATGCCGTTTGTCACCATTCAAGACGCTGATGCCGAATACCGGGCGAATTTCGCCTCGACGCCGGGATTCTCCGTCAGCTGCTCGGCGAACGACGCCCGGAAAGACCCCGATACGCCATCGCTCGCGATCATGTTGCCGGTCGCGACAGGCCCGTGTCCCGCGGTGCTGGCAATCCCGCGCTATTTTCCGACTAAACGCCTCGACCGCAACCACGATGTCTGCATTTTCCAGGGGCCAAATTGCTGCTACGTAGGGAAATCAAGATTGACCGTCGTACGGTGCACGGGGAGACCGTTTCGAAGCGACTACCTGGAATCGCAGCGTTCTACGCGCGGAGAATGAACCCGACTGAGAACATTTTCGAGCGCTTTGGAGATTTTAGAAGAAACTGTGAGGGTTACTTTATTTCTTTTACAAAATCGTCTCTCGTTCGTACAATACGGTTTCTATCTTACTAAACTGACTATGCCCTTTTCCTCATGCTTTTATGGGCGCATCCCCACTTTGCACTTTCTCGAAAAACAAACCCGTCGTTGGTGCGGGCCTGGAAAGTGTAAGCGGCCGTGACCGAGCCTCACGCGTACTCGGTCCCAAACCTTATTGGGGACCTCTGGTTTATGGTGGCCCTAATGACCACTTTGGCCATCGTCACCCCTGATTATCTGGTTCCTCTTACAAAACATCTGTGGATGCTTTGCGAGAGAATTACTACCCCTTGGCATACAAAGAAAATGGAATTTGACGCGTCAGAAAAATATTATTTAATTCGGCTTAGTTGAGCAGTTATGTGCAAGCTTGGAAACAAAATATTTTATCTTGACATTCTTTCTGAAAGGGGGTAGGGGGGAGCATCTTGAATATTCTAAACAAAACAGAATCAATGCACGAGCGAAACAACTATGTAATCTAATTATATACTGCACGGCGTTCACTGAAAACAGCTCTTGACGAGTTAGACTCGTCAAAGTCTAAAGTAGCGCATGAAATGAACGACAACCCTAACTCGTCATTGTACGTTAAAGGGTTAAGAATTCGATCACCGAGGTCGGAAAATGCTCGACACAGTTCGAAGGGCATATGGTTTTTCTCTCGCACAGCGACACTTTTTCTTCGACGACGCAAACCTCTAACTTCGTCCTGGAAATGTTCCCCGTTTTTGGGAGGATAAAGGACGAAGGATCGAAAAAAGAGAATTCGTTCAGGTGTTGTTTTCGACACGATCAGGAACGACGTGTATGAAAAATAAAGTTTCGACGTGAAACTCGTATACCCGTGTTGTTACTCTTTCTTTCGCACAAATATCTCACTCGTTCCGTTTACAAATGTAGAAAAGCGCAGTTTTGGTCCACGACGAAATAGCACCGATGTCTTGCGATCTAGCGGTAGACGTTTCTTATCGGATTATAAATAAAGCCAGCCGAGCTTTAATAAAAGTTGCGGCTCGGACAAAACTCTAGCGTTTGCTTTACCGCGCAGCAACAACCGCTTCATGGATTTATCTAACGCGATGCACCTCGGTTAACCGCAGACCGCGCCTATTCTGCGACGGAGAATTGCATTTCCGACTTAGAAAGTAATTAATCTCGCTGGACGTTTCGTTTTTTTATCGATACACGGGTAGTTGCCGCCGCAATTGAAAATAATACGCGTCTAGGAAGCAGCAAAACTTGGGCGAAATCAATAGCTGCTGTCGCTCGTGTTACTCCTCTCTGATGTAGAAATTTAACTAGGAAGGGGATGTTAAATTTTCTGTTACATTCTTATGACCAACAAATTCGCCAAGATCAAAGTATACATCGCGATATTTTCTATTGAAACAATGCGTTAGTGTGACCCCCGCGATAACCCCTTGCGTAAGACTCCAATTCCGACTAAGTGCTTTAGATTCTTAAGAACCCTGCGATATGAATATACAGGGTGTTAATCTACCTATGGACTTAAATGAAATGGGGGGTTCTAGACGGTAAAATAAGACGAAAATCAAGAATGACGAAATTTCGTTAAACGCTTCGTTAATTAATTATTAGCAGTTAAAGATTGCCCCAAATCAGCCAATCCGCTGCAGCGCCGTCCGTTGGGCTCGCCGCGCACAGGCGAACCCAGGACCGTATCGACATGTATCATAACGCTTACCTTGTGGGGCGCAGGAAAACTTGTTTGTCGTGGATAATTCAAAATCAAAACTTCAGTCACTTTTCAAAATGTTGAATGACATTAAACCTGCTTACTCGCAAAATCCACAAGAGCATGTCAAATCTCGCCCATTGGGATTTTCGAGTAAAGAGGGTCAATGATCTCTTAAAGCAGATAGTACACTGCCCAAAAGTGAAGCACCCACACGCATTCAAATCGCGATTGTCCCGTCCGCGAATATTTATTAGATATTACATTCGCATCGCTATTATCCCGTCCGCAGTGTCCACAAGAATGTACACAACACACCTGCACAAATCAGTCATAATTTACACCGTCACTAAAATGTATTCTTTTTTATCTTCTTTTGCACTATCACGACAACACCACATACGTGTGGCACAAACACACTCACAACCATATTTTATTTAAAACTAAACAAAAAGAAATGTTATTTAAAAGAAATTAACTGTACGACACCAGGAAGGTGCAACTGTAGCCGAAAGCGTTTCTCAAATCTATCTATCCATGTGTATCACGCACTCGTAGTGAACTCAACGATAAAATCACACGACAAGAAAACAAACCACATGTCAACCCAAGGTTTTGTTAGCGACTGATCTCTGGTGGCGATCGAACGCAGTCGATGACAAAAGAATATCAGCCCTCCAACGCAGTCGCAGAGAAATCCTTCTTCCGGCGTATTCGTCAGTCGTCATTTGGTTCTGCTGATATTCGGTAGCGGAATTATTTTTTGACATCTTTTAAAACGCTTTTTTAGATCGTTTCTGGTTACAGTTAATTTCTTTTGAATAACAGTTTTTTTTATTTAGTTTTAAATAAAATACGGTTGTGAGTGTGTTGGTGCCACACGTATGTGGTGTTGTCGTGAGAGTGCAAAAGAAGAGAGAAAAGAATACATTTTAGTGACGGTGTTAATTATGACTGATTCGTGCAAGTGTGTGTGTACATTTTTGTGGACACTGCGAACGGGACAATCGCGATTTGAATGCGTGTGGGTGCTTCACTTTTGGGCAGTGTACTATCTGCTTTAAGAGATCATTGACCCTCTTTACTCGAAAATCCCAATGAGCGAGTTTTGACATGCTCTTGTGGATTTTGCGAGTAAGCAGGTTTAATGTCATTCAACGTTTTGGAAAGTGACTGAAGTTTTAATTTTGAATTACCCGTGACAAACAAGTTTTCCTGCGCCCCACGAGGTAAGCGTTATAATACATGTCGATACGGTCCTGGGTTCACCTGTGCGCGGCGAGCCCAACGGCCGGCGCTGCAGCCGGATTGGCAATCTTTAACTGCTAATAACTAATTAATGAAGCGTTTAACGAAATTTCGTCACTCTTGATTTTCGTCTTATTTCATCGTCTAGAACCCCCCATTTCATTTAAGTCCATAGGTAGATTAACACCCTGTATGTAAGAATGCGATCGAGTGGATACGAGTTTAGGAAAATGTCAAGTGCTTGAGTTGAGTGATAGCCGAGTGAATGAGCACTTAAGAAAAACATCGTGACTGAGAAATTCTGGGTGGTCGTGACCGAATGCGTAGAGTGAGAAAGGTTGACAATTAGAATGAAAGGAATCGAGTGTTTGGAAGAATATATGACGGGGAAAATGCGAGCGAGGGGCAGAAAGAATGTGATTGTGAAGGAAGTAAAAACGTAGTAGTTGCTAAGTTGAAAAGTCGTTTAAGTTGTTACTATTAAACTATTTTAAATATATTATTATATTCTAAGCACTTCATTTTATTTTACTCACACCAGAGCCCTACTATCCACTCTACTAAATAAATAAAAGTAGAATTTCCTATATTTATATACAAAAGCCCATCATCAGACCGAATAAATAAAGTTTAGTCATGAAGCACTGTGTTCAACCCTCTAATCAACCTACCTTATCGCTTACGATGAAACTTATTATTACTAAATAAAAGACGTTACGGTTTCGTTTCCGAAACTCCTTAAATATTTAACACTATTCCTACCGACGTTTCACGTATACCTATTCCTACCGCGACATTCCCACGTAATACAGACTACAAATTTTTCTTAAAAAATAAACAATGAAAAAAGAAGTGAATATTGAAAAATGTATTACACGTATATTTGAGAAAAAGTCTAAAGTTTAAAGGCGATTCTATTACGTTGTATATATGAAATTCTATTCGAAATTTTAAAAACGGTCATTTGACCGGTCGTTGTAGGAATAGTGTTAACGTGCTACTCTGCATACCTACGGTCATATTCAAGACTAGCCATATCGCGTTGAATCGACTCCAACCGACTACGGTTCTCTTGCGATTCGATCGACTGACATATATCATTAGCGGTCTCGAACCTGAGACTAAGAACGATCTGTTTTTTAAATTCCCTATCTACGATAGTTCCCCGTGACATCAGCAGTGGTAGCCTAAAAATCTGTACAATAGGATGAAAATAACTTCGCTGATGGTCGACGGTGACCATCGTTCGAGACCCAGTTAAACTATTTAAAAACAGTGGCAGTTGGCACTTTGTCCCGAGGACATACTTGAAAGCGCGGCGAGACAAAGGGTATCGCTGATCCAATAGAGTCCTTCTGCCGGCCAATCTGCGCGGCCACTCGCTATCTTGCAAAATCAACCGGATTATCCCTTAACTCGGAACTCGGCCATCTGTGCGTTGTCCATGGGCTTAGATGGTAGCCGATAGGCTACCGTCCATTCGTTCGTATCGAGGATCCGAGATGCTTAATCATTCGCTGGCTTTGCAACGTGTCCGGATTAACCGTTATAATTGTTAATTACCAGGCTCTAGTAACAGGCAACAGCAGGATAACAAGGTGGTTGGATAGACGAACGTAAGTTCATTGAAATGCAAGAAACAAAATATATATTGTTGTATTCCCGGTAGCGGGAATCAGTGGTGAATTTATTAAAAATTGTACTTTGAAAGAGCAAAAGAAGGAATTTGATGAACTGTGAACAACACTATTTCAAGGCTAACTAATAACAAAAGTAAATAGAATCAATGGCAGAGGAAAGAATAAGAAACCTCCCCATTCGGTTGATTAAGTGTTAAGCTAGAGATGCAAAGCCGCGCATACTTGTATACAAGACTGTTCCAAGAAATATAACTACCAAGACGCTCTTTATTTTACATTAACGGTGACGTCACGAGAGAGCCAATAACATTTGTGGTGACATTAAGGAAATAAATGTACTCGTAGGTACTCACCATACAAACTTTATAATAATACCGTTCTACTATTCATGACTCTTTTTCGCTACGAGGCTCAAGCAAGGAATGAAGGCCCAAATTCATTTTTACTGGCCTAACGTCTCATCATCTACCAAGGTTTGAGGGAATAAGAGAGGGAAGAAAAGGTTTTTCCGAGCTGCATCGGGCCTCGAACAATATCCAATTCGTTTATTACACCCGGGGCCCGAGCGCTCGCATACAGGTGCATTTTTCCTCCACTCCGTATTTCTTCTGTGTGTTGTACGCCACACATCGTTATAGCGATAATTATCGTTTCGGCCGGCCAAGCGATTCGTAGCAAGGGATGAGGGGGCGCAAAAATTCTCGGGCCGCCGCGCTTCAAGCAATTCCCCGCCCGGATGCAAGTGGCGGACGGTAGTTTCGATAATTAAAATTTCCATGCGCCGTTTGACCGATCGCTCGTGATAATCGAATTTCTCGCCGCGTCGCGATGCAAATCGCGGCCACGCTCGTTGATATTCCGATCGGTTGGCTCTCTACCCAACGTCCTTGCTTCCAATAATACGTCTATGTAAAAAATCGAGTTACTCGGAACAGCGGGGGGTACCGTGCAGTTCGTCTAACCCTGAGGGGCTGCAGTTGTCAAAGGATTCACCGGGACAGACGTTTCGATGATATCTGATAGATAGAACACAATGCGAATAGGATACAGGGACAATGAGAATGCGGATGCGACTTTAGTCGATAGAGTAGGAACGGGAGAACGTGCGGTGTCTTGGTGAAATTCGGAATATACGGTGATCGTAAGGTATAGACACGTGAGTGAAGTGAAGTATACGAGTGAGACCATGATACAGTGTACAGATACCGTTTTCTGCGTTGGTAATACCTTATATTGTTGAACATCAATCTATACATATAAAAGAACATGTCCTGATTGACTGACTGACTGATCATGGCAGAATATAAACTACTGAGGTGGTTAAATAAGGGTTGAAAGGTTGTTTGAAAATCTGCCAATTTTGAAGCAAGCATTATGAAAACTGGTTCTTTTTTTAGAGCTTTTTAGATAGAAATAAAGAAATACGTGCTTCAAGGTTTTTGGAAAATCAACCCCCAAGGAGATAAAACAAGGGATGAAAGTTTTTTTGAAAATTGGTCGATTTTGAAGCAAGCACTATAGAAATTAGTAAGTATTTAACTTTTTGGTTAAAATTAAAGTTAAGAGCTTGCAAAATTGGACATCTCTTGAAAATAGTTAAAATTGAAATCAAAGTACTTCTGCACGAGCAAAACCGTGGGTAACAGCTGGTAAGTATATAATCAGGGCATCTATGATGGTCCTGCGATATTAGAACTGTCGTGTGTTCTTATTTTCATACTGAAAATTTATACTAAAAATTCCCAATATCCGATCAATATCCACATTATAACTACTAAATTTCTTCCAAAACAGATTCTTTGAATGGTCTGAGATAAAAATTATTTATTTATTTATTTATTTATTGACGGTTAAAGAACCCATTAGTGTAAAAACAATATACAATTTTTACATCTGTTAGTTATAGAGAGCAGCATAAAAGAAAGGAAATTAATAAGAAAAACTAAACTAATATAAGAAAAATAATATGTTAACCCTTTCCGCTCGAGAGGTAACCGTTATTCATCAAATGATAGCTTCGCAAATTTTCAGACTTTAATTAGTTTGTTTATTAGTTAGACTCGAAAGTTAAATAATCGTATATGTAAATTTTAATATATAACTTAACTAAACTAAATGATGCACACTAACAGTCCCCTCTCGAGTGCAAAGGGTTAATAACGTAATTACAACCCGAATCTAACCCGAACCTAACCTAAACCACCGTATTGAGGATGTTCTTCCAAAGGAGATCGACCTAAACTATTTACCCAAACGAGCCTAATGATACTTCCATCCCCAGACCTCTAAAGACCGTGACACGCAGTGATTGCACGCTCCCAGTTTCACCCGTGTAATCTTTGTTTATCAATATTTCAATGTCTCGTAACTCCCTGTGCTCACAGTCGGAGGATATCCGCGTAGCAGTCGGCAGCGGCCATCCGTCGCAGTTGCGGCGCCGTTGCGCCAGCCACTAGGACCACGGAGCACGTCCGTCATATGCAATAACGTTAAGATAACGCAAGCTTTATGGTAGCACGTAACACCCGATCACGGCGTGCATCTCGCGGAACATGGCTCCGCGATTTCTATGATAACGCGAACGCCGCAACGCGGCTCGAATCAACGAGCCGCCCAGGGGGTCGAATTTTTCAGCCAGAAAGGAAAACCGGTTCCCGGGCTTATTATCATCCACGTGAACCACGGTTCCATGGGAGAATTCGCTAAACTACCCGACTGCTGTAACACTGTCTGTATCACGGTCGATGCATCCCCACTACCTTGCATCGACCGAGACTATACAGGGTGTTCGGACGAAGTTGGGAGATAATTGAAGGTGTAACTCTATGCAACATTCTAAGACGAAAATCAAGAGTAACGATATTATGTTTAACGCTTTGTTTATTAGTTATAAGCAACTAAAGAACGGGCTATTTTACGCCTGAGAGCAGGCAAACGGGGCAACACGGTAGGTAACGTCAATGACTACGCAGTGATTCTTAGTCATAACTACGTGCATTTCTGTGGCTGTTCAGAGGTAAGCCATATTATCGACTGTAGGCGAGATGCTCACGGAAGGGTTCAAACGTGATCTGTGACAGATGAAGAACATTCAACGACTAGTAATGAATAAAAGTCACATCTCGCGGATTATTCCGCGTTCGGTGATAAATGACAGTCGTGACTCGCGGAATATTCCGCACTTTAATGCAAATGGGTTAAGGCTTATACTGTAAACATCATCGTGTAATGTACTATCTTTGTTTTTCTCTGCTGCCTTTTAATTTCCACTATAGCCTATGCCATATCCACTGTCACCTTATAATTGTTACTCAATTTATACACCTTATGTACCGAAGGGTTCCATACCTATATAAATAAATAAATAAATAAATAAAACGATTGTAAATACCTGTCTCGCGATGCGCCGATTCGCACTGCGGCGATCCGTGTTGTCTCTCTCGCGTCGCTTTCGCACACTGCTGTTCCTCCTCTTCCCGGAAGCCGTAACTACACTGCAACAGAAATATCGCATTGTTCGCGTGAAAAACGCTATTCCGTTTTACAGAAAAAGCTGATCGTATCGTACACGCGTGATTAAACCGACCGTGTCGTCTATGATCGACGATGTTTCGGCTTACGTTTCATGCGTTCTGAGAACAGCCGGGCTTTGCATCGCGAACGAAACGGACGCGATAAAGGAGTGACAAAAGGGTTACGATCGCAACGGAGCGAGTGTCGTGTTTAGTTCTAATTGTACCTGGACAAAGCATGAAGTTATAGCTCGACACAATACTCGCTGCGTATGAACGAATTGCGGAGTTCGCTGTGTTCTGCTACCTTAACGCTGGATTTACGGACATTTCTTGTATATCTGTTTCTAATATAAATACATTTACTAAGAAATCTAATGATCCACATTCTAATTGTCCGAAACTCTGTCGATTTTTTCGGATCTATTCATTCTTTTAAACGCCGTCTATACGTTAACCTACTCAGCTACTAATCTTCCTGTTTTGTTAACCAAGGGGTATCCGTCCGTGAATAAATAAATAAATAAAAAATAAACAAATAAATAAAATAGGTATCAATCATACAGAATTTCAAATTGTTGAGCCGAGAGGGAAACAGGTTAAGGTATATTCGTATCGCTTCATCGATAAAAGTCAACGAAAATTGCTAGGAATAATGGTAATTATTTTTACAAATTTTGCTCACGCAGTTCGTGAAACTCGTCGAATCGACAGGTCCCGTAAACCTAGCGTTAGAGGTTACCGTTGCACCCAAAGAGAGTCGACTGATCGCGCGCAACGCACGAGATCGCAGTTGAAAAGCACGATTAAACCCCTACAGTTCATAAATACCTGGCATCCTACAGCTGTGAAGCAAGCGGAAGCGACGCGTACGCTTTAACGCCGATAACAAAACGGCTGAAAAAATGGCCCCCTCGGTGCGCACGGTGTCTACTTAACCAACTTAATAAACGGTAACGTGCACGACAAAACCGGTGAATGGGCCTGAACGCTCTTTTATGCCGTCTAGGCGGGCTTTGTGGCTGGGTGTCGTTTTGTCGCGCGGCTCGCATTCACCGCGGTAACAAGCCGTAAGCAGTCGGCTAAACTAGTCCTATTGAGATACTTGAAAAGTAATCATAGCAGGAATTGACCCTGTTGTTGCTAGCCAGCTAGCTATTCGTAAGCGAGTTTTCAACGAGCGACCTCTCGCGCTCCCGCTTCCTCGACCGCCCCGCGCGCCTTCTTGCGCTCTCGCGTTGCAAGTTTCTTCGTGGGAACGCTTCCGTTCTATTTCTGTCGCGGCCGAGGGGACGGGACAGTCGGTTCGGCTGATTTATTCGGCTATATCTAGCGACGAATGGATTTAAATCGTTCCGAGTAACGCTACATTTCGGACGAACGGTGGCGCAATGACAACATAAGTATGCAAGCCTCGCATGAAGTTCGATAATGGCAATTACGATGCCGAGCGGATGGGTGCACGCGCACGCCTAACCTGAATAATGCAAAAGACAAAGACACGGCGCGAAGCATAATCGATCAGGTTGCGTTCAGGAGCGAAACACAAGTAGCGCTTTTCGATTCAATCGATACGGATTGATTTATGCGAAAAAAGAAAGCTCCGAGGGCCAAAGGGACCATCGAGCGAGATAGCAGCCGCGCGATCAAAGCTCCAAAACCAAACTGTTGGCGAAATTGATAACCGAGATATCGAACACATCAACGCAGCAGCAACAATGCCATCAAATGGCACAGTATTTGAATGATTGTTTCAACAGTTTTTTACGAAAGGCGTAATGACTAAAACATTTTCCTCAGTCAAGTGTGTGGCACACGATAGAGTACGGTTGTTCATTTGATAGTACAAAAATAAAAAAGTGATTATATAAATTAAAAGCTGCCCCCTGCTTTCTACCCTTACCCAATTGCAACAAAAACGAAAGGCAGACGAGGCGGAACTCCTCGGGAGGAAGCTCACCGAGGCGAGAGGGTATACAGATCCGAGCGTCGAAAATCCATTCTTCGCGGAGGCGTCGTCTTGGCGTTCTCCGGCTGAGCGAGCTGCGGATTCACCAGAGATACGTTTAACGCGTTCCCTAATGGCTCGTTACTATCAATGCCACCGCAATCCGTATCGGAGACCAACTTGCCTGCCGCGTTTCCCTCATTGTGCTATCGGTAATGCGTCCTCCCTCCGGTCCTCCGCACGAACGAGGGCCTCAACCTCTGCCACCCCCCATAAGGACGGCGCGCTCGCACCGGAGACAGAATCGAAAGCCTAATAGCGCGTACGAACAATGGACGCGCGGCGTCATCAGTGCTACTATTGCGGAAAGTAAATTGCAGCTGCGGCGAAGCGGCGCCTTTGTCGAGCCCAAGATCCCAACGCGTTCTCCCGACTTCCGCCCTGTTCTCCGCTTAACCGATCAGCCAGCCTCCTCTCCGATGGTTCACGGTCCCGATTCGATCCGCGTTCGGACGCTCTCGAGCTAGCCTCGTATCCTACAGGCTGTGCTCACGACAGGGGTGTGTACACCTTCAAAGGAGAGGTCGCTTTTAACACGGTGAATGTCACGGGGGTCACCAGTGACCGCACTCAACTTGATGGTGGAGCCGTGGGGTGACCGGCGCGCTCAGATTGGTAGAAATACATAATTTCGAAAAATGTCAATATTTATCAACTTTTATGGCGGTCACCCGTGACCGGCACTCAACCTAGCAGTGGTGCCGTTGAGGTCACCGGTGACCGGCGCGGTCAAATCAGTAGAAATACATATTTTTGACAATTGTAAATATTTATCAATTTTTGTGGAAGTCACCAGTGACCAGCATTCAACTTGACGGTGGCATCGTGGGAGTCACCGGTGACCGTCGCGCTCAGATCCGTAGAAGTACATAATTTAGACAAATGCCGATACATTAATTTTTCATTACTACCATCGTTAATGCAATGGTACGAAGAAATGAATGCGGTATAAAACATCTCAAAACAGTTACACACTGTAACTTACTGTAGGTAATATTTCAACAGTATATATATCTTGGTGCCACGAGCAAACCTTCTAAAACTGGCGTGGCATTCATCGAGTTCAAAAGAAGACTCGAGGCTCGGTAATTTAGAAACGCGCGCGGCTCGTTTGGCCATTTAGCGAATTACAAATTTTTAAAGCGAACCGCCCTCCAATCCGAAAGGAAGAGGAAGAAGAGCGCAACGGTTGAGCCATCGCGGCAAGCATCTCGATATCCGTCGAATTCAATTACGAGCGCCTCCGCGGGTATCAAAGACGGTTTATTTCCTTTGAGAGGCCTCTCGTCTGGGTCCCTCGTCGACGCGAGGAGAAAGAGAGAGAGGCAGTCATTAAGAAGATGAAAACCGGTCAGCTATTATGACTGGAAACGAAGTAGCGCGTACTCGCCGGCAAAATAAACTTCGCTTGCCCAGCAGGGTCGTCTGCGCGACAAAAGGGTGATGGCGCGCCCCTGGTGACGGCAATAATAATCGTCGCGTGGCGAAAGGGTTGGCGCGCGTCTCCCACCCTGCACCGACAACGACCAAGTCGCTGTTATTAATACAGAACGAAACAATTTTGTAACGTAGCCCGGCTTATTATAATCCCGCCTTTATGCGCCCCGTACATACCAATCCTGTTCTCGCCCCGTTGCAACCCTTTTTCCTACGAACAGCCGCCACGTTCGTTCCTTTCTCCGTCGCCCTTTCCTCCTTTCTTTACCCACCCCCCAGCGACACCAAGGATTACCGTGCGTTCCGCCATCGAGGTCACCGAATTATTTTGCCCCTCGACAGCTCTAGGGGCTCCTTTTTTTTCGGTTCGACGGACTAACGGGAATGCTCGTTTCACGCGGGCCAACCAACCACGGTTTTTCAGGGACAACAGCGTGTTCTTAATCCGGCTCGAACCGTATCCGCCCACTCTCGATAAACGCGAACGCCAGTTCGCAAATTAGCGACCGGGCGGAAAACGAGCGGAAAAATTCGAAGGAACACTCCCCGGCATCCACCAAGCTATTTGGAGGGCGAGCAAAAACCTCTTATTTCTGTTGAAGTTAATGTTACGCAAATGCCTTTCGAGGCAGCACACTCTTATTTATAATTACGATGATAGAGTCTTGACTTCTGTATACACTATATTTTATTTTCCACGGTTTTATGTAGGTTGACACCTATCTAGGGACGAGCGAAGCAACCAATGTTGGTATTGTGGAGCGTATACGTGTTTGTATTAAGATGTGTGAATGAAAATAAGAAGACAACGTACTATAAAACAGTTGGGGAAGAGGAATCCATTATTTCTCAATGCTCTTAGTATAATATATATAGTTTTTCCACGAAGGACAAATAAATATTATTCTATTTCAACGCTTTTCATCAATTTTCAAGGAACTTCTCGTATTCGGGGAGCACCAACTCTACTCGGCGCTCGTTCCCGGGAACCGGTTCCACGATCTTGGAAAATCCAGACCTCGTCAAACGAATTAATGATTGTTTCGCCATCGTGTAACCGAAACCGATCCAAACGAGTCCGGCTGTCGAGCGGTTAATCAAATGATTTCATTATTAATCGTCTATTACCCTGACCGACCGTCCGAGCCGACGGAATCGCGTCCGTCCAAAAACAGATTAAGTGGCTGATTGGCGCTGTATAATTAACGATCTAATTAAACGGAGGATTACAAGCGGCCGTGCATAAAGATCATTTCGGCCTGGCAAGGATCGAATCTCTGGTTCGTACCGTATTCCTGTAACGGCTTCGATGGATCGAATTCTTGTGGTGTCTTCATAGTCTTAGCGTGGATCATAGACTGCATCTTACGATATAAATGGAATATCTTGTGGAAAATAAGTTTTGTGCAGTAACGAAGATATCGAAGATACTTATTATGTACAGTAGTAGCGAACAAAAGTTTAAAACCAAAGGGTCAAGGAAAAATGTAAAATTGATGACGTAAGAATTCGTAGTCATCGAGTGTACTGTGTTCAGCTCGTAAAGACACATATCGTAAAATTAGGGAAACGAGTAATGTTACAATCGGTAAACAATAGACATCTCGATCCCCTTCGCGGATTTCTACACATTAGTGAAAGAACACGAGAAGAGAAACAAAATACAGGCACCCCTCGACTTACGCACACAATTGGTTCCTGAAAGTGTGTGCGAATGTTGAATGTTTGAAAATAGAGGGATGTAAAAAAATATGTACCAAAAATCGTGTTTTAACACTTGATTTATGGACATTTCTTGTATATCTACTTCTAATATTCATATATTAACGAATAGTAACTGTTTTTGCAAATTTAGTTCGTGAAGTCCAAAACCCGTCAGATTCACGGGTCCTGTAAATCTAGTGTTAAAGTATTGATCGGAACAACATTGTAGTCCGATGACCAAAGTCTGATGTCCCCTGAGAAGAGCCAGCTCAGTAGCCTCAGAGGGGACATCCGACCGCAAAGACTTAAAAAGTTGAATTTTTAAAAATGTGCGAAAATTGAGGGGTGTCTGTAGTCGCACGGCCGATCGACAAAGCAACTAATCGAGAAGCGAGGCGGCGAGCGTAGGTTAATTCGATGAAAATCATCGCGATCGCGAGGGTCTGTAATTTCGTGGTCGGCCGAACCGTCGAAGGCACTCGAATTTTCACGATACTTGTCGCTTATCTTCGTTCACTTCACAGGGGATGTATCGGCCGACAATCCATTAGCGTAGATCCCACGCGTGACCACGGATGAGATCGTGTGGTTGGGCCAGGAATCACGGCTTGATCCAGAATCCTGGACGTTCTGGTTTCTGGCTTGGCCGGTCATCCCTCTCAGCCCATCGGTTCTCTGTTCAAATATTTAAGGCGCGAAAATACGATACACGCGTATCGCAAAAATCCACCGTTTCGCAGGAAGGTTCGGGCTAGCCCAATATTTAATTAACCTGTTGGAAATAAAATACGTCCTAACGAATAAACGAAATTCAATCTCTTCGAAGAAATATTTATGCGAGGTCGAGCTATGCGCTGAAGAGGTTCTACAAACGAGTGAAGTATTTTACCATTATCATGCTGTGTATAAGAATTAGGGGACCCTAACGAACTGTGTCTTTTAGCCTCTTTTATTCATTCGAGTCTTGCATCTCGCTGCGTAGGGATCGGGTACAAAAGGATATAACTTCTGTAGGAATACGATCGAGTGGATGCGAGTTTAGGAAAATGTGAAGAGTGAGTTGAGCGATAACCGTGTGAAAGTAGAATGTTTGGACTCGAGTGTTTCTAAGGCACGAAAGATGAACACTTGAGAAAACGTCGCGACTTAGGAATTTTGGGTGAACGTGACCGAATGCATCGAAGCAGAAAGAGTTTGACTGTGAAGGCAGAAAGAGTGTGATTCTGAAGGGAGTAAGAACGCCGTAGTAACTAAGTTGAAAAGTTGATTAAGTTGTTACTGTTGAATTGTTTTAAATATATATAATTAATATTCTAAGCACTTCACTTTATTTTATTCACATCTGAGCCCTGTCATCTCACTCTACTAAATAAAATAAAAGTAGAATTTCCCTATACTTCCTTTAGAAATAAAGTTTAGTTAAACCTTAAAAGGAAAGTTATCGTTACTCCTTCCTTTCCACCCGTAATCTCCAATATAACCCTTAAACTGTCGATCATCCGGCGGCGACACGAGAGACCGGCAGCTTTGTTTACGAACCGCCTCGAAACTTTTACAGCGTCCGCTTCGAAATTAATCTTTCAAGTTTCGGACGCAAGATATCGGTACTTTTCTTCCCCCCTCATTTTTCCTTCGTGTTTCACCGATTTAACGCGAGTGAACCGAACGATAATTAATCAGGTACCGAGACATACTATACATCTTGCCCGTTCAACCGTTCAACGTAAACCCGAGGAAATTACGAAGCGTTTCGTGGCCGCCGGAAAATTCTACTTAGTTACGCTCCCTTGGAAAATCGATCGGTTCGAAAACGAGCGAGTAACCGGCTTTCGATAGCATTCGTCGTCCGTCACTGTGCCTTCTCGTCGGAGATACGAGAGCCGGCGAGTTTCACTGACCACCCCCGGAATTTTCCTAGACAGACCTAAAGTCATCAAGCCCAAATGCCTGGCTGGCTCCTTCCGCAAGACCTTCCTCCCCTTCCCCTCATCACTGTCTCTCCCTCTAACCCTTCCTCACTCTCTCTCTCTCTCTCTCTCTTTCTCAACGCGTATATACACCGTCGAGCTTCCATGGATTTGCCCGAGAATGTTTACCTAGTAGACCGAAGTCGAAGGGAGATGAAGGATTAGAGACGGGTAGCAAGGTGTCGGTCGGTTAACCCGAGAAGTCGGTGTGAAACTCGAGATCGATGAAGAGAGGGAAGACGAGCGTTTCGGTCGGCAGGTGCGAGAGCTCACCAATACCAAATTACGCGATATTATGATAACCGGGAGAAGTTTGGCCGCGGGTCCCTGTCTGTGTGCACCTGTATCCGTGAACGCTGCACGGCTCGTGTAAACGAGACCGTTTGAATACGGCTGCCAAAGTCGAACGCTTTGATGTAATTAACGAGGGAAATGCTGATAAGGCTTTGCGCGCTGCAGTTCTGTCTGCGTTCGCGAAACGAATCGACCGTCTCGCGCCCCGACGTTGCTTTTTCTTTTCCACCACGAGTCTGTAGGGTACGTCAGGGACCGCAAACTTTTTCTCCGCCAACAGCCACAGAATCCCTATCACCGGTCAAACTGTATCCTACTCCTGTGCGAAGCCACGGACAGACAGAGGAACGGGGACAAGTTGGTTATCAGTGTGACTCCATTCGTTATGTTGATGTAAACAATAGTATTATTCTTATAACAACACATTCTTATTTAAATGAAGCCGAATAAGCAATAAAATATGAAATAAAAAATATATAATAAAGATACACAAGGTTCCGTGCAAGTGAAACTACAATACGACAATGTGGCAATAAGTAAATTAGTGAAAGATAAAGTTTCAGATATTACTTGAACAGAAACAAAAGACGCAGGGTTCGTTAGCTTCCACAATGCCACAGCAAGTGGCATTAGGATCAGGACAGTCATCTGCGTACCAATATTTATCACATACATAATACTAAGTCGTCGGGCCGGGAAATCGAAGTGGTCCTGGGGATTTTTTTTCCAATACTTCTTATGTCGTATCCCCTTTTGACGACAACCAAAAAGCAGTTTTTGAGAAGTTTTGTTTTTCTAACTAATAGTAATGAACATAGTTCATCTTTTGTTAGTGCTAATGTTTTAATGCCAGTTCACACACGCACACATCCCTGAAACCTAAGGCCTATACAGAGGTGATCTTCTGTCTTAGCTGCTCGGATAATCGCGACAATCGAACGCGGCGATCGCCAACGAGGCAGCCCCGTGATTCTGTTATTGTGTTCCACGGGATTCGATTCGGAACGTGTTAGTTAACCGAGTTTACTCGGTATACCGGAGGCAACGGACTCGACCAGCTAAAGGAGACGTAGTCGGAACGGACAAGGCAAGGCCAAGTTCCGGTGACGCTCCATCGACCTCGAGAAATCTCTGAACTCAACCGAAGCAAATGTTTCGCCAGATATCATCGAACTTCGGAATTGAACATTTTCATTGAGGAACGGCTGAAACTCCGCTCGAATTTATATATTTAATTTAATTTAATTTAATTTATTGGTACGAACGGGATCAAGTTCCATTAGTGTATACGAGGTATATCGACATAATACATCGTTGATGTAGTATAACGCATTACATAAATATTATCTATAATAATTCCTGCAGTTTATCGTAGTTTGTTTATAGTATAGTATAGTATCGTAATAAGTTTATAATAATTTATAAAGCCCATTTTTGAAGATACATCGCTTGTAAAAGAATTTAGATCAGCACTCGATTTATTAGCCTCGATACAGTCACGATTTAGGGGGTCAGCAATTACCTATTGTGGACTTATAGAGAGTTGGATGAAATAATATAGTGTTTCTCAGTAGTCTCGATGGAGTACAAAAATGTATAGTTGCTAACAGTTTCGGCCAACCTATACGTCATTAATCAGTTTATGTAAAAACATCAAACTAGTAACCGTTCTTCTGGTTTCTAGCGATTGCATGTTAATCATAGACATAATCAGAGCATAGTAATGATCTGTGAAAAACATTCTTTGCCCTAACTTAGAGGCCGCAAATCTAATGAAACCATGTTGAACTCTTTCTACAATATTTGTCGATCACAAAGCATTTCCTCATATCATCTTCGTCCTGTTTTCTTCTCGATTTCTTCACAAATGCAGAATACCCGGAAATCGTGTCCCGCAAATTATACTACGATATTATTCGGTTCGGTAACC
The DNA here is from genome assembly GCA_033822845.1 of Tetrapedia diversipes. NCBI lineage: Eukaryota > Metazoa > Arthropoda > Insecta > Hymenoptera > Apidae > Tetrapedia > Tetrapedia diversipes. The sequence continues at coordinate 221,746 of JAOPTO010001957.1, read as the reverse complement.
CGATTTACCACGACAGTCGAGGGAACGTTAGTCGTGACCCCTGCGCTCAAGATCCAACTCCAGCCTATGTCGTACGGTGCGTGTGCTCGAGTGTGCAACGCTGAATCGCATTCAGATATAATTACCGATGCTTCAGCGAACATCGCGCGCCATTAGTTACAGATGCCGGCGCGAGCAATAAATTACCATGATAAACAGCCGACTGATTCATCATATTTATTCGCAGCTAGCTGCAGAGCGTTAGCCTTAATTTACACCGACCAATGATAATCGTCCTCGGCCGTTTCGCTCCTTCGCTTCGTGATATTTTAATTAAATACCTGGAATGGAAATGTGACTACATGGAACTTCTGCTAGTGCTCTATGGGGTTGCATCAAACATTTTACAATTTCCTTCGATCCAAACGACCAATCGACCCTCAACACTGCGGGGTGTAAATCATGGGTGTTTGATCGCAGCCTTATTAAGGGTGTCCCAAAATTCACGCAACAAGTAAATTTAATAGAAAACACAGGTTTATAATAAAAAATTGCAAATTTTGTATTGAATTAAAACGTGTACAGTATAGGGGTAGGTATGGAATAACATATTGGGTAAATGGCCCAATACATCAACGCCTTACGAGCATAATACGTCAAAGCAATAGTGTATCAAAACGATAAATAAAGACTACAAAAAACAACGAAAGCAAGTAAATATACTTAGATGCATGGAAAAGCGAAGTTTTTCGACCGAATCATTCCGCGAATTTTTTCTCCACCTTTCTGTACGTTCAGGGAAGCAATTTATTAGCCGTTCTTAACCTTTTCAGTGGTATGGACGCATATATGCGTTTATCAATTTTTGTTTTTTTTTATTTTATAACCTTTTCCGTGGCCACACATTTCGACGTTAACCTTCTACTATTAACGAATGAATGAAAATATGCGTTCACCAGTTGTGTCCCTTCGAAGTACTTAGACCAAGAGTATTCAGCTCAAAGGGTTAAACAGCCATGCGTGTCCCGACATTTCTCCTACGCGTCCAACGCTCTTTTAATTTCCCCGTTTCAACCGACTTCCACCCTTTCTCTCTCCCCCTACTGTCTCTCTCTTCGCTTTCTACTCATACAACTTTTTCATCGGCTATTATTTATTGTTCATTACTCGTAGTTGCTTTCCCAGGCCAAACTTCTCTGTACTTTTCCGGACAAGTGAAAATTGCACGGCGTAAATCCCGGAAATAAGCCGAGCATAATAAATCTCCGCGCGCTTTCCCGGCTATTCAGTTCAGTGTTTGCTATTGCACACCCACTTTTATACTTCTATACCTCCAATCCGCGCCGCGCGCTCCAGACGCAACGGATTCCTTGAAACATAATTACGCGCGCACCCCCCTGGGCTTGGAATGATTTATTCCTTCGGCGTTCACCCTCTCCCGCAAAAATCGCGTGTCCCTCTCTAAACGCTTCCGGAAGTAAACCGCTGGTATCCGCAGGTAGCCCCGGTATCCGTTGCGAACTCGGCGTCGATGTCTTTGTTAGGATAGTGGCTGTTGCCCGCGGCCTTGCTCGCGTGGAAGTACTTGGGGATGAGTTTTGAAAAAATCTCATACACGTAAAATTACCAATTTTCCAAGCCCTTAACTTCAATTTTAACCAGAAAGTTAAATACTTACTAACTTTTATTAGAAATAGTCATTCGCACATTCATCCATACTCTCTGATGATTAACACAACTATGACACTCCCATTTCCTGCTCGACACGCTTTATCCCATTCTCCCCACCATTCTCGCATACATTCATCCTTTTTTCTTTCCCTCTCTCTCTCGCTCATCCAACCGTTCTTCCTAGATTCTTCCAGGTTCTTCAACATACATATACACAAACACACATTCGTCAACAAAAGTAATCACTTCCACAGCCTAAAGGTTAAACAAAAGTAACTTTTCATTTCACAGTTTTCCCTACGCTTAGAGGTATCGGTCTGGCAATACACCGGGGACCTCAAAGTGGTGGCTCGAGTCAGGAGGGTTAGGGACGAAGGGAAGTCGCGGTTGATTCCAGACTGCCGGTAGAGGTCCTATCCGAGGAATCGTAGCGAGACTATGGTCGGCTTACGAGGGTGTTCCGGCGAGCAGGTGCGGATCCTGGCTTGCGGAGACCGACAGGGGTGTGCGCTTACACCGACGCTCGCAAACCACCCCCGTGTGACCGGCCACGCAGCCCGTTCTACGCTGCACGGCGAATCCCACGGGATAAAACCACCACCTCGTAGCGACACCGTGCAACGTGGACGGATCCTCCTTCGTCTGGACGGACCTCTCCTCGGTTTTGCTCGACCTTCGTCGCTCTTGCAGCATCTTCCGGCGTCCTCCTGCTCGGCCATCGGCTTCGAGACATCCCCGCGTCTAGGAAGAAACGCCCCGGGGCCCAAGCTGGCTGAATATTTTATTTACTCCCCGATGCCGCGTCTTTTCGCGACGTGCTTTTTTCTTTTGCCATCGCAACCTCCCATCGTATGCCCCCCGTCGTGTTTCTTCCGTGGTGGTAGGGATGGGCATTAGTATCGATATTGTGAGGGTTGGTTTCTGGATGAATGGTTGGTATGCGTGTGACATGGTATGAGAGTGGTGAGAAAGAGAAGAGGTTGGCAGCGAATGAGCGAGAGAGAAGTTGGTGGCGTGGGAGAAGTGAGAGAGTGAAGAAGGAGAGAGAGAGATTGCGTCCTAAATTAGGGACGTACAGTAACGACCCTATACCTGGCTCGGTAGAAGGGAAGTGGTTGCTAGCCCTTCCTTCCTACAATAACTATAAGCAATGCGATTGGTTCGGGCTTGCAATCACTTCCACTATAAATATCGAGAGACAGTACTAAAGGGGCAGTACAAGTACAAACATTCAAGGACAGCTCACCAAGAGATACTCAATATAACAGTCAAAGATCAAACTCATTAAGAGGATAACGATCTACCGCCACACAAGGCGGTCACATAAAGTCGGAAAACTTTCGGGAGCAACATACCGCTCCTGCAGTTATATCGGCGTATAAAATAGATTGTGTTATGCAAAGAAGTGAGTGTAGATAGTGTATGTTGACGAGTGAGAGTTGTATAAAAAAATTAAATAAAGTATCATTATTGTACACAATAAATATATTACATATTGAAATAAATCTGCTTATTAATTTCGGATCCACCTCAGACATAGCGTATCGATGCATATCGTATGCTTGAGTATTGATATAACTAAAATATTGGATAAATGGTATGGGTATTCGTTGCTTCAACACTTGCCATTCTTAATGGAATTGAAATGGTATTAAAAGTAAAAATTTCATTTTTATTAGTACAATTGTTGCAAATGAAAACTGATTCTATCGCGTCAACCACAACCGCTAATTAATAGTCATTAATCATATGACTGTTCAATAAACTGCTAATTTAATCATTCTCATTGCATTCTTGTTGAACGGTTGAATGTCTGGCGATAGCAGCTTTTCGTTAAGAATTAAGTTTCCAACAAAATTGGTATCGAAATTTGATACAAACATGTTATGCATCGATACACGCTGGTATCGGATTTTTAAAGTATCGATACAAAATATCGATATTTAACATCGTTTTCCTATTTTTGCTTATATTTCTGTCTGTGTATGTGCATGCGTATCGTGGTCCTAGTTCTAATTATTAGACGGCGTTTGTTGCCATCTTTCCAAAAACGTTAAAAATTGTCGAAGTAAAACAATATTTATTTGTCCTTCGTGAAAGGCTCTACATACTAAAGGCATTGGGAAATAATGGATCCCTTTCCCCTGACTACTTTATAGTACGTCATCTTGTTAGGGTTTGGGAACGCAGCTAATATTCCCAGGTATGAATGTTCACACTGCCGCAGCGTTTGCAATTTGTTACTTCCTATTGTGTATCGTCTTGTAAACATCATCAAGGTTCTCATTTTACGAAATATATATAATTAATCCACATAACCCTTCGATAAAAGTATCGACACGTAGGTGTATCGATTCTGTATCGTCCATCTCTACATGGTACCATCATCGATGTTCCTTAGCCCCCCAAGACCCGTCTTCGCTTTCCCATCCCCTGTGCTCCCAACCGTTTGGTCTTTCCTCCCTCCTCTATCACGATCCCTCTCCAAGAATTTTCTTCGACGGCTGTTTTTACCATCCACTCGTTACCAATGCGTTCCGCAACCCCTTTCGCGCCCCACCCGCCACCCTCGAAATCCCGCAGTTTTATTCCGACGGTTTAGCGGATCGCGGGGTGGCTTTGTTTTACGGTCCGAGGGGAAATTTATTATTCGTTCCCTTTTCGGACGCTCAACTTTTTCGCCTCCTCTTTATCTCCGTCTCGCCGCCCCCATGCTGCCGCGCGGGCTATCGATGCCGCGCTCCTTATCGATCCTCCTTCTGGCTCCGACTGCTTCTCGCTTCTCTCTGTTCTCCGCGCCCTTCTCCGCGCCTCGCTCCCGACGCTGCTTGCCACCCTTTCCCCCCTACCGCCCTCTGCGCCTCTTTTTGCTCTTAATCGCGCGAATTTATCTTGGTTAGAGCGTCTCTGGAAGCCGGTCTTCGCTCCGTTCCTCGTCCCGTTCCGCGTCTAACACAACCAGCCAGGTGTGTGTAACACACGAGTTCACCTGCGTGCACGTGTGCGTTCGCGTGCAAGTGTAGGAGGGTGCTGAGGAAAGTGTACGTGGCATGAAACGCGGGAGAAGCTGTGTAACGATCCGACCGTTCCCCGCCGGGTTGCACGATCCTCGATTCTCCCGTGACTTCCGGCGAATAGATGCGATAATGTTCTCCTTTTACGACCGCAACGCCCGTTGATTCGTTTAATTATTCGTTCCCTTCTAGCCGACCGTTGCTGGTAACGGGAAAAAAACCTTGAAGCCGTTTTGCCTCCCAGCTTCTGTGCCGGAACGCTTCGAAGAGTTCCTATAATTGTCGGGCGAACCTTCGCTGCCGCAGACCATCGTGATTTATGGGAGTGTTTGCTGAACCCCAGACGCCTTTTACAGGCGATGTAAACACGCTTAACTCCTTGACATACGAATAAAACGGAATTCGATGCGCCCGACAAATACTACTTAATTTGCCTTAACTGAACGGTCACGCGCAAGCTTGGAAACAGAACATTCTGTTTTTGAAATTTATTCTGAAAGAGGAGAGGGGGGAGCATCTTGAACATTCTAAACAAAACAGAATCAACGCATCAGTGAAACAATTAAACGACCTAATAATATACTGCACGACGTCCGTCAGTGACTATTCTTGACGTCTCGAAGACGTCAGAGTCTACAATGGCACGTGAACTGAATGACATTTTCCATGCGTCATTGTATGTCAGGAGGTTAAGTTATTATTGCAAACTTTTATCGCGTACCGTTTGACGCAACATCGAGAAGCTTTTGTTTTTGCTTCCCTTGAGGGATCGAAAAAATTCATGGAAGACGGAGCATGTAGCTACGGAACATCTTCGACGTTGGATCGACAGACATTAAATTGTGAGCAGAAAAAAGAAATATGGACGGGCGGACCAGCCGACGGTATCCACCGTGGACCTATCTATCACCAGTTCCGGTCACTATTTCAAATTACACGCCTCCAGTGGCAGAAATAATTCAAACGTCGTCGCTTCTATTCCTGGCCGTTAACTATTTACTGGAGGAACAAGTAAATAATCAAATATGTAGCGGACGAACTGCGGTCTCCGTGCCGGCGCAAAATAAATTCCCCGAGATCGTATATCACTTTTCATTGAACGCTGTAACTTCGTTAGCTAGGACCAGGGAGATATCCCTTTTCGCAGCGATACCAACTGAATACGTACAAACTGCGAGTTCAATCTAAATTCACTCGCTTCTGATATTCCTTTTTCGAATCCTCTCGTTTTGTTTCTCATGTTGTCGGAATTTTACCTAATACATTCTCTACTCTACTTCTTTTCTCTTTTTTAAGTTCCTCGCAATATATTTATTTTTCCTGTTCTATATGTTTTCACGTGTTTTTCTTATTGCTGAAATTCGATCCTGCTGTTCGCTTATACTTTTTATTTCTTTTAATTCATCCGTGTTTTATACCCTCACACTTTTGTTACCGACTTTTTAAAGTTAAAGCACATTGCGGTATTTTACAGAGAAAATAGAAAAAGGTTTTTTCTCTCGCTTTATAGATGATACAACATTTTACTCTTTCCATCCATTGATTATTTGAAGTGAACATACTGTATCATGAAGCCGACGAAGTTAGAAAAGTACCCTACGGAATAACGAAATCTTATAACCACCATTGTTAGAAAGAATTATTTATTTACTGCTCACTGGACGTAGAAGCAAGTTATAAACAACATCCTGTAAAGGATTTCGGATACTCCACATTTCGTATCACTTGAGAAATGAAAAATGCGAAAAAACCTCGTTTGTTTCTTCATCCCACCCATCCCAATCTGTACCCCGACGAATGTTGCTTAACATGAAATACTGTATCTCGTCAACCAAGAGACTTAGAGCAACTTCGTGCTTACATCGATCATACTTTAATTTCGCATTTAACTTTGTTTCATAATATTTAATCGAAATTTTCATAATATCGATTATCATTCTTCATACGAATTTTCATCAACATTACCGATCACAAAAAATTACTCGAAAAAGAAAAGTGCTTTTCCACGAACATTTTCACATCACAAGCAACATGTTTCCTAACTTCCCCAGCACCGTATCATTCCATCGTTTTAACAATAAAGGGTGAGTTTTTGTTGCTACGGCCAAAACTTCGTTAAAAAACATATAACACTGGATCCAGTCCCGGCTATCGTTGCGTCAATCGTTGTCGGTACCCCCAACCTGACGCTTTAATTTAGAGCATCGCTATACCGTAGAGACCACCGCATGCATACCCGAAACAAGATTACCACGGATAAACCATAGGCGTGCGTGCACCCTTCGTTCGCTTTCGCCGCGAACTCCTTCGTTAATTTTTCATCGGCCTTTCTCTCGTGCATGCATCGTGTCCGGCAGGCCGGGCCGGATGTCGGCCGTGTCCCGGCGGCGCGCACCTACGTGGCAGAAGCACGACACGGTGTGCGTTGTACCGGACCTAATCCGCGACGAGGATGGTCGGCGATTTCGTAGGGAATTAATCGATCGGGAGGGGCAAATTCGTGCGCGGGTATTAAAGGATTTCCCCCATGGTTCCTGATAATTCGATTGTACTCCCCCGTATATACACGGCTAACTCGCTGGCAGTTTCGACGAACGGCCAAACAAAATGAATCAAATCCACAGTAAATTCCTAGTTACATCAGCGCGAAAAATGGATACTCGATTAACGGCCGATGTCGTTTCGTTCTCGCCTGTAATTTTATGCCATTAACGGCAAACACGTTGCGCCAATTTTGTCTTCGAAATGTTAGCCCGCGCTGAAAACGCGTGTCAATATTCCAATCGAGAAGCTTTACATTTTAATATAACTGTGTGTCTTTTGTTTCATAAGATATCTATACACCTGTATCTATGCAGAATTTAAAAAATGCTAATCGAAACGTCTTTGAATTCTCGTTTACAGGAAATCGGCAGGTATTAAATTAATGTTTGAAAAAGCAGAAAAAGGTCCTTTCCAAAACCTTTTGCTGTTTAACTAGGAAAAAGAAGAGGCAGCAGAAAAATGTCACAGAAGTGATTTCAAGTCGTGTCTGTGCGCGTCAAGCCGCTTTGACTGCACCACTCTAAAAGCTCTGATCAGCCAGATTACTTTGTCGCCTCCTTGCTCGCTAATCGAGCGTCATGGTAAACGCGTTGCGGATCCGTTTTTCGTTCCCAGGCGTCGGCGTCAGGGTCCGGATTCAGTGTGGCGGGATCGATAATCGACAGGACACTACAGGCTACAAAAGAAGCTCCATTTGTAAGGCAGAGAGAGAGAGAGAGAAAGAGAAAGGAATAAGAGAGATAGCGAGACAGAGACAGAGAGAGAAAGAGTATCAGACGGATCAGAGCCTGTCGAAAATCGGCGGTCGCATTTTATCCGCTTTGCGCTTTCGGCATCGGGAAAGCACGGAAGACGGTAATTGCTTTCTCCCGGGGCACAAAGAAAATATTGTCGCTGTCGGGGGCAAAGCGCGGTTGATGGCATAAATTTAGCATAAAAAAAATAGACGGTAATCGCCTTATCTCCCGGGGATCTGGTGCCGCGCCGCGCCATCCGGTCCCCCGACCGCGGACCAGAATTCGCCAAGATTTTCCTGGTCGCTGGTTACGCGTCACGACCGCCAGTCCCTTGTTTACGTAGCCAAATATATGATAATGCATAGCAACGCGACGAATGAATATGTAACGCTGCGCCGGGTCAACTTTAAACGATCGTGTGAACACGTCGCTGACAGGAATCGAACGCGCCACAGAGAACGCCCCGGAATATCAACCGAGGACTACGTCAAAATTCAGTCCACTGTGTTCCCTATTTTCACCTTCTTCTTCGGTGAACCGATTGCCTCTCGTGCTTTTTAAAAAAAATATGCATACGATAATATAGCATCATAGTTTTAAGGACCGCGACCAGAGAAGTGAAGGTGTGGGTCGATGAGACGAAAGCCAGGCCCATCGGAAAAGACCATTAAAGATGAACAATCCATCGATGGGTTGGCAATGTCTGGGTGAGCTCGTTGTGGAAAAATGTGGCTGTATGATGGGAGACAAGAAGGCTTATAAAGGTTTTCTCGAAGGAGGAAAGAACCAGTGTTCAATGAAAACCCGAGTTATAGAGTTGCATAAAGAGTTGAGTTTAGTTGAGTTAGAAGTCGTTGTATTGGTATTTACAAGTTACGAATTACTATGCACTGTATACTTTTGCTATCGATCGCATTAATCATAATAACAATAATAATAATCATAGGACACTTTCTACAATAATGTTTCCTTAATAACTCTACAGGCTGCTAATTAGCAGCGGAACGACCAACAGTGGATCGAGCAATCGTTCGTTGGATAGAAACGAGTACCAGAAGCAGACTAGAATACTTTCCGTGACTTTCCTTAACGAGCGAGGAAAAGAATGGTGTTTGCGTGGTTTCCCGGCGGAAAAAGGGACTCCCCGGCGAGCACAAGACCGAAAGCGCTCGAGTAATAGGCTTAAGTTATTAAAAGGGGGTCATCAGGTGTAAGTATCGCGAGGTGTTCGTTCCTTCTTCGTTCAGCGGATTTCAGTTACGCGGTTTGCACAACGAACGCGAGCTTTCGAGCCAGGTAAAAGCCATGACGCGCACCCCTGCCGTTCTCGAACCCTCTTCTCGACTGTTTTCTTCGAGCGTGCCGCCTTCTTAAAACTTTGGCTGCCACGTCAAAATCACACGTTTCGCTCAGGATACCAAGCGAATACACCGCTAGATGCAATATTTCATAGGAATTAATCATTTATTTTTGATGTTTTAATAAAAATTTTTAATCGTTCAACGGGGCACTTTTTACTTCAAAGTATCCTCTAATTAGCGGTAACGTTCAAAATGCACAAATTGTCAATTTTTATTCAACTCTTACAATTGTAAGCAGTTGATGCGCTGCGATCACTAATGACCACCGTGGCGTCGCAGGAGAAACCGTGGCCGGTCATATGTGACCCCCGTGGCAGTCAAAGCGTTGACCGCGAGCTCCATAAGCAACGCCACGGTAAGAGAGCGTACAAGAAACGTGACGCCCTGTATTTACGGCAATTCGTGCTGTAACGCGGCATGCGAAATGACCCGTTGCAATGACGAATTAATTATGCACTAGGCGTACACTGTATAATTAATAAGCTCGTAATATATCGTTTGTTATCGCGCGTTCGCTACGCACACATCGTAGCCGATGCATTATTATCGGTGTCGTTGGCGCGGCGCGGCGTGGCGTGTCGACGAAAACAAAATGCGAAACGGTGCCCCGATTGCTGGTAAACGCTCCGATCTATTAGCAGGACTACAGCGGCGTTCAAAGGGATACGGACCATCTACCAATTGCAATACTTTGTTACTTTGCATGCGATTGAAGGTAGGAACTGAAGATTTGTTATATTCGCGTATAATATATGGGTGCGTGCGTGTTGATGGGTCACATGCCGAGTTCTTTTGTTCGAGTGCCTCGCTTTCCTTTTAACTGTTATAGTGCGTGTTGTACGATTTATACTGAACTGTAAAAAGTTTTCCCCCTTTCACAAAAGTGTCCATCAGTTCCAAATTCCCAATAGGAACTTTCACAGAATCTGTAAACCAACCGACGTCAAGACTGCTCGAACAGTAATTGTCCCTCCCATATTCTCTATCACAGACGATTCAAAACTTTTGCACGGTGCTGGACTTCTTGAACCTTGACCACCATATAGAAGCTTGATTTTGATTTCTAAATAAATATTTGAAACTAGCTCGAGCAGCTTTGTTTCCCAGTCATTGATTGCCGATTAACGCGGCAGCCGTTCTAGGAGGAATCGAGTTATACCCCGTTCCGTCCGTTTCCGATTCGCTTCCGGTGGCCGAGAACAAAAACGCTCCTTGAAAGGGTGGCTCGTCGATCGGTTGGCCTCGTTCGCAGAGGAGCGTGCAAAAAAGAAATCACCATAAACAAGCTTACCTCCGATAACGACGGAAATTAATGTCGCTTCTCGAATAAGCGGCGCTAAATCGCGGCCACCATTTTTCTACGGCGCGACCCCTGCGCTCAGCGAACGGTCACAGAAACGTTCTCCTGGGTCACGGGAACCTTTATCGCCACGGTTTGTAACGATATTCCTTAACCCTTTCGCTACGAGTGGTCGCTACGTACGAACGTTGACTATAGTCACTCGTGAAGTTTCGCGAACAGAGTATTATTGCATTATTACACGATAATTTTTTAACCCGTTGTACTCGGAAGGCAACTGTTAATCGTCTAATGACACTAACTTCAAAAAATTTCAACTTCAGAATATTTACTAACATTCGCCCATATTAAACTTCATTTAGTTTAGCTAAGTAATATACTAAAACTCAAATGTATCACTATTTACCCTTTGAGCCTAACTAATAAATAAACTAACTAAAGTTTGAAAATTTGCGAAATTATCATTTGGTGATTTTCACCTTTCGAGCGTAACGGGTTAACCCTTCCCTTTCTACGGCCGATTACAATCGCTCCGCGTAAAATACCGCGGTATCAAAGGTACGACGGGCAATTGAAGTTGTCCTGCAAGTGCACACTTTTGACGCAGCGACTTGTTCAGCAGGAGTAACGCGCCGAAGAATCCGCCCGTGTCGAAAGGGTTAATCTCGCGAATCGTTTCATTTACCGCAACCGGTCGCGAGGCAGCGGGGAGAGGGGTGTGAGAGGCCGCGAACGCGCGGCAACCGATCCCCTGATTTACTAGCTTTTCCGCGCCGGTTGCAGCGCAGTTGTAAATACCCGGGGCGTAATAAATAACGGGAAGAAACGCGACGTACAATAGGAAAATGGTGGAATCAGTTGCGCCCGCGCGCTACCTTTTCCACCGCGCGGCGATAAATCGTTGGCTGGAAGCGAACCACGTTAGGCGAGCGCCAAGGAACCGCGGCGATAAATCTTGTTTTTGATAATTGCAACGAACGCTATACGACCACCGCCGGCTGTATCGATAAATCATGTTGCCAAGGATCGGTAAACAATGGACGAAATAGAGAGCGAGAATTTTTTTAACGCCGAATACCTTTTCCGTGACTTGATTACAAATGCACTTTTTACGTTAAATCCTGTAATGTAGGGGAACAGCTTCATGCTGACGTCACGCGAGCGCCGAACAACGAGCGCATACTCTCTGTGCATATGCGAATTTAAGCACATACGTATAACAAGTACTTATTATAATAAAGTTTCATTTAACGCTTAGCCAATCGAATGGGGAGATCTCCCACTTTTTGCACAAGAGCGCTGAGATTGATCGTATTTAATTTCGTAACTAATTAGTCTCAAACTAGTGTTGTTCACAGTTCGTCAAATGCATTTTCTGCTTTTCCAAAGTACAATTTTTAATAGATTCTTAATACACTATGGACAGTGTCCGGTTAGGTGTGGCACCGTACAGTTAGCTCAATGTTAATAAGCTCTCTGCCGGTGAAGCATTAAGTTTACCTACAGCTTCTATTTATTATCTTACCTTACTCGTTTGCCCGTATCCTATAGTTAACAAACATAGCAAACCTCCTTACTAATTCTCGTCTAAACGTCAAGCTAGCACAGAAAGAATCTTTCCGCTCGACTTCCTCTTTCCCCTCTAACATTTTCCCTACAGCTCCGCAAGATATGGGAACCGGTAGACGATGAAAACTGCAAAGTACAGCGATTGAATTCAAATTGTTACCTTATCCACCGCGCGCGCGATACAGTTTCAATTCCGCGTCCTCTCTCCTCTCCTCCGACGTGTCGCGCCCTGAAATATGCATCGCGGGATAAGTCACAGGTGCGTTCGCAGCCTACGACCGCGAACCGTTTCGTGAGACACGGAACCGCGGTGTAAATCCGCGTTTATTGGAGACGCACACGCACCACGGCTCTGCTTGTTCTCAGCAGGTGGCGCGAAATAATTGAAACTGCCACTTCGAACGCGACACCGTGGCACACCTGAACGCGATCCCCTATCGTAGGCAGTCATTTGAAACCATTGGGTGCGCAAAAATCTCGGTCATTCGACGAGAATCGCGGCGAGCGACAGAATGCGGCGCGTCAAAGGGAAAGGCGAAACGGTCGGCGTCGACTAGACCAGCTTCTCTTTCTTCAAGCCACGATTCCTCGAGAGCCCAACGAAAGTCGCGAGCCAGCCCTGGGACATGGAGATCACGCGAAAATTAAAAATCGACGTGTACCAGGCTGTAAGGCGGTCGTGGAAAGGGTTGAAAGAAGCCGACGAGTATGTGTATACCGGGGCTGGAAAGGTATGAGCGGAGGGTGAAAAGGCGGGATACGATATGAGTGGAATGCTTTACGACCCCATTTTTCAGAAGATCACCTCCTGCGCCTCCGTCCTGGCCCCCCTCACCCTTTCCACGCGCTTATTTTCCCTATTCCTTGCTTCCACCGTTCCTTTCGCCGCTCCCTCCTCCCCGTCTTCCGCTCCTCTCTTTCATCCGTTTTGCGCGCGACCAAACCCCTTCCGCAGCCTCGCGGTTCCCTCTGCCTCCTCCGTGCCACGCAGATTCACCCAGCACGTTCGCCACCCTCTACCTCCCCCGCCCGCCGTCCCAGTATTTGCATACTGCAGGATCGCTCGGTTGATTTCACACAAGCTCTTCGATCTCCGAACTGAAATTTAAAGCCGCGCACGCTGGCGAACTTCTCCACGCGGGCTTAAAAGCATCATATTTTACGTCCGCCGTCCCCGTTCCCGGCTTCTTCTGTTAACAGAAAGACCAGCCAAACATCCAGAAAGATTTTCTGGACCTGCCTGTTCTTTTTCTCCTCCCTGGTGCATTCCTGTTTCGACTTTTCATCCCTGCGCTCACACACCCCTCCCGTGTCGCATTTCAGACCCGAACCTGACAATTCCCTCGCAACGATCACGTCTCGCTCGTTCCTCCGCAGCTTCCGCAAATGTTTAAGTACGCGATCACCAGGGAGCGGGCCGCGGGGAGGGTTAGGCATTTCGCCTGGCAGCATTCCAGGAATTAGAGCAATTCGATACGCGGGGGTAAAGAAGATTTCGATTACCGTGCACCATCTCCCCGGTTGCATCGATCACACCGGACTCGAGCGAGAGGAATTAAGAGAAATTGGCACGCCGTCGTAGAATCGGCTCGACCTCGTTCTACCTCCGGCGGAGGGAGAGAGGTCAACTGCTTGGAAAATTCACCGGATTCGTTTTAGACTGGCCCCTTTTCCTCGGTTCGTCGCTCGCCCGGCATACCCGGCGCCGCGCCGCACACCGACGGGGTCACTAGCCGCCCTCTCTCGTCTCGTATTTTCGTATTTCAATTTCAAGGGTGGCAGGTTCGCCTCCGCTATTTTGAATACCGCGTGTGCACCATCGCGCGCTCCGAGCGGGAATAAAATTTTTCCATGAAATCTTCTAATGGGGAGGGCGCATGTTAAATTCACTCGGCCTCCTTTTACCAGAGGGACCATTCACCTCTGGCCACCGAGATCCTCGATAATTTATGTAATCGTTGAAGCCGCGCGAGTTTTCTCCGCCCCGTCGCCCCCTGCGTGCCCCGGTCCATTTCGTTTATTTAGCGTTCCCAGAAATTCCGAACGACATTGATCGCGGCGAGGGATCGAATGCATCTTGTATGCAACGGGGGCCGCGCGGGTTCCGGCTGTTATTCAGCTATTCACTAGCCGGGGAGAAGCTCGCCGAACTCGGAGAATGGTAAAAAGTAGAATCGACGTTGCAGGGCCGGCCCGCAATATTCCTCGGGACCCTTTCTCGATCGACGTCCATCAGCGAAAACCGTTTGAAAGGCTGAAAGCAGCAGAAACGAGGCGAAAGGGTGGAAAGTGGCTGACTTTTTGGGCTAGACCCTTAGAGAGGACGGCCGGGGTATAAGAAATAATAAACGAGACCATTAAGTCCGTGAATTTTCCTCGTGCACGAGGGTGGAAGAAAACGAGGCGAAAGAACAAAAGCCCCTGAGCTTGCAGTCTTTACATCCCACGGTCTTTATATTTTCATACCGCCCTCTCTTTCTCTCTTTCTTCTCCACCCTACCCGTTTCCGTCTCCGTTCCGCTGCGTGTCTTTCTCTCTCTTTCCTCCCTTTTTCTCTCTCTTCCCTCTCTATTTCTCACTCGTTCTCTCTCTTCCCTCCCTCCCTTTCTCTCTCTCTCTCTCCTTCTCTCTTTCTCGCTTTTGGTCTCTCTGTTGGCTGAACGCGCGAGTGCACGAGTCACTGTGCTGGCCCTTCCATAGTAGACAGACGCCGCGCCGCCGTGCTGGACTTCGTAAATTTGTAAAAATATTCCGTCGTGTAATCTGCGCACGGTTTGTTTGCGGACGGTGCGGGAAGGGAATCGAAAGGACGCGAATTGAAATCGAATGCCCGGTACGAACGAACCCGGCTGACCCTCCGCCGCATTCCTTGGACCCCTCGTCCCGTCCAGATTACAATGTCAATGGGTTCCATTCGGTCCGACGAAACGGTGTTTTCACAGGGAATAAAGAGATTCCTTTCCGGATCGAGCGACGATCAAACGATTACGGGAAAACGCAGCGGGGCCCTGCGCGCGACTAGTAAACAACAGTGATTTCTAAAGAATCATCGTTTCTCTTTGAGCGACAGCAGACAGATCGATCTTGTAGGAAAGGGTTATAGTAGAAACGAGTTTCGCGAGTATTCCTCAGTCGAAAATGTTGGAAATAAATGATAGTAATTTCGCTTAGGAAGAAATGGTGTATTTCTACGGTTCGCAGGAGAGTGTGGAGTGGCAAAAGCAAAAGGTAGTCATACTGATATATCCGTAACAGACGTTAAGAAGATCGGCTGTCCTCTTCGATAGATAATCGAGTCGAATCGAGACAGTCGGCGAGCAAAGTGAAAGTAAAAATCGTGAACGAAAACTCGATCAAGAAAGTAAGAAGTAAAAAGTAACCATGAAACGCACTTCTATTTCGTCCTATTTGTTTTTTGTGCACACTCTGTTAAATACACGTGAATCAAGAAACTTTGAGAAGTGTATATCATGTTTTTTGACCGCAAATCCTGATAAAATATCAACAGAAAGACAGGTTTTATGAAACTCGAAAGTTTTACCGATCCACGTAGCCGACCCGACACCGACAACGTTGATCAGAAAATCGCGAGGCAGATACCGGGACATGTACTGTCGATCGTTGATGTCGCAAGCGACGGCGCGCCGCACCCGAGGGTTTCCCCCGTACCGGCTTAGACCAGCCTGACGTTAAAACGGCAAGAGAAGGAACTTCTTGAGCGAAGCTACCACGAAGAGTGACGAACAAGTAAAACAATTTCATCAGCCTCGTAGCGTCATTTGAATGTTGGGCAATAAGACGAAGTCTGACCTCAAGCGTGTCTCTTGGTTTTATTATTAATATTTATAACGTGTTCATTTCTACAAGTATTATTGCAGTCCTCATAACAGATCAATTCTATTCTCACTTCGACATTCCCTCCCACTCACCCCAATCTCTCATTTTTCACACTTCAAACAATCATACCAATCACTCTCTCACAATGGAACCAACCACCGCAAGGACAATTACTTTTTAACAGTAAGCAATCCAACCCATGGTTGACGACAAGGGAACCACCACCCTGTAGGCCGACAAGTCAACCCCCATGGTACCAGTTCCTAAGTCATAGTCATGTGGCTATTGGTAAGAGAAGGAAAAGAAATGGGAAGGGATGTTTCTTCCGGGGCCTGCTAGTGGATTCATCAGTAAGGCTTACCTAGCAGGCCGCTGCCTTAGACACGAGGATAGGAAGAGACAAGTCAGAACTCATATATATAGAAACTCTGACCCGGCTCGAGCACTTGCAAGAAAGGTGCTCGCTAAATTCCTCCTAGTGGCGAGGGCAGGAAGATCGCCACAGTCATATTGGTCATACTTTTCGTGGGTTTTCCATTCTGGAAAATCCCACTACCCAATAGTGTTTTGCACACCATGACCTGTGTGGGCTATCATCGGGCACCTCGGGTTCGTCATACCCGCACTGCGGATGCCGGCGATCATCCACAGCCTGAGGGGCAGATACCGGGGCAGGTGCAAACGAAGCTGATGACGCTGACGCCCGGTAACGAGCGACATCAAACGGGGAAACGGGTTCCCTGTCAGTGTAACGGAGCGCTGAAATAAATCAGGCCAAAATCCAGTGCGCACCGTTGCTCCTTCGCTGAAAGTTTACCCACGGATTTAGGGCGCGGGCTCCTCCTCTCGTTTAGCGTCATCTCGCTTTTTTTCCGGTGCATGACTCGAGAAGAACCATCAGGAAGGCCACCCTTCGCTCCAGCTCCGTCTTTCGCCCTTCTGTTCAAGGTTCAACGAGCACCCTTATCGACCTCGACGTGTCCGTAGCACGTGACGCTTTTCAAGCGGTGTCCCTCGCCTCGAATCGCCAATTGATTTCTCTCTCGCGGTCATTATCCGATCCGCACTCGGTGTTCGTGGGCTGGTCAGACCGCGTAAAACGACCCCGCAAAACAAATTCGATGATTTACGATCTTTCGTGCTGTGCGTCTGCGAAAGGTTGGCTGTAGGGACGGCGCAGGGGCAAGTGGGGATATTTCGCTCGATTCCTTCCATCAGGCGTTGACACACGATTCGATTCGTCGATGTTATCCTACTTTAGGCTAGCAGTGAAAATTCACAAGTGCAGAACATTGCGATTGTCCTGGGTGAAAGGCTGATTTGCCTTCAAGTTCTATTTTTTATATATTCCTTTAAGTTCTACTTTTATATCTTGTATGTCAACCCTATTCGATTACTCCTACGGATAATCAAAGCTTGCTTTCCAGGTAAAAGTTTTTACATCGAATTTAACGGGGTATAAATAATTATTTGGCAAACAATGGATATTAGCTCGTGTGGCCACTGCCCTAGTACTGCATTTTTACCGAGTGTACTCTGTGCAATTGGTAGAACTCTCCCGAAATAAAACAGTAATGCCAATGCAATTGGTACAGCAGCCACAGAAACATACCATGATCGTAAATTAAATTAATTATTTAGTCGAATAGTTAATTCAACGATGCCACTAATTGATTTAACCACGCTCATAATTACATCCTGTTTGCAGTAAAATAGAGAAAACTGCTGTCCACAGGGTACAGTTTCTATCGTATCGATTGTCATTATACCTACTTGTTACTAGAAGCTACAGTGCTTGAAAAAGTGCCTAGAAATTCCAAAATTCAATCGGTGTCCGTACAAAGATGAGCTTTCACGCACGAGGAGAAGGAATATTCTTGACGCCGCGATTTCATGGGTACGCCACAATCCCACGGGGAAGTCTGTCAACAATGGGTCCTATCGAAAGCATCGAAGGGACCTGAGGAACGCTTTGAGCTACGAACAAATCGTTGCTTCTCGTCTGGGGGTGAGTGATCGTTCAATTTTTAGCGTTTGGCAAATCGTTCGTTAGAGCAGTCTATAGAAACACACGGAAACGCAGAGGGGAAGAAACTCGAGAAGCCTGTATTTTTTTAAACGTCCACTCTTGTGAAACCAAAAGACGGATGAAAATGCTGTCGCGATCGACGAAATATTCGAAACAAAGACGAACAACAGCCAGACCTCAATGGCATAAACGCGAAAGATGAGCATCGATCGCTTGCAGAAAAAATATAACCAGATTGAGTATCCCAAGAGTTGGTGTCAACCGATATTGTTCTTTTAAATAAACGAATTCCATTGTCTAACACTGCGAACAAAATCGCTTGCTTTCTCTTGCCCCGAAGATACAATAACGAACAAAAGTTTGAGACGATAGGATAATATAAAACAGAATTTTATGATTCGAAAATATCGTTTATCTATTCATCTTTATTTTCATTATAGTAGAACACTATTCATCGATAAGCATCGAATACAAATTTTATTCATACTGTAATTTCTTATTAATTAATAAATTAATTTCTTTTGACTCTTTGGTCTTAAACTTTTGTCCGCTACTGTATCTGCCTGGTCGATCGTCACCGAATGGCGTCCATTCTTTTTCATCGTTCCTGCACAAGATCGTCTTATTCGACGGTGGATGGGATATTAACATGGGAACGTCGAAGCGGACCTGATGATTTTCTCGTTATTCCCGTTCCTACGGATAAAAGGGTCCCTATCCGGGATGAAATCGATGAGCAAGCACGTCTGCATGTTCGAGGGGACGGGGCACTTCCGTTGATTTCGTACTTCAAATATTTTTCGATAACGTTAGTCGCCGATCGACCGGATGAAAGTCCTTCCCAACCCCTTCCCGGGGTTGCCGGAACGGCGCGCGTCAAGTTTACTCTTCCCCTGGCGGACGATGAAACCATTAAAATCGTTCGGTTAATTTATCGGATCCGTTTAGACGACAGCGAAACGGCGTTTCCCAGACGGATCCGCCACTATTCGAATTACGCCATCCGATGGAGTGTTAGAGCGCAAACGCGCGATCAGCCGACGGATAATCCTGAGATGAGAAAAACAGAGAGGGAGGAAGAGAAAGGGAGAGAAATAAGAGAGAAAGAGAGAGTGAGATAAGAGAAAGTGAGATAAGAGAGAGTGAGATAAGAGAGAGTGAGATAAGAGAAAGTGAGATAAGAGAGAGTGAGATAAGAGAGAGTGAGATAAGAGACAGCGAGATAAGAGAGAGTGAGATAAGAGAGAGTGAGATAACAGAGAGTGAGATAAGAGAGAGCGAGATAAGAGAGAGTGAGATAAGAGAGAGGGAGAGAGAGTGAGAGGAATAAAAGGGAGAGAGAGAGGAATAAGAGAGATAAAGAGAGAGATTGGAATAAGAGAGAAGAGTGTGTGCGTTCGTGGATGAGGCCAGATTCGCCAGGGGGTTGGGAAAAAGCGAGCCGTCGCGAACTTTACGTTCTATTAGCGGTGTTCATTTTCGACGTTTACGGCTGGGCCCGGTTCCGAGCGGGGCGTATTTCACCGCGCACTTTTGGCCGTGCCCGTGGCGCATAAATACCACGGGAAATCGATGTATACCTCCGACGGCGTGTAATATTTTACGTTAATTGTACGCGGCGAACAATATCGACAATACAGTATTGCGTTACATCGGGCCCGCTATAAATGAATACATAACGAGCAACCGATACTGCAGGTGGTAATAATTATATCCACGCCAGGCCGCGGTAACCGTTGTTCGATGATGATTCAGAACGTTCCTATTCATCTACACGCTAAAAACGCAATCGATAGATGGCCGATACCGTTCGGTTCCCAACCCCGTCCGTCCCCCCTGTATCCCGCTCCCCCCCATTCTCTCTGTCCGTCCTGTTGAACGTGTTTCAACGGGGGCTCCGTTTAATTAATTTAATACGGGAGGACGCCGACGTCGTTGAGTAACGAGAAACGACAAAACACCGATACCAGATGATGCTGAAATATTAACTTTTCAAATAAAAATGTAATTACACCGAACAGGTTCGAACGAACTCCATTCAATTGATATCGTTTTTCCAAGAAACTTCCATTCCGATTCGATTCGTTTTTACAGCATCTCCACCCGCCTCCAACCACCCCTCGTCGCCCGCTATTGACCGTTAAAACAATTCGACCGACGAACGCATCAACATTATTAGTCTTCCATGGCTCGAGTGGCCGGTCGCGGATCTACTTTGAAACGGTTTCAACCGAATTGCGGGTTGGCCAGCCGAACCACGTGACCTGGCCTCCACCACCGATCGCATCAATTACCTTCGTTGGCGCGGGTACAGAGTTGTTTGGGGAACAGAATTAAAAACCCGTTCGATTCGATCGCGATACAACGAACGGGGACAGTTGGGACGCACAGGCACCCTCCGCGCGTTTAACGTTTCGCGTAATAAAATAAGAGACGAGCCTGGCGGGAGCCGTAACCCGAGTAAGGAGGCATCAAAAGCATCGCCGGAGGATGTTGTGCGAGCAATATCCAAAATCTTCGGCATATCCGACGGTCCAATATTTGCCATGAAGATGAACGGTTCGAGGGAGGGTTTCCTTTCCCCCTTGCATCCGCTGTCGAGAGCCGTGCGCGCCCTCCCAACCCCTCCCCCACCCCCTCCATCGCTGTTGGAATCGAATCTGACCCTTCTTCCGTTCGTCTGATCGGTGACACGCGCTTTTTGTGTGTCGCCGCCGCGTTACGCGGATTTACAGCCTTGTTTACGAGCGACCGACCGGGGAGGGGTCTACGACGACGTAACGAACGATCGTGGGGCGGGACACGAGAAGCCCGACCCTTGCTCGGCCGGATAACCGAACTTGCCAGACCGATAAGGCACACCTGAAACTATTCTGTCAACCTCTCAGGAATACCCTGGAGATAAGCGACGGCGGGTAATTTGCAAGTAAAAAGAAAGGTTTCGAGGAGGGGAAACGTACGACCCACGACGAGATCTAACAGCTATCCGTATCTGCTCCCGTGAGATTCTTGCCAGACCATGGATTCCTTCGAGCAGATCGTGGTGTTCAATGTCATGGATTAACTAATGGCGCCGGGAGGGCACCACAGACCGGAGAAAGCCTGCTCGCTCGTGCTGTTTGGGATCCATTCAAGACCTTTGAGGTCAACCGTTCGATTAAGACTTCGCATACGAAGTTGTTGGGCGTTGCAGTAAGCGAAAGATTTAAAAAAATTGACAAACGCATATATTTATCCATGGTCCCTACCAGCAATTTTTGTCAGACGCATATATGCGATCGTAGCACTGAAAAGGTTAACACCGAAATGTGTAACCACTGAAAAAGTCTCAAGGCGGAGAAAACAAAAATTAACAAGCGCATATATGTGTCCATAGTCCCTACGAGCAAATGTCGTCAGACGCATATATCCGTCCATAGCACTCAGAAGGTTAATTTTATAAAGAAAATTATCGTTGCTTCTTCCTCTTTTACCCATAACCTCCAATAGTTAGAAATAAATCTATTACCCTTGCGTTTCGATTTTGCGCTGTTTCACCATTATCCGCTTTACGTTGTTCACGTGAAATAGTCGATAGATGGGACGAGTGCTCGAAGGAGTAACGAACACGCAAACGTGTCCTCTGCTCGAGGGCAGAGCAGTGCTTCGTCGCGCGATTCATCGTTTCGAACGACGGGATAAAAAGCAATATTGCGCAGAAGGGGGACAACAGTAGTGGCTGCCGTTTTCAGCGAAAGGTCGATATCGCCGACGATAGGGCGACGCATGATTTGCGGGCGTCTTTCTTCGAAGCGATCGGGAAACGCTGAGCGTGGCAGCGGGAAAGTGGCCGACGGTAGTTAGGTGGACAAATGACGGCTAATAAAACGGAACCAGGGCGGGAAAAGGAATCGAGACAGCCATAGGTTACCGCGCCGCTGTTACGATGCAGTATGTATTGTTGGACGAAGAGGAGCGATAAAAGTGTAATTGATTCTAATGCAAACATTATTCACACGGATCTGTACGTTCCTGGATAAGGAACACGGTGTTTTCGAAGGACATTTTATAGGGTTTCTTTTGCAACACGCTCATTTAACCCTTTGTCATCCGTGGACCAGCTACTGTAAATCATCGACGGTTTCGTAACGCTCTGTTATCGCGGGTAGATTGCACCCTTGCCTTCACTGGATCCCTCTATGTGTTTCAATCGTGCGTATCGCTCCGTGAACGAGTTATTGTTACGACATATGCAAATGTACGTAAAGAATGCTGTTCACGCGCGTCCTTAGCTTTCACGAACAATTATTATTTATGACACTTATTACAGTCCGAGTAAAGGCACAGCTGCTCAAGAGATTGATCAACATCATACCCAACGTCATAGCAACCAATTATATTTTGATTAAATAATAAATATAAAAGGAAGAATTTCATAATATAAAACGTGTCTTATCATTATTAAACTTGATATTATTAAATATCAAATGGTTAAATTATTTTAAATATATCTAAGAGCTTTACTTTGTTTTGCCTACACCTAAACCCTACCATTTCTCTAAATAAAATTAAATTCCTATACGTATTTATCGCAAATGCCGATTAAAGATTGCGAAGAAACAAAAGGCAACGAGAAAGTTAGCCACGAGACAAGCGAAAAGTAATGACCGGGAAGGAAGAGGGCCCTGTTATGTTCTGTTATCGGTGATATTAGGCCGAATTCAATTCGCACTTACAAGCGTGTTAACAGTTACAAATGACCTTGTTGACCAAACCTGTCGGCTGTTCCGTGCAAACCGTCTAATGACCTACCGCTAATAACTGTTACCGCTCTTGTAAGCGCGTTCAGAATACGGACCATTAATTCCGTGCCGCTAAAGTGTATTAGCGCCGCTAATTTACCACCCAGAGCCTGTTATTTACAGTCGTAGCCACCGCTGTCGCGATAGCCTCCTTTTCAACCACTTTGTAACGTACGATCAGCGATAGAAATGCCTGAATGTGTAACGACTACGAAAAAATAGTTGCACGCCATTGTACTTCACTTCGGAATCGATTAACCAACACCGAATATACACTAGATCTTCCATTACTTAAGGGTGTTTACAACATTTTGACAATTACAAAAATTTGATTGTTACCTAAAAAATATAGATATGCTACTATTGGCTAAAAGTTTGGAATCACTTTTAGAATTGCAGCCATGTTAAATCTCCTGCGACAATTTATTGTTCGTTTCAAATTAATATTACTAATTTTAACAGTAGTTTCTTTTATGGAAATGCTTTCATGGAAGAGCTTTTTAAGATGCCAGCGTTCTAAATTCCTTTTCTTCAAAATTTAAATGTTTCTTAAGACCTCTAGGTGATTCCAAACTTTTGCCCGATAGCGTACATGCAAATACTACTTTGCAGCCGCTGCGCGTGTCCAAGATGTACGGGATGTAGCTGAAAAAGAAACGCGAACGAACGCTCGAGAGGGAATATTGAATTTTTTTGGTAATATTTTCATCGTTAATCGCCCCGCTGGTCGACGGTGGAATTATTTTCCAAGCCACTCCACGACCAAGAATAATTATTGGGCGGAAATTCGGGGAACACCGCCGGCATAAATCACGGATCACGATTCAGCTCCATGCTAGGGGGTGACTGGCGCGCTGAGAGAGTTTCCTTTGTATTCTAAATAGATAATAAATATCGAGATGCCGTAAAAAGTTTTCGGCGTTATTGCCAGTGAAATCGACGATATCGTCCAATCGCGCACAATGCCTGTTAGGATAAAGGACACCCATGAAAAACTGCCCCCTCCCCGCCCATCCCCACCCGTCGTCGTCGAACTGGTATCATCCACTCGAGCGGGGAAGGGTGGACACCGAGTATTAACATATTTACGAGCGCCATGAATTCAAACCTTCCCCTCCGTCCGACCTGCGCGGCTTTCTCTCGCTCTTTATTTCACCCTGCACCACCTTACCCTCCCTCTCCCTCTCTCTCTTTCGATTCGCCTTTTACCCTTCCGTCCTCTCCAGGCAAAAGTACACGTCCCTTCCAGCCGGAAATCGACATCGATCGACCAGCGAAGCACATCGAGAAAATTAGTCGAGCGTGTCCCTCTCAACCTGCGAGACCCCTCGAGTCTCATCCCTCGCTCAGGACTTCTCACCCCTTCTTCGCGCTTGCAAAAATGCGCGTGCAAACTTATTCGAGCACGTACGCGATATCTGTTCTCTCCCTTTCTCTGTCTCGCTTCGATTTCACGACTCTTCGTTTCCCCTGTCCTAGAGAATGCCCCGCTACGCCGTGTCAAAATTTTCACAGAGGATCGGCTACCGAGAGGGTGTCAACCCAGCCGATAAGGTTGCTCATCGTGCTGAATCACAAATAACACTGTGATTCCAGCCGACGAGTTTGTCGAATCTTCAGTCATTGATAACCCCGATTAGCATTATCAATCTTTGTGCAGTATATCGTAGGTTTGACGAATAATACATCAACAACACTATACAGGGATATGAAGACGTTTATTTACTCTTAATAACTGACTGTTCACAAGCCTATGTATATTGTTCGAGATCTCAAAGCCGTTTGAGGCTTCTGCTACGATGAATCTAGGCCAAACTCAGGCTACCTTCACTCTACACCTTTCACTGTACACCAGGTTATCGTACCTGGTATCACCAAAAACTCCCCACTCCTAGCTAAATCCGTATATAAAGATACAAATTTGTAAAAATGCTCCGTTCTTAACAACCTTTGACGCCAGTCACAAGGTATGCACAACGAGAAACGCTATACATATAAACAAAACAACATACAATACTATGCTAAACACAAGATACAAAAGATGTAAGAACCTTTAATTTAAGGTTGACATGAGTACAGGTATATTTACAAAAAAAAAAAATTCTAAAAACAAAGTTAGTGTTCTTCACTAAAACCTTCATGTTGTAATTTTCTAAATCCTATAAACCTACGGTACTCCTAAGAAGACGTTTATATTTATCGTCGCGACTGTGTACCGTGACGAGAGCTGAAACAAGCGTTGAATATCAAGAACCGCGAGCCAATCTTTCCGAAACGGTCGGAATAGGAAGTTCGAAATCTGACGCGATAAACCAACCACTTCCGTCTCAATTATTCGAATGGAAAAACGGAAGCGATCGGCGGCGAATTAACGTCACATTGTCAAACGGGTATTAGAAGCCTGTCGCGACGGTAAACACGGTTTCCTCTCGGCTCGGGAACTAAGCAGTTTCGGTAGCATCTGAACGCCGCGACGAATGTAAACGAAGTTAAGGTAATTCGATCAAGTTGGCGCGCGATCCCGCGGATATCCCGATAAAAATCCACGTCAATTTTAATCGGTGTCCGTGACGCGGTTGATACGACGCTCGAAAGCGGTGTTCAATCGAATTAAGCGGATCGACGAATAAAAACCGAGTTAGCGTTAACGAAGTTTTCTAATTCATCGATCCTCCCTCTTTCTATCCGCTTCCCTTAGCCGACCGGTACAAATGAGATATCCCGAAACCGACTAACCGAGAGTGTTTTCGTGCTGCTTGAATATTTGAAAGCATCGGGAGAGCTGACCCAGCCAAAGCCTCTCCTCCCTCCTTACCCGCCCGCGCCGAGGATTCCTTGCTTCGACAACTTCCCTATTCTATAAATGCGAGCGTTTCCCGTAAATGCAAAAGCTTTTAGACCACCGCGAATAAATACAAGCATTTCGCTTTACTCCCGCGACTCGTCAACAGTCGCAGCCGCGTTGCCGTGAATTTCTCCTGTTGCTCCCGCGTCTATGGAAATTTCGAAGAATCGAAACGGGAACTCTGAGCTAACCCAATGGCGCCCGTTAATTACCACCTTTACCCAGTGTGTAAGATGAAGAGAGATTTTTGGAATAGTCTCGTATGCAAGTATGTGCGCTCCTTTGTGGAACGCTGCATCCCTAGCTTAACTCCTTGGCGTACAAGTAAAATGGAATTTAATGCGTCCGAAAAATACTATTTAACCCCTTAACCTACAATGACGGGCATAGCCCGCGTACGATGATCGGGCCAGAAGTGAATATTACGTACAATATTTGATACGCAATTACAGCAATGTCCCGAACGCTGCGCGAGCTTGCATACGATTTCGGCCCAACATCTTCGAATCTAAATCGTAGGTTAAGGGGTTAATTTGGTTCAACTAAATAGTTATGTGCCCGCTTGAGAACAGAACATTTTATTTTGAAATTCTTTTTGAAATGGGACAGGAGAGAGCATCTTGAATAAACTTACGTTTGTCTATCGAACAACCTTGCTATTCCGCTGTTGCTTATTACTAGAGCCTGGTAATTAACAATTATAACACCAAGGGCTGAGCGTATCCTTGAGGATAACAAAGTTTCGAAATACGTATCGAGCTATATGCTGGCCCGTACACGGTCGAGAAGTCGACGAGCGAAAAGCTAGATACACTCGTTACAGCAGCGTAATCCCTGAAGCGAGACCACTTTTCCATCGACCACCACCTCGCTTCCGTTTCCCGAAAACGTTGAAGCTGTACACAAACAGGGTCTCCCTCTCGGGTTTGTCGGGTGACATTGAAAAGATCGAGAAGAATGTAAAAAGAAAGGGAACTGTTGCTCCGTAGGCAGACGGAAGGAGAGAAAGAGAGAGAGAGGGAGAGAGGAGGCTCTCGCCGCGAAGTGGTTGCATTCACTGGGGACACAGGCATCCGTCTGAAATCGATATACCGGCAAAGTGTAAACGGAAACGGATCTGCTGACACAGAAAGGCGGCTGAGCGGTAGTCGTCTTTGTATGCAAATCGCCGGGGCCTGGTGACGGAAACC
This sequence comes from Tetrapedia diversipes, assembly GCA_033822845.1. Taxonomy (NCBI): domain Eukaryota; kingdom Metazoa; phylum Arthropoda; class Insecta; order Hymenoptera; family Apidae; genus Tetrapedia; species Tetrapedia diversipes. The sequence goes on along the minus strand of JAOPTO010001957.1, from coordinate 194,889 downwards.
CGAGGAAAAACGACGGCGAGAGGAAGAGAGAGAGAGAGAGGTAAAGAGAAACTAACTCGAGAGGAAACTCATCCAAAGTGGTACCTGCCTGCTATCGGTTGACGAATTCCCTAACGATAACTTTATTCGGCAAGTTGCCGCGCGCCACCGCAGAAACCAGCTCGGAAGACACTTCGAGCCGGAAGCCAGACGACACCCGGGCTGCGATATATTTCCCTTGGCAAACACAGCCACCCGCATTTGCCCTCTTACCCAAAGTCGTCCGGATAATCTCGCGATTTATAAAATCGCTTCTCCCCCGACTGATCTCTCGGATCCGACGTCACGCGGTGACACACTTCCTTTTACTTGGCTCGCAAGCGTTATGCTAAGTTGAAAATCGTTGAAAATCGGAGCGGACATCTATCCGGAGAGCAAAACGATCGATTTTGAAACGGCTTCTCCGCTCTCCCAAGTGAAACGGGAATTTTATCGCGTTTTCCGTCATGAAAATTTGAGCCCTTCGAGATCAAATGAAAAGGGGGAGAGAAATAGACAGGAAAATAGGGGACAACGACCGGTAATTAGGGATGTGCAGGTACCCGAAATTAAACCCGGATCGTGTCGGGACAGAATCTTGAAAAACTGTAATATTTATGTATTCGAATATAAATACTAAAGGCAATTTCTAATGGTTGGAATCTAATAACAGTATCGTACAGTTAGGAACTTATTAAGGACTACAAAACCTTGTTTATATTATGTATATATAATTGTAACTAGGGTAGTTATACGAGGGACTCCGTTTGTCCCAACTAAATAGGGTCTCTCATGAGACACAGCGCAGGGGAAGTAGTGAATGTGTACTTTTTAGAGTACCTAGTACTTCCCCAATAGCAGTAGGTGGCTACCGTGGAGGTTTTAGTAGGTAAGAATCTGTTGAGGGGGTTATGTGAAAAAGAAATTAAATAACGAAAAATGAACTATATATTTATTAATGAAGTATATCGGTGGTCTATATGACTGGCGCACAATACAAATAGCAATGGACTAACTAAAAGCGGCGACAGCGCAAACACTTTATACCTGGCTACCCCCTAAACCATTTCAGTATGGAGAGTTTTCAGGTAGAAATAAGTTTCCTATACCTCAACAGAATCCCACATAACCTAGCCGCCCCCCTTAGGGAGGTGAGATATGTTTTGCAAGATTTCCTCCACATAAAAAAAAAAAAAAGAAAGAAGAAAAAGGACTTCAAAACGTTTTACAGGTACTCGAACGTATTCATTTCGACCGGACGATCCTGCAATTTTCAGGGTGGAAAGCAACGTTTCAGCCGCCCAAAAAATAACCATCGATCACTCGACCGGGAGCACGGTGGAACGGGAGACAAAAATACGATTCCTTTCGACTTGTTGACTTTCCTTGGATCCGCTCCCACGGAAGCCGAGGATTTCTTCGTTTCTATGCCAGCTATACCATCGCAGTCGACTACACTTCTACGCGCGTCCCTTCTTCTCGTGCCGCGGGTTCATCGGAATTCCGTCGACCTTGCCAAGTCGAGAGCAAATCCATTCTGGCCGGCGTTTCATCTCTTCCTCTTTCTGTCTCGCGTACACGCTGAAAGAGGCCCGCCGCCGGTTGCGGTCCGCGCCGCACGTATATTTATTATTCCCTAAATATACGTGTTTCCGATACGGGAGATGTGTGCATTTAGGGGGGATACAAGTTGCCGCATAGAATATTCATCCCTCGCCGTGAAATATCGCGCGGAATCGTATTTCGGGAAGGCAACCGGGCTCTCCGATCAAACTCTTCACCGTCGATCGCCGTCAACTTTGAATCCACCCTGACATCGAGCCAGAAACACCGGACGCTCACAGTTTAGAAATAAGTACAGTACGATTAACGTTTGGAAAAATCAAACGACATCGACGCTCTCCACCGAAGATCATCGACGATACGCGAAAGCAACCCCTCCTGGCGCCATGTTGTCGCGAACTCTCAGGGGCACGAAATGAGAAATGTCGCGCGTTGTTTCCCGGCCAGCCGAGTGCCCAAGTTTATGTCGCGTAAGCAAGAAGAATGGCGGCGCGTAGGATCGAGCAGCCAACTCGACGCATGAACAACCAGCGGACAAGCGGCAACAGAGAACAACGCACACTTGCACAGGCATCGTCTCGCGTACACAGTGCAAGTAGGTATTTCGATGGAGCACGAGAAAAGAGAAGTTTAGCAGAGGAGGACGAGGAGAAGAAACTGGAGGAGGAGAAAGAGGAGGTGGAGGAAGAAGAGAAGGGGGAAGAGGAAGAGGAATAGGGGGAGGAGGAGAAAGGGTCGCGAAGAACAAGAGGGATCGAGGGAAGGGCGGAAGAGAAGCAAAGAGAGAGAGAGAGAGAAAGAGGCCGGTGTAATACTCTCTTTGATAACTTCGCACACAGCTACGGCTTGGTAATACCGGGATTAATACACCCCCGGAGCTTTCGCCCTACACCAGTTTATAGGAAGCTGCAGCGACACACACCTGCTGAGTTACGCGATCGACTGCTCGCCGCGAGCAGTTTCGCGTCAAAGGGAATCGGAACGGATTAAGCCATCCTGAAAGCGGTTCTTCCTTGCCTTCGCGATTATAAATAAACGGGGAATCAACCGGGCACGGGCTGATTAATCAAGTCGGAAGCTACGAGAGCCCGGCCATTTCATTTGCCTTCGCTAACCGCGAAATGATCGAGTCCGGGGTTAACCGTTACGATTAACCCTATTAGACTTATTATAGTTTTATAGATAATGCAGAAATGCGATTGAGTGGGTACCCGATTCTGGGAAAGTGTGAAGAGCTTAGGCTTAGGAAGTCCTTAAGCTTTCATGTCCATAAAAAGATACACAAATTTAATGTTCAAACGTAAAGAACTAAAATGAAAAGGCCTCCTCGTCATCGGTTGAACGTTGAATCACGGTTAAAAACCCAGAGCTTCGGCGTCTCAACCTCTGACGAATGTTTGACGCGCGTTAAAAAGCGTTAAAAGATTGAAACGTCGAAGCTACTCTCGCCGTGCATGGAATTAATGCGAACGTCTCCCGGAGCAACCTTCGACTGCTCTACGATTTGTAACTCGTGCGGAATACGTTCCTCTTTATAGACAACCTCTGCTTATAATCCTTTGCAGAGATATCGATAAAGCTGTACGTACCTTCATTTACCTTCTCTCGTCTGTTTTTCGTCATCTCCTTTCAATTGCAAATGCTGCTACTGAATACACCGCTCTGCAGCGCGCAACTGAACGCAGAATATTAAAACGTGCGAGTGCGATGGCAATGGCTGAAGGCAGAACAAATGTAACCGAGTCTGCTGGGACATATTAGTCAAATATTCGTTCGATTTCGGCGCGGATTTTCGCCCGCGTTGGAATTAAAACGTGCCGTCGACAAAAGTCTCGCGCGACGAGTCAGGCTGGAACCAGATTTGCATTACATGCACGATAGGTTACAACGCGTTGGCGCCGCTCCTTCGGCTAAATCAATGTATCAGCCGCGGACCGATGGCTGAGCCGCGTTAAATATTCCCGCGGCGAATTCGCGAAAAAAGATTCGTACGCTTCGACTAAATCCTCCCTCCGTCTCTCGATTAAAATATTCATCGACGGGGAACTGCGGATCGATGGCCAGCCGCGATATCGGTAGCTTATTAACGGTTGACGGACCTCGTGCACGGAGCGTGATACCATAATCCATTGGTCTTCGTCTGCGGCTCGTAAATAAAACGTCGAGCCGGCAGAGACTTCCTTTCCTGTCAACCCCGTCTCCGCTGCAAATCCACTTAGCTCGAATCGGATGAAATCTAAACCGCCGCTGGTTGATGAAGTACTCGATGCTTAAAAGCGTGTGCGCGAGTTCTAACGAAATTGTCCACTCTTTGAAACGGAACTCGAGTACGAGTTTTCAATTTATAACGCCAGAGACGAGAGGGAAATCGGTTTCGGCTGAACGATTACGTTCAGGTTTGTCCCTGCGAAGGACATAGTATTTTAAATGTAGGAAGTATGTTTATTGGCTTGAGTCTTAGTTTTTCATTTATGATAGCCTATTTGGTGGAAGAGTGCGACGACGCTTACTTGGTACGATGTTTCCTGACAATTGACAAGTCTGGGCCTGCGTTGCCCCCATTCATTGTACACTTGTTCACTTCGTCGCAGAGTTTACAATACTAGAGTGATCTGCGGACGATAGCTTTTAATAAGGTAAACTTAACACACTCACACATACACCTATTTATATTTACATACGTAAATGGTATCTAACAGAAAGTAAAGATGTCGCGATTATCGATGTTTGTTCCAACAAATTCAAAACTAAATTAATTTTTCACAGCGACACAACGACCGCTCGGAGGAAACGCACTGATTATTTAACGGAACGAATTGAGCGAGCAGGAAATGATAGGAGAGCATCAGGTCAGAGCGATAGGCAGTTCTGTTACACTCGTATCGAAACACGAATAGCAAGACAGGAAGAGGCAACTCAAGTACAAATGCAGAGCAAGTGCATTTCACGGGCCACGGTATTTCAGAAATTTCCCGATACCATCCCTCTCTCTATCGACGTTCCTTCGCCACCCTCCTCTTTCTCCATTGCGCCGAATTCCCACACCGCCCTCTCTCCCTTCAACCCCTTTACTGGTATCCAGGTCTCCACTATTCGAGGTGGGAGGATTTCCACGCTTCTTCGCATCGGCTGCTAGACGTATTTACGGAGCGAAGGGAAACCCGGTCGATGTCTGGCTTTGTATTTTCTTGGACGGACCGGTTACCGAGTCGAGACAATAACTACTCTCCGCCGGTGCGCCGGATTATGAATGTCGATTTCACTGAATGCCATCATCTCTCTCTCTCTTTCTCTCCCTCTCTCTCACGCACACACTCATTCACTCACTCTACCTCTCATCATCTGTTTCTCTTTCTCTTTCTATCTCTCATCATTTGCTTCTCTCTAACCCTCTGTCTCTCCTGGCAACGGATCCGTTGGGATCGGCCGAGCTTTTCTTGCGATCCGACACATAATTGCGATTACTCCGGAACGGTGCTCCATTCATTTATGCCTGAATGGAAAGAATTCGGCTTTCTCGGATAGAAAACGTTTTATCGAGGGAAGAATCTCGGTTGGATTGTATATTTCTTTTCTTCCCCTCCGCCCCTTGTTTCGTTTTTCTCTTTTTGCCTCCCGACGTTGCCAGATTTCGAAAGACAATAATTCACCGCCGGATAATTTGTTTGCCCGAGGGATGAATGGGATGATCCGGGGACTCTTAGCCGGTCTTTGTCTCGTTCGCGAACTTTCCCAACAATCGTCGTTTTCAGCGGCCATTCATAAATGTCGCGGCTCAAGATTCGAAACTTTAAATCTGCTTGCTCAAAAATTTACCAACAATCATCGGGACGACCTGAAGGGCCTGACCTGTCGTTTCCATGAATCATGCAGCGGGCTTTAAGCGCTCGAAATGTCTTGAACCACTCGAGCGACCCTTCGTTAGAGCCCGACCGTCTGCCCCTCGTTTCCCCGTGGCCGAGTTCTGAATTTTTCATTTCCGTTCGGTGGCCACGAACGCAAGGGGGGCAACGACGTTGACGGTGTCTTGCGTTTAGAAGACATACCGATTAACAAACATACGAGACGCCTGAGCCTTTCGAAAGAAAAGAACGATCGTGCGCAGTGTGCTGTAAAGCTTTAGCAAAAGTTTTATCATAAGGGATGCAATAGAATTTATTAATTTTAAAGCCTTCTGGTTGTGATTAATAAGCATTTAATATATATTTCACTAATAACTTTAATATACAAAGTGAAATATGTGTGCTTAGATTAACTTCCGAAATGAGAATGAGAGTATCTCTATTGGGAGGGTCTATTGGCACGATCTTCATGCTAAATTGACCAAACCGATAAAATAATTTACCTAATGATCGTTTGAAACAAATTGTAAATTCTAAAACGGCAATTGCAAAACACCACAATTACGCCACAATTTTATAATCGCGTAAGCACCTTACAAGTTATAAAACCTTTGTTTTTTCTTCTCTTCTCTTCCCACTTTTTATATTTTATTTTATTTTTTTTTTGTATCGCATATAATTTATGTTTATATTATCATGTACATAAACGACTTTCAGCTAGTTCACAAATGAAATAATAACAATAATAATAATAACAATTACATTAAGCTAATCGTTTCGTTCACGAATCAGCATTGCTGTGTAGCGTTCGTTTAAAAATGTATTCGCGCGTAAAAGAAAGGGAGGATCGACTTAACCCTGCGGATAATTCGCACGGAACCAATTTCCAAGAGGGGATCCACGGAGCAAATTACATTAGGTGCGGGACAGGTAGGGAAAAAGCGGGAAGAGAAAAAAAAAAGACAAAAGGATCCCATTGTACCAATTACAGAGGGTAGGTTAAGAAAGGAACGGTCTCACGTTCCTTTTCAGCAGCGCGAACGAGGGGGACCCCGGGTAACACGGAAGCCGGATTTTCAAGTTGGACGAGCCGCGATATAATCGAGCTGGTGTACAGCCCGGTCTTAGAAGGTTCAAAGTGCGGCATTGCGTGTGCACACACGCGCACGCAAGCTCTCTCTTTCTCTCTGTCTGCTCGTGTGCGCCGCGTGCAGGTATACCCGTAGTGCTGGCGCAGGTTTCACGCTCGAGCGACAACGCGAGCGGACGTTCGAGCGCGCCAGGTAAAACGTGAACAGGAGCCGAAGCAGGTAAACCGGCACTACCTTGCGTCTGACAGCTATGCGACCACGCTCGATCCTCCACCCTCCTTTTCCTGTTTTACACGATCGCCCTTCCGATTTCTGCCCCTCTTCCAAACCTTCCCTCTCCATGCGTACGCGAGAGGAGAAGCTGGAGGTGACGAACGAAAGTTAAGGATGAAGTGAACACAGCGAATCGAAACGAGATTAACCCTTTGTGTTGAATTGAAATTAACCAAAGTCGCGGAGATGCGCCAAATGCTACGCGTGTTAGGGCTGGGCAGCAAGGGTACTTGGATTAAATAAGAACAACTCGAGGTCCGCTTTCTCTAAATTCCTCTGAATGACTTACTTTATTCTTTACTGGTTGTCCTTACACTCCTAGGTTCGGGGGTCGGTCCGAAAATTACCTGCCCCCGACCGGTACACCTTTAGGTGGGGAGGTACAAATTAAATAATGCTTTTTCCCAAATCCGACACTTTGCATTCGAGAAGTGACTGCTAGTCGTCTAATGATACTAACTTTAAATATTTTCAAATTCGAAATAATTACAAATATTCGCCTATATTAACCCTTTGCATTCGAGAGGTGACAGTTAGCGGTCTAATAATATTAACTTCACAAATTTTTAAGTGCAAAATATTTACTAAGATTCGCTTATATTAAACTTTATTTAATTTAGTTAAGTCATATACCAAAATTTACATGTATAACTGTTTCACCTCCAGTCTGATTAATAAACAAACCAACTAAAGTCTGAAAGTTTGCGAAACTATCGTTTGGTGACCGACAGTCGCCTCTTGAGCACAAAGGGTTAAATGTAATTTGGTTCAATTAAGTGATATACTAAAATTTACATGTATGACTATTTAACCTCTGGGTCTGACAAATAAACAAACTAACTAATAAGAATTAAGACAGTGGCGGTATTAGAAGTCAAGGGTATCGACGATATATCTACGATCATTGCAAGGGTTAAACAGAGGGTGATGAAAAATGGGACGGGGATGAAAAACACGTCGGTGACGTACAAAAGGGGGAACGGATAGTGGGGGAAGGGAAATGGTCTACGGAGCAAGGACACGTCGAAAGCACAACCCTGCCGCGGAGAGATTTCGGGATCTCGCGTTGTTGATCGAATCGTTCGTGCATGCTTCGCAAGCGGGCTCAATTCGACTGCGACTAATTCGAGAATTGGCTGCGAGCAAAGCTGATGCCACCGCACAGAATCAACCCCCGCGTACCCCTTGCCAGTGTTCGTCGTTCTGGACGTCGAGCGTCAGGTCGATCCATCGCAGAGATCGAAACCGGAAGCCTCGACTTGTCGCGAGTCCTGCGGTGCAGGACGAACTCTCAACAGCCGGTCCAGTTCATAACTTCGTGCGACCTTAACACATTGTTGACCGGCAATTTTACTGAAAATTCATCTCGTGTCGCCGGCTATTATTTCGTAATTGGATGTGCAAGTAAAACAATATAAATAAGCTATAATAAATTTTATTTATTATTCAACTTTTAACACATTGTGGACTGTGTAGGCAATTTAGTAATTAATGGAGCCTTTGTATAGGGGAGAGCGGCAAAGAATAACGAATGCCGATTGCCATTGCTTTCTTTAGGCGACCGCGGATTAGGTTTCGGGGTGTCGCCGTGTTATTTTTTCGGGGCCGCGTTATCTTCCGGCGGATAATTCGTCAGTTCGTTAAGAATTCGTTAGTTCGTTCATAGAGAGAGTATATAGTTCGTTTAGAGTTCATTATTATAAGTCGTTGCACTAGCTCGTAATTTAGGTAAAAGCCCATCGACCAATAAAATAATTTCCTACAACTGATAGGTGTGATAGGTGGAACACAGAGAATGAGACTCTAAAAGGGGGGAAAGAAATAAAGAAATAGCGCGAGCGTTCCGGAGGAGTTTCTGACTCTGGACCGCACAGTTCATTCGTGACATTATTAGAGTGAAGATCATTATAGATATAATAGATGTAGTATAGGTTAAAGGATAAAAGTTGTGGACAATAAATGTATTATATGTACAGAGTCGATTTATTCCCATCCAACACGGTCCTCTAAGAAATCTGTAAAACATACGTCTGGGACCGCTCGTTTTCTGGCAAACTTGAAGGTTACTAAAATCGTCGTAACATTTTTATCGATGAAGCAATGTTTGTCAAACAATTTTTTTTATTCCAAAGGAGACCCAACTTGACGAGTTTTATCAACGAAAAACACAGCTTGCGGTATGCTGAACAACAATTACACTGTATGATCTCCGAGAACGTACTGACCAAAATCGTGATCGATGCAAGACACAAATGCATCAATCACGAGTTTACTCATAGCCGGTCAGTAACGTTTAAGCAAAAAGACACGAGTTAACTAGAGTTAACTCTAAACTCTATAAGTGACTCTTCAATAACAATAATTTGCATTCGGGATGCTTTTAGAAACAACAGCTCGGTATCAACAATTCAATTGATCCATAAACCACCCAAGGTTCTTGCCCGTTCAAAAAAAAAAAAAAGACAAATAACGCCGCAATCTCTGTTCGTAATTGCCCTATCCCCGACGTCGGCCACGCTGAAATAAACAACAATCGGGCCTGGAACAATCCCATCAGCTCGTAACAGGTAAACAATGCGCGGTATCTTATCCGTGCGCCGGGTATATGGGATGCGCTAGCGGCGGCGAACGCGTCGCAGCTCGCAAGGAAACCATTTCCTGCATAAAACAAAAGGCGCGGAACACGATATCCCGCGAGTTTCATACGCTTACGTCTCGTACATATTTCAGGCACGTCCTGCACTTCGAGATACCGGGGAACCGTATCAGGATCCACCGACTGGCTGCATTTTGTTCGTTGCGAGCGCGCGCCAGCGACAACGAACCCTCTTCCCGTTTCACACGCACGCGTTTCCCTCGCGTTTGTCGCGAAACCTCTGCGCTGTGTTTAGTATCGCATCGACCCCATCCGCGTTTCCACGCTTCGATGCCTCGATGGATTTTTCTGTTGTTAATCTTCACTTTCAACCGCGGTTGCCTCGCAAAGGCGGCCGCTCAAGAGCAGACGACGAACGGAACGCGATAGGAAACGGAGAGAAAGGGGCGTAAAACTGCGTTTTGTCCTCGACGTGCTTCAACGCAGACACGAGACACTTTGCGGGAAGATGAAAGGACTGGGATGATATCGACCGGTTTACCTAGGGGAGTAACGCACGAGAATCTAGGGAAATTCTGATGGCGAATGAAAATACCTGTACCTGGAGGCACTGGATTCGAAATCGTTGTCGCGATCATCGAGGGAAAATCTGTAACAATTTATAGTCATTTCTAGCATGCACGGAGCGTGATAAATATATTGGAAAGGGAACAACCACGGTATTCTTCGTGCATAATTAGAACACGATAGACACGTGACACGTACACGCATATGCGGACACACTTTATTCTAAAACAGGAACGTAGTGTAATAGTTAGCCTAGATAAAGTTATCGTATCGTTCAAAAGAATAATGTACGCTTGCTAATAGTTACTATCAAAACTAAAACGATTTTTTTAATAAAAATTTAGTTATGTTGTGAATATGTTTAAGATCTAATTTTTAATGTAATGTAATATTCTGTAATATACTGTAAGCACTATTTTTGTATGCATTTATTCCCTAGGCTACTGTTAGCGCCTATAGGCGCTTATAAATTTTGCGTTTATGACACTGAGAACGCCTATAGGCGCTTATCCCATTGCGGTCGCCTAAGACTAAGGACGCCTAAAGGCGCTCGACGATTTTTAGCTTTTTGACAGGAAAGCCTACTATAGGCGTTCTGATATTTACAGTAGCAATTCGGTTCAAAATACGAGACAATATTTAATCTTGTGTTAATGTAGAGAAATTCAGTTTTTTTATTACTGAAATAAATATGTTTACACAAAAATGCATCCCTACTCGAAATTTCACCCGAAGTTCTCGGCGTACATCGTAACTGAATTCCTACCATATGGTATGACCGATGCGTCTCAAAGTCTGCCGTAGTCAAAGGGTTAAACATGTGCTGCTATCTTTATCGTTATTACTATTATTATTATTATTAGTAGTAGTAGTATCTCGTGTAAAGTTGCACAGTATTTATCAACATCCACACGCCTCATACTTTAAAAAAACCCAACAAAACATTTCAACACCGCTGATACGAAAGTGATTATGTTGTTCAGTGGCACGAAAGTTTCACAAACTTTCACGCATAAACGAAAGAGTTCCACCGAATGCCAAGTCTCTTACCACCGTGCATTAACATCGGTCGAACAGTGAACTGTCTTCCACGTCGAGGAGAAAAGTTGACGAACTGCGAATTCTGAGCGACGACACCGTACTAGGTCGGGCGCCGTCCCTCGAACTGGAAACAAGGTTATGCAAGTTCTCGTTTAGAGCGAACAGAGTCGCTTTCATCGTAGAACTGGGCGAGCGTTGATAGAAGCGCATTGTCTACGAAGGGCCGCGTCGCGATGCACAGGGAAACGCGCTGGGCCCGCTTGCAGTTCTATTAATATTTCAGCCCGGCCGTATTTCAGGAGGCAGTGTCGCAACACGATATCAGGCTCCTTTGTGTTTTCGAAGTATGACGACGATAATAGGCCTTTCCTCCGCGCGGGCCGGCTCGAGAGCACAATCGCTCGAGGTGGTCATCTCTATACGAAACGCCATTGATTGCACAAGTGGCGCAACTTGCATTCTCGAGCGGTAATTGGTCGGGGCTCTGTGGCTTGTTGCGGGATGCATCTTGGGTTTATCGACCTCGCAACGTGAAGCTCGCTGGTCCTTGTTTAAAGGCTGAAAAGTAAGATCCTTCCCTTGCGTCTCATCGTTTCGTTCCCGCTGAGACATCGCTAATCGAGAACGAATGGCGAAGCGGTTCGTGGTTAACCCTTTGAGCAACAACTTTCCAAACATCCAACAGGCCCCAAAAAGTGAATTTTTTAAAAACTCGTTAAATAAATTTTTTATCATTATATTGTGTTAGTTCAGAAATTATGACACTTTGTGAGAAAAATGTCATTTAACCACCTTTTTTATATGAAATAACCTTTTTTTTAAAATCCTCAATTTTTGTAGTAACCAATAGGAAGAATAAAGAAAAACCGTCTATACAAAGATTATTAGTTCATTACTTTAGTTCACTAGATTAGTAGTTCACTAACAAAAATAAGTAGATCGCAACATATACTGCTGGTGGCTTATCGCGTGACGACATGACTGTTGCGTCGTTATTGTTCAAAGGGTTAAAGCAAAAATTAATGCAGTACAAAACATCTAAAAATAGTTACATACTGTAACTTAATTATTGTAGATAATATTTCAACACTATACGTATCGTATAATAGAAAATTCATCGTGGCGAACCACGAGCAAACCTTGTAAAACTGGCGTGGTATATAAATAACATATTCAATGTGTTAAAGAACTCGCGAAAAGTAGCCACGGATACGAAGACGGTAACGGAGAACGATGTTTCTCGCGTATGTAAGAAATTAATCCGACATTTATTCGGCTCGTTCATTAGCCAGATGCTCGTCGAATGGAAACTCGGATACTGTTTCTGGAACAACGGTTAACGCATCGGTTACGAGATTGTCGATGCACGAGAACATAGCGCATTAAAAGTACGGCCATTATCGTGGATGAGGATAACAATGCCAGAGAGGAAATCGACGTTAAGCTCGGCTCTCCGTGCTCCCTCGAAATATTTTGACAAGTGGCACAGCGTGCTGGTATTGAAAAATTTTCTTAACGCTCGAGCTGCGCCAGTCACGAAGAAATTTTTCTATTTACGCAGGAATACCCGGCGTGCACGTCGGCCACTCGACCCGTTTCGCCATGTATTTCGACATCCTTTCGCGGAAGCCGTATCCGACCGTGGAGTAGTCGCAGAAAGTACCACAATAAATTCAGCCCGTTGGCCGAGTTTCCCTAGTTACATCCACATTCCCGATCGCTATCTCAATGGATCCCGATCGAACAGAGGAGCTGCCGGCGTAAGTACCATGGAACGACCTGGGAACTCATCGAGAACACCATCGACGAACATTCGACCTTCTCTCTCTCTCTCTCTCTCTCTCACCCAGTACAAGGGGGAAACACCTCGAAGTCTATAACGATCTCCTAGTTAATATATGTTGTTGGAAATCAGCTAATATCGCAACGTCGCCATTTAAGATACTATAGGAATATTGTCATACACTGATGGGGAACACAGGTATAAGAATTTTGACACTCAGTATTTCAAGTATTCTGAATACTCATGATTTTCATGGGAGTTTTTTGAAAATTTGTCCACCCCTTCTTATGTAAACAAGTATTATTAATTGCCACCTCTTTAAGTAACACCAACCATTTCTTTTGGCCGATAAGTTTGGCCCTCAAATCACCTAATCATGAATAAAAAAAAAAAAAACTTTCGGGTATTCTGAATAGCAAAGTCAGCATTGTAATACGGATACGTAAAATATGCTTGTATCTTTAAAGGATAAAGCTATTTTGTTTTCTACCGCACGTATCCTGTTTTCCATTGATTTCCCGATATATACGTATCTTCGATTTAACGAATACGTCGTACAGTGAATTTCGCCGTGCAGTTGCGAACTAATTTTGTATCATCAAACGCGGCACGATAATCATCCCTTCAGCTATTCCGTTTCCGGATTACGGCGGTACTCGTCGAAATCAATGGAAAGCTCTTTGAAACTATCCCGAAATTTCGGAAGAGCATTTACGTGTTAACGTTTTAACTTTCAAACACCCGGTGTGCCTGAAAGCGTTCGTGCAAAAGTTCTCCCTCGCGTGCCCCTCCCCCCACCCCCTCCTACACGCCGACCCCCTTTGTCGGCCAAACTAGTAGTTCCTGTAAAGGCATTTAGAGTGGCGATAATGACGCCTGCGTTTAACTCTTCACCGAAGAAACCACGGTGTTTCCAGAGGTTATCTCGCCGCTCATTTTTCTAACGTAATTCTCTGCTACCTAATCTCGTTGATAAGTCAACAGTGATCACGGCGAGATTAAGGCCACTGGTAATGAACAATAATTACGAGCGTTAAGCGTTTAGAGGGATGAGGGAGGAAGGGAGCTGAGCGGAGGGGCGGATCGCCGGTGAAGAATAATTCTCCCTGGTCGTCGCTTTAAAACTACGAGTTCTACCGAAATTTATTTGCCGTAAACCGGCGCCCCTAATTGCAACCCGCCGGATAACAAAAATATAAATTCGTTGAAATTAAGTTGCAAACAGGAGCAACAAGAGTGCAAATAAGTAAATACGGCCGCTCGTTAATTCCCATTTATTTCCCTTAGTTTTCGGAAAGGATTAACGTTGCTCCTATGATTCACCGTTAAAAATGTTCCCCGGTTGTCCCCCATTATTTTGCCTTGCTGTTTAGCAACGCGTTTCCTTCCTCCCCTCTCCCTTTCTTCTTCTTTTTTCTGCTGCACGACACATCTCGACCTCGTGCATTAATAAATGAGACCGACACGAGATACGACCTGAATAACGCCCCCGCGAGCCGCTTCAATGTATCATCTAATTATATCAATAAGAAAAGAAAAATATATGCGATCCCCGCGACCCGATGCAACGATTGCACGCTTCCTCCAATTAATTTCGCGCGATTGTGTCCACGGGTCTCTAATTTAAATGAATAAATTACGTCTGCGCCTGTGCTTAAATGGGTCGTCCTATATTTATAGCCGCGTCGTATACATATATTATCGTTACTCGTCGCTCAGCCAGCGGGAAAATTACAATTTCAATGACGAACGTGTGTATGATGAAATAATTTGGTCGCGTCGCGGATTATTACATTCGTTCGTCATCTCGTTAAACGTCCGTTCCGCAGCGCATTCAAAACGTTGCCTTCGATCCCGTATCCAGCTCGCTCTGTGCAGCTGCCGATCGCGATCGCGGCGCAAAACAACCTTTCCAACCGCGGTTAATCCGTCTAACGTGCAAATCCTTGATCCGATTCGTCTCGAGTAGCGACCAGGTAGCGCGACGCGAAAAGTCGGCTCTATTTTATTAGCCCGAGAGCGTGCAACGACCGCACGATGAAATCGCGAGATAGGGCCGCTCGTTTCCACACGCTTTATCAAAATAAAGGATACGATATCGCGGTTGAGGTAGTTACAGCTCTACTCGCCCGTATACGTTGCACCGTGCGCTTGCAAAAAAATCGTTCGCCACACGAACGTTCCGATTAGCTCGGTCACGTACACCTCGGTGGAATATCTTTATACTTATCAAGGGACCGGTTGCGATTAAAGGAAGCAAAAACGGGGCGCAAGTCGAACGCTATTAACTCGAACTCACTGTGGGACCAACTTTGCGTTCATCCTGCGTGTAAAAACGGAAAATCGTAACGAGCGCATTTTTGCGATTGTTCGATCGGCTCCTCGCCAGCGATCCGACACAGCGGATGCAAGTGTGTCGCGCGCGCGCGCCCGCGAGAACTACACACGTAGCGAGTACACGCGAGCGCGTGCACGCCGCTGCAGGCAACAGCCAGCACGGAGCCGTTGCATGCACCGCGAGATTGCATAATGACATAATATTCATGGCGGTGCGCTTATGCTCGCGACCGAGTAGGTAATAAGGGTGTCGTGAAGAGAGACGGAGCTAGAGAGAGGCAGAGAGAGAGAGAGTATGGTTCAAGAACGAAGAAGGTGGATCGAGGAGTCGAGAGGGAGAAAGATGTAGAGGGTGAAATAGAGAAAGAGGAGAGAGAGAGAGAGAAGGGGAAGGAGAGATTCCTGATGGAGAGGAGAACGAGGCGCGGCTGAATATACGCGGAGGGTACGAGCTGAGAAAAGTGACGGAGGTTATAAAGGAGGCGAGAGAAAGAAAGAGAAGGAGGGCCCAAGTGCATTGGAGTGGGAAGGAGGCTGACGGGCGACGGACACATTTTTAATTAAGACAGTTTCGAGGCGTAATTAATTTTACGACGGCGCTACCTAACGACCGGTCTTCCACCTCCCACCTTTGCTCTCTTACCTCTCCTTCTACCGGAGAAAGCGACTCCACTTCGAGCCCCCGCCGCTACGTTTCCGTTGGTTCTGCGCCACCGCCAGAATTTCCGCTCGGCCGCACCGTAGCTTCGCCTCTTCTCCACTTTTTAATAACACTGTTTTCGTCCCCAGCTGGCTTTCCTAACCGACACTCGCCTTCTGCTTCTCCTTGTCGCCCCTCACAGGCACGTATATATACACACACAGATAATACCACCACACTTTTCTTCATCCCCTCAAGCCCAACGCGCTCCCATGTTCTCTCGTATCTTTTCGCCAGCAAACTTTCCGACCGTTTTGTCGCCAGGTAGAGTAGAGGCGCGCGTCTGGAGGCAGCTAGACGCGCCTTTAGCCGCCGCCGACTACTTTCACCCTCGAACGCATCTCTCGACTGGCTGAAAACGCGAGCCCGACCGCACCGTCCACACCATTGTTCCTCGCCGTTTGTATCCCGCTGATTCCGGGGGAACTGTTAAGGGAGCAGCGAGCCTGATAAATTCCGGCGAAAGCGACCAACTTTTCTCGCGGGGGAGAGCAAAGTTAGGACAGATAGGACGGGCCACGTATCACCGTTTATTTTTGACTTTTTATCTCGCGCCATCTTTCCGTTGTAACACGCGCGCGGGCGCCTGGGCCCTCCCGTCGAGCAACGAGAACGGGGTCAAAGCATAAATTACGTAGCGTCAGCCGATTTCTCTGCATCCTCCGGAGAACTCTCTCTCTCTTTTTCTTTCTTTCTCTCTCCCCGTATATTCCCTTCGTCCAACTCCCGCCCTGTGGTCCCTTCTTTTGCCAAAAATCGAAGGAAACTTTCATCCGTGCCCCCCCGTGGAACGTTCTGGATTTATGGCCACCACAAATTACTGGTGTTGTGCCAGAGAAAAATGTTCCTCTTCTTCTCAGGGCTGTTGGGCGCCTGAATCTTCTTCTTACGAAACTTCTTCCTTTTAATCAGACGGATGGTCGATAGGATCGAATGACGATTCTTATATTCGAAGATTTACCCGGAGAATTATATGAAACCGATTTTGCTCGAGAGGAACGGAAAAGTCCTTCTCCTTCCAGTCCTTCTTTCCAGTAAAACGTTTACGATCTCAGGCTGACGCAAAGTGTTGTTAACCGGCGTTAGAAAATACTTCTAATAAAGGCATCGTATACAGGCGAGCACGTACTCTTTAAACATCGCCGCGAGTAGCAGGACGAGGATCTCGTAAACAACCCCGGGCGTCGTTCGAGAAGAAAAAGTTGAACGTTCTACTCTGCCGCGCGGTGTTTTTAACGATTCACCCTTTGTGGTCTTCTTACGACACCGTAGCGGATTATCGTTCTTCCGGCGAAAATTTCAAGACACTGAGAGAGGAGACGGGAACAAGGGGAACGGGAGGCGGAGAAGAAAGCAGACCCTGCAGCCCTCTCTCTCTCTCTATATATATATATATATATATATATATATATATTCGTTATGCTGCATTATGCATAATAATCCGCGGAGCGACCGCATTGAATTAAAAATGTTCGGAGCAACTTCAACAGCCCCGTGGCCTCAGCTCCGTGAGCGGCAAAATGTATAAGGCGTATTGACGTGCACTGCGGACGATAAAATAATAAGATCACCGTCAGCGACTGACCTGTCTGCATAATTTTTGTCGGTCGTTGGCCATCGCCATTGCCTCTGTGTTTGTGCGTGTATCCGCGTGTCTACGGGAGAATTGTTGAGGTAAAAAATATTTATTTGTACTTGAAGAACTCTACATACTAAAACCATTCGGGAATAATGGATTCCCTCTCCTCGATTATTGTATTTTACGTCGTCTTCATAGGGTTTGGAGACGTGGCTAATACAACCAGACATAAATGTGCATACCGTCGTCGCGTTTGCTGCTTTTTTTTAAGTTCCTACTACTAGCTGTTGCCCGCGGTTTTTTTATAATGCTTGCTTCAAAATCGTCGGATTTTCAAACAGCCTTCAACCCCTATTTAATCCCCTTAGGGGTGGAATATCAAGAAACCCTTCCTTAGAGAGTGCCTACGTCATAAAAGGAACCCATTGTTCAAATTTCATGTTTCTAGCATGATGTTTCAAAGCACACTATTTTATAAAACTATACAGCGTTCATAGTTCAAATTGAATAGTTGTGTGAGAACCCACATATGCATTTTATAGCACTGAAAGGTTTAAAGATATATTATGCGCCTTATAGATACCACCAACAGTACCTTTTCACTAAATATAAAATTATTTATCATTTGTCATTTTTACGCGAGTTTTCACATTTTTTATACAACAAGAACTACCACCACCACCACCACCACCACTGCAAACGTACGTTTAAGTGGCGCGTATTAAAGCCATTCGGAAGAGCGAACCCGACTCCTTTCCCGGCGATTTGAATTTAAACGCTATTTGCCACCGAAACGCTTCGCGATTTATTCGCGTAGAATAACGTTACGGGTGGTGCCCTCCTCCCCCTTCCCCGTTCCGCTTGTTTCTATTACTTTTTATTGCCCTTACGAACACTTCGGAATTCCACGTAAGTAGTTACGCGCGTCCGTCCCGTAATAACCATTAAACAGCTCCCACGGAACGTTTTTGCCCCGTCTATCGTATTTCCTGTGCTCGCCATTACACATATCCCCGCGCGTTTCCTAAAAGTGTTTTCTAACGCGCTGCTCGCCCACCCTTTCGCCCGGCGGCCTCGAGTGGAGAGTTAATTACGCGCACGCGGGAAAAAATCTATAGCGCGGCGGCCGAGTTGGCAAGACGCGGTTTTCTTCTTTTCTTTACGGTCAACGCTGGCAATTCAGCTGAAATAACGGCCGACGGTTCCTCGGTTTATCTGGCCATTAAAGAAAACGACCTGTTAACGGACGCGGGCGCGTACGCGTGCACCTCGCCACGGACCGCTATCCAATAAATGTCCCGCTAAACACCCAGGCCTGCCTCGGCGTCTCACCGTTCTGTCATCCCCGCGTGAAACCTTATCATACGCCATCTCTGGTGTCGATCGATAACACGAAACCACGTCCCGATCGTGATCTCTTTATTTCTCCCTGGGGCGACATCGGCCGACTTCGCGTCTCGTAAACTTTCCTCTGGCTCGTGGTATGCACGAGTACGTGTGTATATTTCTTCGATTGCTGCCGGAGGTAGTGTCCTCTGCACGTAACGCTTGGAGTATGAAGGATGACGCGGGGGAAGGGGGAAAAAGCGTGTCCTTTCCGATGTTTGCGGGACGTTGACATACCCGAGAACCTTTAACCTTTCCGTGCAAAGTGGCAGATTTAATTAAAAATCGGAGATTCCCTGTCTCCTTTGATTTGTTTTATGGAGCACTCTGAATTTAATTAAACATCGATGTTTAAAACTCGAACCTTCGTATATAAATTAATACACTTTTGCGTTGATGGGCAACGAGAACTGATTGGAATTGATATTTCAACGAGAGCCGGTTATTCGTTTTTAATTTCCGGTGAAATTTTAAAGGAAGGATCTCTGATGATCGATTATGACCTCGTTTTTCCTTAAAAGCGATCGAAATTTCAGTTGTGAACGGTAAAAAAGAAGAAACAGCATCGGGTACGATTGTTTGAAGCGGAACGGTTTTCAGGACAGTGATCAAGTTTGCGAGCTCTTTTTATGGTATAACGGGGAAACAGCGATATAGCAGGGAGCAGTTTATCACCGTGTTTCGTGCACGGGAATAGCCTGCAGGTAACTGCCAAGAGCAAAATGTAAGCGCCAACAGGAGCGCCGTGCCGCCGGTAGGGTCCTGCAGGATAATATTTAGTATTCCCGCGGCGTCGACTGTCGCGGCTTATAATATTTCGCGTCATATTAATATTCCAGAGGGATGCTAGCCATGCAGGCGACAGGGGAGAGGCGTCCAGGACGAGCAGGACGGCCGGCGCAGCCATTGCAACTACACAGGACCGTATCTTGGGAGCGTTGCCGTTGAGATTTGCATCGCTATGCCCCGCCAAGAAGAAACGAGTTTGCATCCCCCTGGCAAAGGCACGTTCGCAGAGAATCGGGGAATGCCCGATGACCTCGCAATTTTGTATCTTCGACTCGCCGAAAAGATTGGGAAGGAAAATTTCGCCCGGAATGGTTTCGCGAACTACGAGTCTGTGGTGACCTTCCTGCCCTCGTCACTAGGAGGGATCAACCGACTATCTTTCTCACAAGTCCTCGAGCACGGCCACGGTTTCTATACACAGGCGGCTCTTGACTTTCGCACTATTCGCTATTTCGCACATTTTTTAAAGTTCAACTTGTTAACGCTAGAACTACCGGAGTAGTCAAAATGACCAAGTGATGATTATTCATAGCAACCTTATAAATTCACTGTGGTAAAGCTTCCAAAATTTACTATGATTTTCTGCAGAAAGTATAAATAAAGATTTGTTTCCTATGTATTCAATATATTTTAATGTAATTCTCAATTTTATCTCTTCCATGCAAATAAGTACACTGTAATTGTCGGTGGTTCTAGTGTTAAGCCTCTGTGGTCGGAGGTCCCCTCTCAAGGTACATCAGACTTTAGCCATCAGACTACAATGTTATTCCGAAAAACACAGTTTTTGGTGCATATTTTTTTACATCCCTTCCCTTTTCCTTCACAATCTCTTCTTCTAATTATGGGGTTTTATTTGTCGTTCTGAGTTTCGAATGCTTTCCGGATTCTATAAGGCTGCAGCCAAGCATCCAATGATATATCTCCCGCAGTGATCCTTCTGTCGGGCCCGTTTGGGCGAAGGACGGGTCGACGTTCAGACCCTATCATAAAATGCTTGACGCAGCCCGTTCGGGCACTCACACAGAGGTTGTCGTGTCACCACAGGTCCATGCGTTCCGACAATCCGATTATCTGGATCGCGACCGGGTTCATAATTACCGTCGCGCAAATAATTACGCCGGCAAAATGCAGGAACAATATTTATCGCCTAATCCGCAATAATTTTTCTCCCCACAGCGCGGCACGCAACAAAGCCGGCAAGCACCGCCGAAGCGTAAACATTATCTAAATGTTAAAACAATGGATCGACCGCTTTCACCGGGCACGCAATAAATCGCTTTTGCGACCGAACCCCCCCCCCCTTCCCCTGCCCCCACACCCCGACCGGCTGTGACGAAGATGCAAAATCCGCGGCTAGTAACGAGCTCCGGCCGAATCAATTTACCCAAAGCGGTTTGTAAATGAATCGGGTAGCCGGCATAAATCGTCCCTGACAAAGAACACATTGGCGATACGCCGTTGACGCGTCGCACCCTCTGTGTGATTACAGCCACTCCTCCTCAGATTATCGCTCTGCTCCGTCCCCGCTGCCTCTCGTCCTCCACCTCTCGGTAAACACGCCTTCGCACGCCTACTAGGAGCTGTTTGAACGCGTCCCGGGAACCGACGACGATGTCGTAACGTCGTCAGGGTGGTTAAACGCTCGGGAATGACGCCTTCGACGAGCCACCCTTGTAAAACTGGGTCGGCGAATCGATTCTTCGCCGGGTCAGAAATCAATTTTTACGTCGACCCTTCTTTCCCTCTTATGAATCGTACCCGATGATTTATGTGGAAAGCTATCCTCGTACGAATAGGGACGACTTTGGAACCGTTCAAAGTAATCAAATCACATTGCACGCTACGAAAGCGTTCCTCGTTGAATCGAATGTTAAGGTAATCCTGACCGTGTTCTAAACAGTTAGAAATTGAACACAGAAATATTACGAAGCAAAAATTAAGTGAAACCCAGCTTTCTTTTAACGTACTTTCTGAATGGTTTCTTTCAAAAACCCAACCCATATCTGGCAATTCAGAAAGTACGAAAACGTTAAGATAACGAAAGAGCTAAAGGACCTGGACGGAGTCGTAGGAATTTCGACTACTGCGCGTTTGCCAGTCTCACGACAAAGCTGGTGAAGTTTGGTCAGAGTTGCACCATCCTCGTATTATATAAATAATAAATTAAAGTATTTTAACACGTTGAACCTGACGTCGGTTCCTAGGGACCGACAGTGGACTTTACGTTCGCACAGCGTCGGTCCCTAGGCAAAACAGAGCAGAGATCAGGCAAAAGCTAGTCGCCAAGCAGGAAGCACGTTAGCCGCACGCTATTTCCCTCAATCAGCCCCTTCCTTCTTACGCGTCGCCTCGCGATTATTATCAATTCGAAATCGTGACGCGAACGTAACCGGCCGAAAATTGATTCCGCAGCGGCGCGCGACGTCGAAGTCGCTCGTAGCTCGAACAACGAAGAGGGTTTGCTGGGATGGGAAGTAGTAGCAGCGTGGGAGCAACGGGGCAGGATCTAATAAGGAGCCACGGAGAGGTGTCGGGACTGGCGGAGGCCAAGACGGCGGAAACGCGGGGGAGTGGATAGGAGAGATTTAAAGGGAGGCAAGCAAGCGAGCGAGGCAAGCAACGGAAGGGACTGGGCTCGCGGTAGACGAAGCCATTTACGGGCACGTAAGCGGTTTCCATTGTCTATGGAGGTATAATGGAGTAATCTCGCGGTGATGCGCCGCCACCGGGGCCGATATTCAAATTACGCGCCTCTTACAAGTATATATACACACAGAACCGCTGTACCGACCCTTCCGGTCGACACCGGCACGGTCAGCACCGGAATATGTAAGTACAACGGGGCCGCGCCAGTGCCGTAACTACGAAACCTGGGCGCCGCGTTATCGACCGGTAATGCGGTGACCGGGCTAATATACAATTAGCGATATCACGCCGTAATACGAACTCCCTGCGTTTGCGCCCGGGCTTCTGGTCGTCGGGATATCCGGTTTCTGGCTCGCGATCGAGTCACGAACGCGAGTGCCGGGTATCGGAACCGCGCGATCAACCAGTTCCAGGGATATCGCGAGACGTTTCCTTCGATGCTGGAGGGGACGTGAAAAAGGAGCTGGCTGGCTAGGTTTTAGTTATGGTTACAGTGAAAGTCATTTCCGCTTTAGTATTGAAGTTGAAGTGAAAAAACGATGTCCTGGTTATCAAAAATTTATATATCAACTGCATAAACTGCATTAACGGATTAAGCACAACATCGACTTTCTGTATTTTTTCTATGTCTGTGCTTATATTCCTATTGTTTGTAGGTTTTGCCGTAGTGTTAATTATTATTATTATTATTACTATATATGCCAATGCGATATCACATTTTTGCATAGTAGACGACGAACTTAAAAGAAATGAAGGAAAAGAATTATAGACCGATGCGTATGAAAATGCATATAAAACAGGTCGCTTTCACGGTCGACTCGGGACTTGCGCGTTAAGGGATTAATTTCTCGGTCGAAGGATCCGAGTTGCGTATCCCCCAGCTCCAGACTGTTCGCCGATTCGTTATCCTTTTCTCCGATTCATCGATCACGTCAGGCCTGATTCGAGAAACAGAAAAAGATTGCTCGAAGCGACTGTACGTAACATGGCAAGGAGTCTTCGGAAGAGTTAAGGGGATCGAAATAGGATGTTCCATGTAGGACAGCGAGCAGAGAGGAAGGACACTGGTGCTAGCGAATCACACGTAGACCGCGTACAACCACACGCGCGTCTCTGTGTGTGTGTGTGTGTGCACGCGCGAGCGCAAACGTACATCTTTCTCATGGTCGTTAACGAGTGTTTGTGCAGGGTACACAGAGAGGGATGATGAGTCGGTGTGCGCGCACGATGGTTACGGCGATATATCATCGCACGTCCAGAGTCATAACGTGACGCGCAACACGCGGGCGCATCAGTCATTTAGCCGCAAATGGAATCTGCTTCCTTCCTCTTGCAGCGTTTCCGCGCCTTGCACGCGGTATTTTGTACCGTCCACGTCTGCATTGTACGCGTGTATGAGTGCGGTTATTCGTCCGCCGGACGAGGGAGAAGGCCGGCGTAACGAGCTGCCTGCCTGCCTGCCTGCCACCCACACCAGAGATGCCCCTTCCAAATTCGTAAAACCGACCACCTCACCACCCCCGGTCAGCCCCCGGCTCTGCACGGCCGCGATGTTAATTGATGGCTCTAAGGGAGGAATATCAATAACGATCAAGCCCGTTTACGAACCTATAAATGTTAATCCGGGCCCCGGTTCATTGGTATTAATCGAGGCGAGGCTGATACAGAGAGCTTGGAGTCGTTTCGAACGATGATTTATGCCGAGAGGAACTTCGAGGAGATCCTCCTTGTCCATTGGGATTTTTTGTAGACATGAAACTGAAGAGACTTTCTATGGTAAAAGTGAAATTGTTCGCGGTCGATCGTGACCCTTATACACAGCGTTGAAACCCAAATGCGGTATCGAACAGTCGGTTTCATCGAGGCTTCCAAGCATCCTAACGGATAAAGTACAGTATCGGTCGCTACGTTTAGCTTCATGGCATATTGGACAGCCTATGTTTGTTACTCGTCATAATTATGAATCGGTACTGGTTTCACTTAATTTAACAACATTAGAAAAAAAGAGAAAAATCTTTGATATTCTTTTGGTTTATAAAACGCTCAACGGTTTTATGAATTCCTCTGACATTTTAGAAAAATTCACGATTAACATTCCAACCTTACATTTATGACGAGACGACTTTCTTTGTATACAGCTACATAAAACCGATTTTGCAGGTATCAATAGAATGATCGTTAATGTTAACAACCCCTATCCTACCCTAAATCTATTCAGCTAATCTCTTCACTCTATAAAACAGCCACTACACAGCTCTTCTCTGTAAAATTTTCTTATCTTTACACACTTCTCTTCCATTTCTATATTTTTACTTTCTCCATTACCATATTTCTATGCCTCATTGTAATAACTTCCTTGTAATCCTCTAATGGGTTAATCCCATAAAAATAAATAAATAAATAAATAAATAAACTTCGCAAATAGCAAGAAGTTTTCAGTTCGCATTGTACGATGTCTCGTGTCAAGGGATTACACATCGGTTCGGTTGGATCAACAAGTCACGGGGAATCGAAGAGAAAACCCCATGAAAGGAGGTCGAGCCGAAAGGATCAGGTGATTGGCGTTAGCCGACGGAGGTTCCCACGGAAGTTTCGCGAATGAGAATTCGCCGGCGCGTTAAAATTCACCCCGCCATGCCGAGCGCGTGCGATAGAATCGAAGCTCCCGGGGTGGAAAAATTTCACGGGAGGACGCGAGCGGCATACGTGATCCTTGAGATCTTGCGGGGCTGCCTGGAGAGAAGACAGCAGCTGCGTCTTCGGGCCAGGCGTCCAGTTACTTGCACCGGCTCCAACGAACGCTCTTCCACCCTTCTTTTCTCCCGTCCACTCGCACCCCCTTTCTCGGCCGCGCGTTTTCTCCTTCGCTTGATGGGCTTTAACGAGTCGCGGGAGGCGGCGGGAACAAGGGGAAGGATCGATGGGGGTGGGGGCGGGCGCAGCGTGGTTAAATTAGAAAACTCTCGGGAGGCCAATACCGGGGGAATATTTAAATTAGGTGAACGCCCGGTGCAGGGACTCGAGTCCTTAATGAGCTGGATGAACGATCGAGAGTTTTCGGTGAACCCTCCCGATCCAGAGATTGTGCGCTACCTGCCTTACTTTGTTTGCTGAAGCTGCGAAATCTGCCACCCTTTCACGTCAACCTAACTCACCCTTTCTCGATTCGAACCGATTGCCAAGAACACGCGGAAGAATTTGGATTTCGTTCGTTGCACGTATTAGGGATCGATAATTATTTATATATACAGGTGCCCCTCGACTTTCGCACATTTTTAAAAATTCATTTTTTTAAGCGTTTGCGGTCGGATGTCCCCTCTGAGAAAAGGAGATCGTGAGTCGAGCAGGCTATTGGGCTGCCTCCTCTCAAGGGACATCAGACTTTAGGCATCAAATTACAATGTTATAGCAATCAATACTTTAAAATACAGTTTATAACCACGGGGTCTGGGCCTGACTATCGCGTATTCCCTGGATCACAGCCTAACCCACCCTTGGATGGCCACCACCCTTCTGCAAGTAAATTCCGTTTCTCAAATTTTTTCTTCCACTTTCCAATTGTTCACTACCCTATCCCACTTCCTATTAAAAGGCCCTCGACCTTCGCCCACTGGCAGAAGCAAAAAGTAGAGAAACGAAGAAGCATACTAGCAAAACAACAAAGCGCGGCATCCAAGTAGTAAGAGTCAAGATGATCGTTAAGGAAAGGGCACCAACGCAACAGCCGGGGCAATACGTCACCTTAAAAATTAAGATACGTTGTTGCGGTCGATAACAGTACGCGAATACTAGTCACGAGGAACGAAAGAATCGATCGAGCGAATGACCTGCGCCCGGAGCAAACGAAACGATCTCATTTGGGAGACGAAAATTGCGAATTAGATCCCCTTGATACAGTTTTGTTAGGGAGATGTTATTAGTGTATTAACATGGCCCGTTAATGATGCCCCGGGTATATAACACTTTCTATGCCCATGTAAACGTAATAACGTGCGTCAGCCTACCGCCGGTACCTCCCGGATGATTAATATTGCACGCTGTTCAACGATAACACTGTTACACTAACATTGCAGTAATTATTCGTACGAGTCGACGGATTATTTTCTATCGAATGAGTAACCAGGGACGGAGAGTTACCGAATTTCCATAATTAGTACGGCTTTATGACAAAATCCATGATAGAGCAGGTCGGTGTCTACACTGTCATTCCGATTTTTATTATATACACAATCTCAGTGAAACAGGAATTACGAAAAAACCGAAAACGGGCAACGCTATTGAATATTTACATGCCATGGAAATAAAACGCAGTTCATTGAAATACACAAAGTTAACCCTTTGCACTCAAGAAGTGATTTGTAGTCATCCAATAATACTAACTTCAACGATTTTCAGGTGTAGAATATTTAATAAGACTTACTCATATTCAATTTCAGGTTTAGTTAAGCAATATACTAAAATTTACTTATACAACTGTTTAAACTTTTGAATTTTTGAAAATTTGCAAAATTATCATTTGGTGACTGATAATCACCTTTCGAGTGCAAAGGGTTAACTGTCAAGAAAAATCGCGCCAAGCTAGCGTCGTCGCACCATCCCACCAGCAGAGTCGCAGACCATAATAAATAACAAATAAGGCCCAAGCCACCAAACAGACCCCCGGATTTAAAATACTACGACCATCGCAGGGGCAAATTTCAATAAACGCAAACCAGAAAATACGAACGCTTTTAGTTGATTACCGATTCTTACGTTTAATCTTAAAATCTCCGCCAGCGTGTCGTGATATTTACATGTCCGAACGATGCATCAACGATATTAAGCGAGAGAAGAAACGAGCCCTTCTTACCCAGCCACGTCAAAGAGAATTAAGGGATCCAATTTGAAACATCGAGCCTGACTTCCGAGGATCCGACTCTCAATTAATAAGATTAACTTTCGCTACGGGTCAGGTAGCCGCGTTCTGCGACTGTTTCCCCTGGCCCGGTTCGTTATACGTCTAACAGATATTGGATAACCGAGGATAAGGTACGTACACGCACGTGTGCCCGCACACACAGTCGCACAAACACACACAGACACACAGAGATAGCATCGGAGAGGTTGCTTTGCGCTTGGAACAAGGTGTGCTGAAGGTAAAGAAGAAAAGCGAAGAGAAAACGGAGGGCAGAAAAGTAGAATGAGAACGAGAACGAGAGCAGTCTGAGGATGAGGGGGGGGGAAGGTTCAGGCACCGGGGGAGCATCTTACGCGATCAGACTTCATAAGCAAGCGCGGCCCCTCCGAGTCTTCGAAGGCAAACAACCTTGCGCTTCCCCTCACCCCTTTTCGCTTCCCCCTCGTCGCCAACCCCTGCCCCCGGGCACAGTCTTCCTCTTTTAACCTCTGGTTTCTCGTGCCTCCAGCGTTCGCCCTCGGGACCCACGAATCCTTCTCGTCCTTAAATCCTCGAGCACAGATGCCGAGGGTGTGCCGGCGCGCACTCCTTCCACGGGTATTTTATATTCACCTCAAATCATGCATATTTAATCCCGGCAGCGGCTCGATCTACTTTCCCTAAGAGTTAATCGCACCGCCGCGAACCACTGTAAATATCCTCGTGCGCGACGCCTCCGACGCGTCCGCTGTTTCCGGATTTCTGGATTTCCCCTGACCCCGTTTCAATCCAGCTACAGTCGGTCTGCGGTAAAGAAACGCGTGACTTCTGCCCAGTTTTACTATGAATCCTTATGTCTCGCGAATCGATAACAAAATCGCGGTAACCCTTTTATAGGTCACATAGGTGATTTAGAAATTTCATCTTACATTAATCTAACACTTAGCAAACCGAATGGGGAGATCTTCCATTCTTTCCTCTGCCATTGATTCTATTTACTTTTGTTATTAGTTAGACTCGAACTAGTGTTCTTCACGGTTCGTCAAATGCATTTTCTGCTTTTCCAAAGTACAATTTTTAATCAATTCTACTCCAGTTCAAGATTAACTAATAACAAAAGTAAATAGAATCAGTGGCAGAGGATATAATGAGAGATATCCGTATTTGGTTTGCTAAGTGGTTAAGTTGCAAAAAATTAACTTTACACTGTACATAACACGTGGTTGGAAAGAGGAGTGAGTGCGGCAACAGGACAACGCTTAGGTAAATACACCAATTAAACGACCACCTGACTAAAGTAAACCCACATTATAATTAACAGACGTCGCGATTAGTCTATCAATGACGTACATTCCAACACATTCTTTGTGAACGGACAAAGTTCTGATTAGAGGGGCTGATTAGTCTGATTGTTCGTTCACACGCGGCATACTCGATTACGTGCTCTAAATCTGTCTTCGGTACGCTACGTCAGCAAGTACCGTCAACTTTTTGGCAGCTATTCGATATTTCAACACCGGTGAACACAGCGCTACGGAATTTATGGCAACGTAGAGCGTGGATCCGAGGAAAACAAGCGCCGGCTGATTCACGGTCGCGCCAAGTAAACGACCGAAGTCGACGGCTCTCTGCGTCTGACATGTTTATTATCATTCCTCGCGCACAGAGGCCGGTACGAAATTAGAAAACGGGGCCAGGTGGATGTAACGTGTCGAACTGTCAACGAAGAGGACGTCTCGCGCGGACGAATCGTTCGAGCGAGCCGAACTCGTGCACGACCGTTCTATTTGCGACGGTCGCGCTTATTTACATACGGGGTGGATTAGGATCAGTGTCGAACGAAAACATCCGATTCGGATGATCATAAACAGGTAACGGGTAAAGCAGGATTTTATGCGGATATAATATTCCGAAATGTTGGAATTTGAATATAGAAATGTTACGAAGCAAAAATTAAGCGAAAACCAGCTTTCTCTTAACCACTTGCGCTGGCAAGGAATTCTCAGACACGTGTGCCAGAACAGTACAATTTTTTTTTTTTTTTTTTGAATATGAATGTTTATTACAGCCTTTAAGATACACTTACATATACAAAAGAATCATTTGATCTCCAACAGTCAAAGAGATATCGCTTTTACAATGAGTTTTTACTTATTAGACTAACAAATTTAATATAAACATACGTAGCCATACAAATTTACATATATATATATATATGTATTCTTTTTTAAATTTACATATATCAACTTTTTTTGGTTGATTTTTAAGACGGTTACCTAGGATAACTTTTCTTGCTCTGTTTCTTAGTAATTTATGTTATGTCCAGAAAAAGGTCGTCAAAACTGGAGACCAGAACAGTCCAGTGTAACCTGCTGGGAGGCGTGTTCGATGCCTTAGATAAATAGGAAAAAGATTTATATCTTCTAAGCTAATTCATTGTTGACCTAGGACTTTTAATACTTTTTTAAAGAGAATATAACGCATCGATTGATGTTAAAATTATACAAATATAAATACTAAATCTATGTGCCATGCACGTCGTTGGCGATTCTGCGACAAAAGCATTACGACGTGCGTGGCACGTCTTTCCAGCACAAGTGGTTAATGTACTTTCTGAAGGGTTTCTACCAAGAACCAAAGCCATATCTGGCAATTCAGAAAGTTACGAAAACATTAAGGCACAGAACGAAAGAGCTAAAGGACCTGGACGAGGTCGTAGGAATTTCGACCACTGCGTTTTCTAGTATTATGACAAAGCTCGTAAGATTCGGTTGCAGTTGCACCTTCCTCGTGTTATATAATAAAGAATTAACCCTTTGTACTGTGAATTATTTTACAATTTTATTTCCAATAACTCTCTAGTATTTTAAGTGTTTTATTTGATATTTACTTCAAAAGACAATTCCTTGACTGGTACTTACTTTAAACGATTTTTTTTTATTAGTTATATTAAACATAGCTCTCAAGCTTCATTCTAACTTATATTTATGAATTTTTTAAAAACTAAAAACTGAGACAATTTCTATAAACAAAGGAAAACCAAAGTGGCGAGCGTGACTCGATATAGAAGTTACTGTGATAAAAACTGATGTTGAGTCACACTCGACAAAAGAGTGCAAAGTATTAAAATGTTATACTTATATAAGAGTATATTTTATTTATTAATTTTATAAACCCCATTTCCAATACGAAATATGCAAAATGACGTGTATCTGTGTCAAAGGAAGTTTCATTCGTTTATTTATTCACCATAAAAGTATATACTCGTATAACCTCCATCGTGACGTAAAAGGAAGAACAATTCTGTGCTTATGAAAGATGTACCCGACTTCGAATCGACAGAAATAGTTTAAACGATTGTGGTCGACGTTTATCTCTAAAAAGTTAAACGATATTTCGGTGAGACGAGAATCAATGTCCGAGAAACGTTTGACGGGAATAAAGATTGGCACGAGCTATCTAGATCCCGGCAAACTGGATGTAACAAATAGAGAATTCATAAAGTGTTCCTTCCGGTGAGGCAGCGATCGCTAATTCGCTTCAACTCTTGTCTCTGTCAGGATAAAACGTCACCCTGCACAGAACTTCCCGAACGCGAACGAACTCACGGGATATAAATGCACCGCAACTGCTCCGACGTAAAGTTCGCTCGATTAATTTGCGACCCGTAAACACATAGTCGTCGACTTTCGACCCGACACTCGACGATATGCAAATAAGAATGCATGTGTATGTACGTGCGTGCACGCACATCGGCATATTAATGGATAAAAAAAGGGGCATGAATTTTTAACGAAGCAGGGTCAGGCATGGTGCCACTATTAAGAAACCAAAATATGAGAGATTACCCACACAAGACAAGAAACGCGAGACGCTAGGGAAATCGGTGGCCCACTCCACCTAACCCTTTCGACTTTCCATAAAACAATTAGTTTTCATCGTTTAATATGGTTTAATACGGTTTAATATTGTGTAATAATCACGTTACAAATTAAAATAAAATTTCGTATCGTTCTATTCGAATCTCTGAAAGATTCGAGATTATAAAGATATTTATAATTGTATTAAACATCGTTACATTTTATTAACATAGCGAGACAATCCTATGTCTATAATTTTCTGAATTTTCTAAATTTCTACATTATTCTTTGATATCTGAAAATCCTACTCCTATGCAGTTCGTCCGCTCGGCACTTAAAAAGTGGTGACAATGGGTGGACCTAGCGACTGATTCCCCTGCGTATCGCGTCTTTTAGCTTGTGGATAGTCGATCATCTTTTGATTGACCAATATAGTATTTCCTTTTTTCTTTTCCCGCTTTATTTCTTCGATCTCGCCCAACCATAAACGCCACCGTTCACAGACAACCATCCGGCCACGCGAATTATCGGAAGAAATCAGCAGATGTTTCAACGAGCATTAATTTACATATGCAAACGGCGAAGACAAGGATACGGTTTCAGTTACAGCCTAGCAAACGAGCAAATCCTATCAGGACCCAACTCAATGACAGCAGCACGTCGCGTCGCGGGTATCGAAGAAAGTCCATGTTTTAATGAAGCTCAATTATACACGAAGTCCGCGGGACACGTTCGAGGCAAGTTTGCATAAACGAGCGGATTCGGGACGACCGTGGAGTAATTCGTAAAGTTCACAAGATTGGCTAAGATTGGTGTGCGATACGGTTGACGGAACACGTAATTAATTCCAATCTGTTGGAGCAAAAGAACATAACCGCGATATTTTAGGTATACACTATCTACGTACGCAACGTAATGTTTATGAACCTTCTGTACCGTTTGTAACTAAATTCCTATTTGCATTCTCTAATGCTTCCCGTGTAAATGAATAAACAAATAAAACTATCTGCTGCTCGCTCGCTTAGTACAATAATATAGGAATGGTTATAAAAAAAAGGGAAGATAGAAGAATGAATAAAGTTTTAAATACACGTGTAGTTGAATAAAATGAAATAAACTAAAACGACACAGACAAACGCTATAAACACGATACGCACTTCCTCGTACTACGCTGACTACAAAGGTTCTATCCCCATTCATCTCTCGATCGACAAAACCCAAAAGACAAAACACTTGGCCCCACTCTATCGACCCTGTACACACACACACACACCATACTAATCCTTAAATTTACGCATTACCACAATAATTATACCACGATAATTACAGTCGGTAAGCTTACCGCGAACGTAAACGGTGGCACGACTTTCCCCGAGGTTGACGCGCGCAATCGATCGAAAATCTGACGTTCGGGCGCGAATTACTTCCAGCCTGACGCCCTCGGAAAACCGTATCCCCGGAGGGCAACGCGAGTCGAGAGGAAACGCGCAGAAAGAAATTAGAGTGGTACGGGTCGGGGAATAGGGTGTAAACGCAAGCGGAACAACAAGCGGTTGCGGGAGAGCCTTTATCAGCCTCTGGAGGCGCGTGGTTGTTGGTTCAGGTGGAAAACTACACCGGATATAAGCAACGGATAAGAAAGTTCCTATGGATCTATGAAAAATGCAACGCTCGAGTTATCGTCGATGTGAATTTTTCATCGACGCGAGTCTACCTTCGCGCTGCACCCCCTTCTGTTTTGGCCACCCGCTTCTTTTTTCTCTCGCAACCTCTTCTTCCCTTCCCCCCTCCCTCCTACTGTTTCTCTCTTTACTCTGAAACCTTGCCACCCACCCTTCCCACCGCTTTCGCGACATAAGCGCGGCAAGGAAGTTCCGAAGTGACCCGCGACGCGGAGCAAACCCCGCGCTGAAAACTTCCACTGCTTCTGACATCCTCGAGAAGCACAGCCGAGCGATTTCACCCTCCCCGCTCCCCCCTGTGTATGCACCATCGGGAACCTACTTTCCCAGCTGCAATACACGGAGGAAATTCTTCGAGGAACCATCGCGTGCCGAGAACACGCGCGATGTCGGTGCATCCGCTGGCAGGAAACCGAGGAAGCGTTACCAAACTGCCGGTAAAACGAGCGACACGTTCGAGTTTTGCCGTTTCGAGTTACTCTATGCAACGAACTGTAGGTACAGTCCGGGCTCGTGTTCGTTCCGACCGATCTTTGTCGAAGCTGACGATGAAACCGCGTGAACGTGATTGCGATGAAAGTTTTGTTCACGCGTACGAGGTTAACAAGGATTCTGACCAAGGTGGTTCGCCATTCTCCGTAACGAGTGTTAAATTTAGATAGAAATTGCGAAATGCAATAATGCCCTCGTGAGAGTTAAAGATGGGCAGGAAAAAAGGGATCAGGGAAAATAAACGAATACGACTCGCTCTGTATGAAGTTAAATTAAATATTTTACATGGAATGCGATTTCTGTTACGACGTGAAAAAGGGATCAACTTTTAACAACCCCTTTTCCAAACCGTCCAGCTTCTACCACATTTCCTCTGGCAAAGCGCAAGTGTGCTCGACTTACGTATTCGAATACCTAGCTCCTCAGAAGGGGACATTATTGCGTAAGATAATTAAACGGACTCACTGGAATGGATAAATTAAATCGTCTACTATTTCTCGGCCCTGTAATTAGTCGTCTAGCCGAAGCGCACTGTCAAAGAACGCTTCCTACGCTCCGTTATCAGGAGACAAGCTGTTAATTAAGTGAACCGTTCCGTCTGCCGGTGAAGATAACAGAATCCCGGATAACGGGGACACTTTTGTGCAAGTGTAAATGTTCGATGAGGCGCGCGCGCGCTCGCGCGGCGGCAACCGTCACGAGAAGATTAGAAAATCCCAATGAGCGTAAGTCGCAAATGGGGCGCTAAATGGAAGTGAGTAATTATAAAGGTGGGAAAAGAGAACGACACGGGATGATCGCGAAAAAACGGGTTAATTCGAAAACTTCCGAACGCGAACCGGTTACTTGGGAATATTCTTGTTTCTTCGGGGATGATCCCGAAACTAAACCTATTCCAGTTTCAGCCGGTCGGACGCCGATTTTCCGTGCACGTGCGGGCTCGCGTTATAGATTCGCCGACTTCTCGAAGCTAAAGAGCACTACTGTATTCGGAAGGAAGACCAAGACGAAAAAGAGCGCAAAGAGAAAGAAAGAGAGAGACAGACAAAGACAGTAACTGAAGGGGAGTGTGTGAGTGAGTGGGTGAGAGAGACAGAAAGAGAACGAGAGAGAGGATGAGGAATAGAGGAGAAACGAGCGAGAGAGATTTGTCGCGAGCATTGGAGATTGGAAGCACGAGGCGAGGTCACGGAAGCAGAGATAGGAGAGAGGTTCGAGAGAGGTAGATAGGAGGAGTTCCACGGGGCGTGGACGGGATAAGTTATCCTTGTGTCTCGGGATGCACACCGACATTATTTCGTATCTTGCAGGACACTTCGGGCAATGAGGACGTCCTGCCGCGCACGCTGCCGGAATCCATAACGAGGTCTTATCTATCTTAGTCCGGCTTCCTTTTTACCTTTTTACCATCCCTTGCCCCCTCCACCTCTTCCTTCCTTCCTTCCTTCTTTCCTTCGCCGCTATTTCCTGCTGCGCCCGCTCCGCGCCGAGATGCTTCCGGCCAGATCCTCCTACATGCGTGCTTCCCTTTAAATTAGAACCTACCCCAATGTCCTTCCTCCGCGAGCCCCCTCCCTCTTTCCTACTTTAATTACTTCGCCTTGAAATTAATGCCCGACCGCGTCCGTGTCCGTGTCCGATGAGCCACGCGAAACGAGCAGCGCGTCTCCGGATTTCGAGCAGCGGCAGAGACGAGGTTCGACGCGTTTCGCGAACGCGTCGCGGAAATCCAGATGGAGCGTACAGTTTCCCATCCATCGATTAATGTAACGCGCACGGTCAGGTTGCCAACCAGAGCACGGAGTAATTGCGGGATTCAGATGCAATCTGTGCGATACGCGCGATTTGCCCCCGATATTTCATCCGGCCTGGCCGGCTTCCCGAGGCGGCGATGTCCGATCGGCGGACAATTTTTCAAGACAAACGAGCGTCGATTACATCGCCGCGGCACACGCCGAGCATGTGTTTCCGTGCAAAGGACTCCTATCCCATTTTTCCCCGGTACAATCTCCCGAAATAAAAACTACCCCGAACGTGCACGCTCTCCCCCTGCATAAAGAGTGGCACAGCAAGTAAGCAAAGTATTATTGCGAGCCGATAAGATGGCATCCCAGAGGGTACGGAGCTAAAGGGGGTTATTCAGTTGCACTGGCAGTCCCTCTATACTGACGTTCACGCTTACGCTACACGATCAGACGTTGACACAATAGTAGGACTCCCTCGATTAATGCGCATGGGATGAAGCCAACCCCCCTAACTCTAACCAATAGTACCTAAATTCCTTCCAACGGACATTTCACCAGCTCCCCACAGTACACGCAGCGTAGACAACCGGTAATATAAGCAACGGTTACGTTTCCGGTCACTTTTAAATCAACCATACGCGCGTGCTCGCCCCCAACCGCGTGTTCGTACTTTACGCGGCGCAACCGCTAATAACAAACCTCGCGGGGTGATTACACGGCGTGATTTCGCGCAGATTGGACGAGTGATTAATTCTTGCGGACAATCCGCGCTGCCACCACCCCGCCGACACCCGCGGCCGGACCACCCCTCCCGCTTTCTCCTCTGTGTTCGTCGCCGCCCTCTGTGTGGGTTTGTCGAGCGGTACCTTCCCCCCGGCAAGGATATTTTAATTCCGAAGCGGCGGCGGAGCGGTTTGAAACGGTTATTAATTCGTGTGTCGAGGGTCCGAGCCGAGGCCGACAACGGGTGCGACCGAGACCGGGCAAACGGCGATGCTCGTAAAAACAACCCCATTGTTATCGCCGTCCCGTAGCTCGTTTCGCAGTGGGCGGCACTCGAATCGGAGCAGGGGGTGAAACAGAAAGAAACGAGAAGCAGAGTTTCGCGTATACACGTTATACTGTATACAGACGCGTCGCAGCATGCTGCCTCTCCTCTCCTCTCCTCTCCTCTCGTCCCTCCTCCGTCGTTCCGCTGTTTCTAGATACGTATCCGTGTGCACGCGTGCAACTACCCTTCTGTTATCGCGAAACGCTCGCCGCGCGAATTCGGCGTTTCGGAGGGTGCCTCCTGTGGGAGCGCAGCTGGATTGATTTTCGGCCGTCGTTCCTCGCGGTGGCGCTGCGTTTTTTGAACAAACATAGGCGCGAGCATGGAAACGATTTTATTTCTTCCGCGAGATGAATCGCTTTTAGTTTTTCAGACCTGATCCCCAGCGAAAACTTTGTCTTCCCATCCCCGTGACCTCTGCTCGTCCGAATCTGCCCCTTCGTTTTCCGTCCACGAAATCGTTTAATAAAAATAAGAATCGTTGGAGCAAATCATTCTAATCGCGACATCTTTGACTGCAATTGGATACCAATTACGTTCTTAATGTGATCGGTGTGCGCGTGTACGCGTGCGTGCGAGTTCACCTTATTGCGGGCATGTTTAGTAAGATCACTTCTTTCCGGTAAATCGTAACGTGTATCGAGCGAGAATAATATTGTTGAAGTTTATCCCTGCGATGGTCATAGTATTTTAAATCCAGGAAGTTTACTTATTGGGTTAAGCCTTAGTATTTCATTTATAACCTGCGCCTCATCTGGTGAGAGAATGCGACGACGCTTATTTGGCACGATGTTTCCTAACAATAGATAAGTCTGAGGCCTGCGTTGCCATTCAGGTGGTTTAGGACTCCTTTTCGGCTCAAAATATTGTAGCTGCAAAGCGTTGCATTCTGACACGGATAGTTAGTAGTCTGCGGACGATCGAAGCGAGTAGTTGCGCCTACTTATCTTTCGAATTATCACTTGTACCTTTTCCCTAACTATGTGAGTTTCAATAAATAACATTTTTCCTTTAACCCTGTTCGAATTCTTTACAACGTGTAAATATTCAACAAATATGAGGTATCCAATTAAAAAGTCATATCAAAAGTCAAATCATTGGCTAGATATTCCAGTAAGAACCGAACGTAGCATCGTGCGAATCACGTAAGTGGGTACTTATTGTCAGAGAAGATCGTCGATAGCAATTTCCGCTGCGATTCCACGAAAACGCAATCGGCCTTCAAGCTCTCAGCCAGCCACCGGCATATAAATCTCGAAGGGTTCACGCTCTACGCATCCTTTTATATTCCACGCGCAACGCTTCCACGTAAGCACTTAGGCGCGAGTGCGTCGAAATGAATGGCGGAGCCGTGTGCGCGGGACCGTGCGATTCTTTCGGATTGATTAATGCCCGGCCACCCTTCGAAACTGTTTCGCGACCCTTTCCCTCCCTCTCAGCGGTGGCAGTAACAACAGCGGCGGCTCGTTTCGCGACGACAGACTCATCTCCGATTTTATGCCTCGTTTGAGGGCGCAGCAACGGCTGGCTCCCTTCAGGACGCACCCTCGTCGCGACGAGGCCGTATGAAAATCACAGACCACGAGGCTCGCGGGGAATGGTCTATTTGGTATTTAAATAAGCGTACGTGTACGCTCGCCTTGTCCCGCAACCGTACGGGACAAGTCCATTGGGCTTCTTTTTCGGGAGACCGGGTTCCCGCAGCCCCTGGACATTTATCAAGAGGGAAAGGGTACGGTCAATTAGACCTCGGCTGGTAAATATGGTGATTCGGGTAACGTTAACCGGTGCATGGGGAAACAGAAATAATTATAAATAAAGTTAGCTGTGGCACGTGTGCTTTTCTGTTTCGGTTAACTCTTTGGAGTACAGTGGGATTAAAAATGTCCCACCTTTTTGATGCACGGTAATGCATTTCAGAACTTACGTAAAGCAGTTGATAATACCATAGAACAATGTTATAAATATGTTCGCTTGTGTTGGCAAGTTTCAACATGCCACTACTTTGTTAATAAAGATATACCAATTTTGTTTAATTTAAAACGCAACATAGGTCTATTTATTCTCTAAAATTCTGTGCCTCAAAGAGTTACTCAAAGATAACTTCAATGCTGTTAGATTGCTTAGAAGATTTGCAGCAAAATTAGACACCAGGTCGAAGAGTACTATGTTTATATAGAATTGTCACCCTGCTGAATATTTATTTACTTATTTTATTTGCTATTACTTCTTATTTATTATTATTTACTTTTACTACTCACTTTTGTAACCTACTTATACAACAAGAGAAAAGAACGATCCACTAATAATAATAACAATACTAACGAAATCGGATAAAATTGATAGAAATATGCGAAGGATACCACGCGTAGTTCCAAGATTCCTTTCACAAACAATTTTTCGCACAAATTTACGAAACGGTTGCACAATGAAAAAGTATGCGACAGATCTCCGATCCCGTACTTTCTCTTTACGATAGATACAAAGATAGGTATACGGAAAGGTGCAGAAAGGTAACGCAACTTTTTCTAAAGTTACGCGATCGCGTAGGTACACCCGCAATTTTTCGTAATTCAGCGAGCGGTTTGCTCCAAAAGTGGGGCAGATTCTTGGGGCAGAAAGAACACGAGATTATTTCTCTCTACTGCCACGGAGCTGGTTTCCGTTCTCGTTATTAAGAGCACGGAGGCAAACAGGGGTTAATAGAACAGGTCACAAGTAACTTGTTCTCGAGACTTGTTAAAAAAACGTACCGATGAACCGATTACGAGAGTTTTCGCGATGCTGATCGATCTCTCGCGTGCGTGTCGTCAGAAGGAACAAGGAAAAAAGAAATCGCGAGCTCACTGTATTTACGAGAAAGCAGAACAAAAGAGTACAGTATTTTCTCGTTAAATGCCCTCGATAAATGCTCGCTGTTCATCCCCACTAGTGTGCGATATCCTCGGTTCTCCTACGTCTTTCAGCGTCCTAGGATCTCAACCAGGTTTGATTGCAAAATCTTTTATCGCATTTAGGACCCTTAGCCATTTACGGTTAACGAGGTATTTTCTCGAGTACTGTCTATTTTTTCGAAGACACGCATACAAATACGCGTATACAAGAGTTTCGACTTCTTTATCTCCAATACTGGCAACACTTATCCATCACCCTTCACATTTTATTCCAGCTATGATTTTTCCTACTCCACAGAACCCACCCTACGAGCAATCGAACAAGAGAACTCACCCTGCATGAAATTGAACAAGAGAACTTAACCTGCGAGCATTTGAACAAGACACAATTCACTCCGTCAACATTAAATTGAGTATAAAAGTAAAGTATCGTCAATCATTGAACCAGCCAACCCTAGAGAGATACAAGTTGCGTTGGACATTATTACATCCAAACAATTGGTATCCAACGTGTACCGTATCATCGGAGCGAGTCGGCTGGCGATCGGGAAACAAAGGATCGCGCAGGTGGTTAATTCAGTGATCCCGTCGATAACGGAAGCCCTTGAAAATAAAGTTGCCAGCTTCTTGAGGGTAGAGACACTACCAAGTCAATATTGTCTCGCCGTGCTAAGCGCGCTAAAGTACACCGTGAGAGGCAGTACGGCGTCGTGCAGGGAAACTTTATATATCTCGGTGCGTAGTTGCGAACAAACTTGACGGAATCCAACAATAAGGCTGAAGTCTCGGCTGCTCCCCCGTTGTTTCCTTCTTCAGCCGCGGCTGGAAATAAATACACGACGACCTCATCGGTTGCTCCTCTGACCGAAAACGGATCGAGACACACTCTTTCTCTCGCGCGTGCTAACGAAAAATCGTTCGAGGCGGATTGACTCATAGAATGCTCATAGATTGACTCATAAGCGTTTTCTAGACAGCTGACAACGAAGGAAAATTTGAATAAAGGCGGCGATGTTCAGCCAATGGTGGTAACGAGGAGACGATTGATGTTATAAGAAAAAAAGATTAGAAATAAATGTAGGAATGCGATAGGAGTGATTGAGTTGAGCGATAGTCGTGTTAACGAAAAATCGTTCGAGGCGGGTTGATTCAAAGAATTCTCATAGTTTGACTCATAAGCGTTTTCTAGACAGCTGTCAACGAAGGAAAATTTGAATAAAGGCGGCGATGTTCAGCCAATGGTGGTAACGAGGAGACGATTGATGTTATAAGAAAAAAAGATTAGAAATAAATGTAGGAATGCGATAGGAGTGATTGAGTTGAGCGATAGTCGTGTGAACGTATAATGGTTGGACTAGAGTATTTCTAAGGCGCGAATGATGAGTACTTGGGACAACGTCGCGACTGAGGAATTGTGGGTGAATGCATCGAGTTAGAAAGGTTGACAATTGGAAAGAAAGGAAATGAATGTTTGGAAGAATATATGACGGGGAGAATGTGAGTGCGTGACAGAAAGAGTACGATCGTGAAACAAGTAAGAACATCGTAGTAACTAAGTTGAAAAGTTGTTTAAGTTGTTATTATTAAACTGTTTTAAATATATATTATTCTATTCTAATCACTTCACTTTATTTCATTCACACCTGAGCCCTATCATCTCACTCTGCTAAATAAATAAAAGTAGAATTTCCTATATAAATGTAACGTCGAAGGGGTCGTCCGTGGTGTTCTATTACTCTATTTTATTTCTAATTTTAATACACGCGCGTTTTTCCTTCTCGGGGTGTCGTTCGATCAGCCGCAGCCAGCCGTCATCTTGAGCGACAGGAAAAAATAACCACGACTCTCGAATCTCTAAATCCGTAGCTCGAAATACACTCGTCTCCCTTCCGGAGGTGATCGTCGCGCTGTTTCTCTACTTCGTTCGGAGAAACGCGACGCGTGTAATCGGTTGTTAGCTCCCGTTCAGAAACGTCTTTAGACTGGATTAACTTGTTAAGGTTTCGTAACTATGTTCTTGGGGGATAAGAAATTTCTTCGTTTCGACGCGATACAGAAGATATTTCGGTGCCGCGCGACGAGTTAAAAAGGTACGCCTAGACATCTTGTGAAGAA
Source organism: Tetrapedia diversipes (assembly GCA_033822845.1). Taxonomy (NCBI): domain Eukaryota; kingdom Metazoa; phylum Arthropoda; class Insecta; order Hymenoptera; family Apidae; genus Tetrapedia; species Tetrapedia diversipes. The sequence continues at coordinate 153,963 of JAOPTO010001957.1, read as the reverse complement.
TCGTGCGGATTTAAAGAACGATTCGTTGAAAGCATCGTTTT